>OY757939.1:18472475-18492475 GCA_963585895.1 Sepioteuthis lessoniana
ATATTGTATATGTCAGGGTATAAACGCACGATTTATTTTCTGACGTATTTGGAAATTCACAAGATATATGCTTAACAAGATCATTAATGATACAATCGTATTTTCCACTCAATAAGACCCATAGATGACAAAATTATTTGGGATGCAGCCATATTTGTCGAATAATTTAAAATTGTTTCTGTAGCATAACTGTATTTCCCAGTCTATGAGATGCCTAATTGTCGGTATTTGGTGAGGGGGAAACAGCCTTATTTTTTTGGTGAATGAAATTGAGTGTTGACACTAATATTTGGGGCACAATCGTATTTTCCATCGTATAAGATGCATATATAACAATATTATTGGGGGTGTAGTCGTAAATTCCAGCCTATAAGACGCATAGTCGACAAAAAGTTTCGGGGGGGGGGAGGTACATTCGTATTTTCAAGTGTGTAAAACGCATTTATAACAATATTATTTAGATGACAGTCATATTTCTAGACTATAAGATGCATGGTTGACTAGATTGTTTTGAAAGAGGATGAAGCACTTTTACATTGGTTAATATGCATGCATAACACGATTATTTGGGGCACAGTCGTATTTTCTAGCCTATAAGATGCGTGATTGACAAGATTGGTGGGGGTACAGTCGTATTTTCTAGTGTATAGAACGCATGTACAAGGATCATTAAATACGTTTCCAGACTTTTTTCGTATGGGCACTTTTATTGATAGTGCACACATGAAACTCTAGTCCCCTTCGAAGTAATCTCCTCCGGCTGCAATGCACTTGTTGTACCGTTCCAACAACTTCTGGAACGCCCCATGGAAGTCCTCTTGTGTGAGCATGTCAATGACCTTCATCACAACCTCTTTCATCTCCTCAGTTGTCTCATAACGACAGCCTCTGAGCTTAGGGAATACCCAAAACTCACAGAGAGCAAGGTCTGGACTATAGGGACGGTGAGGAAATGGTTTGATGCCCATCTTGGTCAAATAGTGTGTGACAAGAATGGAGTTGTGGACTGGTGCATTGTCCTCGTGGAAATGCCACTGACCCGATTTGAAGAGTTCTGGTCTCTTCCTACGGAATCTCTTGCTGAACTCCCTTAAAACCTCAACATAGTAACCCTAACCCTAACCCTTTGGCCAATGAACTCTGGTGTATTGACTTCCTTACTCCTCCCACACCTCTCATAATTCCTCACAGACTCCCTGCCTTCCTTGAATCTCTTATGCCACTCAAAAACTGATGCTCGATTCATGCAAGATGGTCGAAAAGCAGTCTGAAGCATTCCATACGTTTCTGTGGCATTTTTTCCAATTTTAAAACATAATTTTTTTGCATATGGTTCTTCTAAAGTGTACCCACGTCCAGATTGCATTTTTGAAATTTACCAGCTGTGACAATCAGGCTTTAGTAGGGTGTATTCCAATTGATGTTATAGATGTTACTTTGAAGCTGAAATTATAAAAATTGGTCAGTCATCTCATAACGTGTACAGCAATAACATACTGAATTTTCAAGAGTCTAAGACAATTTTAAATGCCTGTACAAAGAAGGTCTGGAAACTTATTGAATGCACCACGTATAACACGATTATTTGAGATATTTTCGTATTTTCTATTGTATTCGATAGATTGCTAAAGAGATCCTTTGAAATGCAGCTGTATTTCCCAGTTTATAAGACGCATTGGAGGTGTCCGTGGTGTAATGGTTCTCGTCGCAGGAAATGAACACGGCGACACGAGTTCGAATCCTGGACGAGACTGATTGCATTTCACATAGCACTAATACCCTTGGGAAAAGTATGAATCCAACTTATCTCCCTCCAGCAATGGGTAAATAGTAGGGCAGACTGTTTTTCTTCAGCGTTGGGGAGGCAACTCGTCTAGGAGAAGGAAAACTCCGAATTCAAACCTGTTAAACTTCGCTTAAAAAATTGACCTTGTATCATATCCTGCCCGAGCGGAGGGGTTGGTAAATATGATAAAACGCATAGTTGACAAGGGTATTTGGACACAAACACTCCAACTCACTCAGATCCTTTTCCCCTTCTGTTGTATACTGTGTCGTTAATAACACCGAGGAACACCTATGTATATAAAAATATAAGATTATATTTTTATTTTCGGCGATGATACTTGTGTGGAGCAGAAAAGCAATTGTTGAGAGTTCGCGCACACAAAGAAGCCGTTGGGAGACGGAAGAGCCAGTGACTTTAGCCGAAATTTGGGAACTTACATAGACTACAACTCTCACGTAACCTGCGGCAATTCCTCTTTTTCATTAACTATGGTTACGCCCACATCTCACTTCTTTGCTTTCCATTGGTTATGTTGTCTGCTTCCAATTGGCTACTTCCCCAAGCCCGGTTCTGTGGGTGTACGCATCTGCCACTATCACCAAATTCAACCACACCCACAGTTCAGGTGATATTCCGATATCTTCGACCGGATGCACCTGTTTTCAACATCCACCGTATTCACAGCACCAGTGGGCATGGTGACATTTCGGCAATCACTTTGTTGATATTATCCTTGCGCGGATGCAGCTGTCTCAACATCCTCTGATACACAGCACCTGTGGACATGATGACATTTCGGTGATCACACCGGTCTTATCAATCTATCTGTCAACAACATCCGCCGTATTCACACCCTCTGGTCACGTTAACATATTACACTTGTATCAATACAAGCGTACGAGAAATAATGTTTCTCAACACTTTACTTCGAATTCGCGTCGGGTAGCATTGTAAATAAGATTATTCGCTTTGTTCCCAGAGCCCTCCCTTCCAGAGTAGTACCTGCCCACTCGCCTAAAAGGAACAAGAGCGCCTGGGAATGCCGATGAAGCCAATCATTTATTGTAACCGCAGTGCATAAGTTCCAATGCATACTTGGCTCTCCACTATAAAATGGTCTTGTTATCTATTTCGACTCGTTGGGATGCCGGAAAAATATCTTGTGTTTTATGAGGGGCAGTCTGTCGTTGTTTTAGGCTACTGGAGTAGATAGGTTATTGGTTACTTAACCCATCAAAACTATACCATCCATTCCCAAATGATATAGATACAATCTTTATCAGAAAATTGTTTTTTAAACTTCTCAATCTCAGAAATACAGGTAACTCTGTCGAGATGTTTATTTCCGGTTTTATTGAGTACTTTTATGAATATATCTAGAGGAATATTATATATCAGTTATATACTATATACATGCCTATTGGTACAATAGATAGAGTTGTTCGCCAATGGCCCGGGAGACCGGGGTTCAAACCCAGGTCGTGTCATACCAAAAACTCAAAAAGTGGTACTTGATGCCTCCTTACTTAACAGTTAGCATTATAAAGTACGTATCAAGGGTAAGTGGAACAATCAAGAGGAAGGAGTCGCACCCCCTACACACTGTGTAGTAGCTATTGAAAAAGGAGCCTTCAGGTCGCTCTCAGCTATTATGGATATCGTAATAGAACAACAGTATTTTGTTGTACTTAAAACATAGTTGGCTATAATATTGATTCATTTGAGACTACTTCAAAACTTGTAGCATTTGGGCCTCTTGAAATAAGACAATTCTTTCTTATCTCTTCAAATAAGATATTTTTGCTTGAAATTATATTTTAAAAGTATTTGTTTTGAACAGAAAAATTTCTGACTTATATGACACTTAAAAAAATTTTAAAGCCGCTTTTTTCGAGTTGATGTATAACTTGAAGGACGTTAAATGATTCTTAAAGCTAATTTAATTAAAATATATATTATATTAATATATTGAATAAATGTATATTAATACAAATGTTATTGAAAATATTATTGTCTTCTGAAATTTTATTCATAATATTTAATTCTAATAAATGTATTTTACAAATATATTAGTGAAATGAACAAATCGTTAGAAGAGCTTTCGTTTTTCTTCTTTAATCATAAAAGTGCTCAAATACTGGCCAGTAGAGCACGATAAAGCCTAAAATAAATGAATCTTTTTTCCTCTCCTCTATGTTACTTAAAACCACATAATCGCTTAAAAAAGATTTATTTCTGCATTCAGAAAATCGACAAGTGTTGGTCGACTGTAAAATAGACCAAGCAATAAATGCCCGAAGCCACTGTCCGTGCCTGTGTCTTATCTGGCCAAAAAGAGGACATTTCTTTCTTTCATTCTCAATATTTTTGCTTGAAATAAACAATTTTGTTTAAAAGAGAATACTTTCTGAGTTAGTTAATATGAGGCTTATATGCTTTTAAGCGGTTTTTTGTGTGTATTCATATATCGAAGGACGTTGAATGATTCTAAGAGCTTATTTGATGAAAAGAAATGTTATATCAATATATTAAATAAAATTTATATTAATAAAAAAATTTAGGGAAAATAAATTGTCATCTGAAAATTGGTTTATTAAATTTAATTCTGATAAATATATTTTACAAATATATAATTATTTAAGTCCGAAATATAAATAAGCTCATTCGTATTTAATAAGAATATAATTTCTCTGTGAATAAAATCTAAATTATATTTTAAAAGTTGTTAAGAGATATTTTATACGATTCTTTGATAAAAAATAATTTTTCATATAAATAAAGTTCTTTAGTGGTTTTCAATTTGTTTTATATTGGATATCGATTTGATAATAAAATATTTGAAATCTTTTATGGTATTGGTTTTGAAAATAACGGTGATCAGAAATTGGAGCATTGTTACTGACGACTACTATGTCAGTGATGGTTTATTGTCAGTTCGAGAAAAGCACAAAAGAAAACATTTGTTTTATGTTAGGGACTTTATTATTTTATAATCTTTTAGTTGCGTCTCTACAACCGTAGAAGCAGGAAGAAGTTGACCACGGCTACAACGTACGAACTAGCTTTCTTCGATCATTTAAGAACCGTCAGTACTCGCATCTTTGATTAGTTTCTCGTTCTTTGTTCTCTGTTCGTCTTCTCACACCATAGAGGAGGAAGAGAAGCAGAATCACGAAACATGGCATGAAATGGCTATTGCCTATCACCACTAAAGAACTGGTGTCCTGGTCCGGGGTCAAAGATCGAGCATATCTTATTATACCAAGCGCACAGTAAGAGATCCCCAACTCTGTCAACGTGTTTTTCTTTCGGCTGCTTGTTTTTAAATAAATTATCCATTTACGCCCGGATACAGTTGGCTTAAAATACTACAAAAGCAATTAGTTAATTATGAAGTAGAAATATTTCAAGGATAATAATAATTTTTTTTCAATGAAAATAGAGACGAATAAAAATTGATATTTATCAAGTTTTCGTTTACTAACCACTTGCAGTTTACAATCTAAAAAAGATAATTTAAAAAAAGAATAGATAGGAAAATTAATACTCCTAATAAAGTGGCAAAGAAAGTTTACTCATAGTGAAGACGACGGTAATCCCCTAGAAATTATACAAGATATTGAAATGTGTCTATAATACCAAATGGTGTACGCAGAAACAAAATTATCCACCCTGATGAATGAGACGCATAAAATTCTCTGTTTTTTTTTTTAGATACAAACAGATCTATTAATCCCGGTCAATAAGAAAAAGAGAACTTGCTGTAGAGAGGATTTTACCGTTCTAGCGGACAACAAAGTAAAAATCAAAGAAAGCGAAAAGAGAGACAAGTCCTTGAACCTTGCCTGAGAACTAAAAAAATGTGCAACTAACGGTGATAGTAAAGGTTGTTAATACACTCGGAACTGTCCGCAAAGATTTGGAAAAGAAGCTTGAAGAGATGGAAATCGGAGGACGATTCGGGAGCATCCAAAATACAGCGTAATTAAGATCGGCCAGAATACTGAGAAGAGTCCTGGAGACTTTCGTAGACTTGCCGTCACCAAGTCTTCACTGAAAAACCATCAACTCTCGTTGGTATGAAAACCCTCAAGGTGTATCATATAGAAATCTAATTGAAAAAATTGTTACAGTTGTTAATGAGTTCGATTCTCATACTTCTTGCTTTCTTCCAAAAATAAACTAAGAATTATCAATGAAAATCCGATCTCCTGGTGAAATGAAATAGAAATTCATCCAGTGTGTAGCCGTGTCAGTACTACTGTATTGTTGCACCAATTTCATTTTTACCAAAAGCCTGGGAAAAAAAAAACTAGATCGAAGCTACACAAAGTTGTTTCGTATTGTTTTGCACAAATCCTGGAAACAGCACCCTACAAAGATGCAGCTGAGCGGCTACTTATTTCCCATCTCACAAACCATCCAAGCAGGACATGCAGAACGCTGTTGGGGAATCAAGGACAAACTCATAAGCGACGTTCTTCCATAGACACACCAGTGCTAGCTAACCAACAAAAACGTACATTCATTTGTTCTGAACGGACACAGAGAGCTGGCCGGAGGACTTATGAAGAGCGATAGCTGATAGGGACGGATGCTGGGAGAAGGTCAAGGGAATCCGTACAGTCAGCATGCCTTGCTACTGATGAAGATGATGTGTAAATAACCTCGCCTTTACGACATTAAAAGACAAACAGAGCTAAATTTGAAATATTAAAACAAAGTTTCCAAGAAGTATGTAGGGTGATTACAAACTTCTACGGCTTTCTGCGGAAATCATCCAGTATAGATTAATAAAATTCTATAAACACTGGCCGATATACATATTTGAAAATAAATGATATTTTTTATAATAATTGAATACACCAAGCGAATCACTGTGATTAAATCGGGGTAAAAAACGATCGATGTATCAAAGTTAATCAGTTTTATTATTCTAATTTTCCAGGACTATCGACACATTTTTGCAAGATTTTTTTTTAAAGCATAAGTTAAATTAAATTTCATCTAAGGTTTGGTTTGGTTTAGTTTTATGGCATATCAACCGTTGCAGGTTACTTAATACCAAATCCATGTTTATACAAATAAAAAGTTCTATTTCACACAATTCAATTTAGCATAAGCACACAGTTTAGTTCTATTTTACCCTAAGTGGGCCTGGGAGTGATGATAATAAATGGGTAGTTCGTATTCCCTAGCTTCAGTATTACTGTAGCATCACCATCAGTTTGTTTAGTGTCATATCTCCTTTGCAGAGATGCAGTCTGTCTATACAGGAGCTGTATACACCGACTGAATCTCTGCAAAGGAGACATGACGCTAAACAATCTGATGGTGATTCTATATCAACTTAGCTGAAATCGACTGAATTGTCAAAATTTCAGCTAAGTTGATTTTTCTAAGAAACCACTCTTAAAGAAAAAAAAAAAATGGCGCAATTAGTTTAGTTGGGCGTATGGCTAAAAATATGAAACACTCAGTGAGAATTAAGCTCGTTATAATTAGTCCTCAAGGCTGGTTTGCTGTTCGTTACACTAACTTTATACTGTCAGTAAGGGTTAAAATACGTCGAATGCATTCAATAGCTGGGGTTAAAATCTCGGCCCGTTTAATAACTTATATACTCACTTCATATATATATTCACTCTCACACTACACACATACATATATATGTATGTACGTATTTACTCAAATCATACACAGTCACAAATATACATACACATATACACACACATAGATATATGCATCAATGTACTCAATACACATATACTTAACTAATATATATATATATATATATATATATATATATATATATATATATATATATATATATATATGTATGCATTATCTCACGCACTCTTTCTCTCGATATATATATATGTAAAATTTGTATATGTGTGTGTGTGTGTGTGTGTGTGTGTGTGTGTGTAGATAGATATATAAAGACATAAAATATTAATGTATACATATGTGTGTGTGTGTCTGTGTGTCTGTGTGTGTGTATACTCTATACAAATATGTACGCAGCTCATATATATATATATATATATATATATATATATATATATGCGTATGTGTGTGTGTGTGTATGCATGTACGTATGTATGTGTGTATAAATATGTTTGATACACATATATACTCAAATCATATATATATATAAACACACACACACACACACACATATATATATATGTATCCAACATAAAAAAAAATATATATATATATATATATATATATATACATATACATATATATATATATATATATATATATATATATATATATATATGTGTTCTGGGTACACACATACATATAAATGTATCCAACATATATATATATATATATGCATATATATATATATATATGCACTAGGTACACACATACATATATATATATATATGCATAAATTTACTTTATATGGCTATATATATAATCAATTCCTGTATATACGCTATATACCCCTCCCTCTCTCTCTCTCTCTCTCTCTCTCTCTCTTACTTTCCGTAAGTGTGTATATGTATAAATATACCGAAATTCACATAAGAAGCCCCAACAAGTGTCCTTGATATGACACTAAACAATCTCAGGATTTAATATTTAATATATGTATGCAAAAATAGGATTTGGCATTAAATAAGCAACAGGGGTTGATATGCCATAAAACCCAACCAAACTAAACCAATCCAAACCTATACTGTATCAACTATATCATTCTTGAAATACGAATTTTTTTAGAGTTATTTTCTTATATGAATTTTATAAAGGAAAGACTGACAAATGTACAATAAGTGACAGAAATATTTGGAATATAATGCCAAATTTCTCCAAATTATACTTCACCGTAAGTTTCCAATGAAGACTGGGAGAGTACAATATCGAAACAGTTCTTTTTAGATGTTGTATTATATTTGGATTGATAAGGAAAATATCATTCATGAAAATTAAGCTACAGTCTGTCGTTGGTTAATAAAAATGACAATAGTTTCATATCGTTTAGATATTGTGTTGAACTTTTAATATTCTATTAACGAGGAATTATAGATTTATCTTATCTTATTCCCTCCGTGAAAATCAGATGATATAAGCAGTTAACATGACATACAATTCAAAACACATTCTTATTTGCATTCAATCGGTAATTTTACACTTTTCACTAATAAATAGCTGTCCCTATTCACCGATTTTAAAACTTCAAAAAAAAAAAAAAAAAAAAAATTAAAGAAATAAAAATAAAAAAATAAACAGCTTTTTAAATTCTTCTCCATCCATAAAAAAAAAAAAATTAACTTGCTCATCGAATTGCGGTGTTTGTAAATTTTCCGTTTTGTTCGTAACTTAAGACTCAAGAAATTAAAAAAAAAAAAAACAAAAGAAAAACCGCACATACCGTGATTTTGTTTTTCCTATTTTCCAGAAATTTTCAAATGGATCAACAAAAATTTTGTCCTCTTCACGAGAGAAAATATATTTCAACATTTCAAAATGGAAAAAAAAAAATCATTCAAATAGTTTCAGCTTCATCGGTGGAACTTGGAATACACTGACTGTATTCTTTGCAGGGGGATAATTCCACTCCCCACGCATAAAAGGGTCTGAGTATGACTCTAAACATCCTCTTATAGTGAATCTCCAGTCTGGGAGATCTGAGGAGGCCAAATTCATCGCTTCGTTGCTATTACTTCCAGGTCCACCCTGACCATAAGTGGTCGTACCTGTTAGTTCACCATCTCTGAGCAAAAAAATCCGTTTCAAAAATAAAATATTTGTTAAGAATACTCGAAACTATATAACTGGGTGCTAATTATTTGTACTGGGAATAGTTACTTGAAACTATAATTGTTTTAAAATGATAATTATTTGTTACCTGACTCCATATAACTGTGCAAAAATTATTGTTAAATAAAAATAATTATTTGAAATCTTACAACAATGTGCAAATTATTTCTATTGTATAAGACTACGTGATATCCTATAAATGCCTGCAAAAACTCTCAACTAACAACAAAAAGATCAATATAAATGTATCTTTCTCTCTCTCTCTCTATATATATATGTATATATATATATATGTATGTATATATATAGAGAAAGAGATACACACACACACACACACACACACACACACACACACACATATATATATATATATATATATATATATATTAACAGAATTAATTTTCAAACCAGTGCTAATGTACTTAAATGTCTTTAGCTACTGACACTATTTATTGAAACACATTTAAAAGCAAACGCTACACACTCCAACGGTACAGACGCTCTTACATAGTAATAATGCAAAAACAAAAGTTACATCCCTTTTGTAATACACCCTCCCCTGATGATGGCCCAAAGTCGGGCAGGATATATACAATTATGGAAAATACACCAATCAATTCCCGCCGAATACGATAAAAGCAATACGGCAATATGAACGGATCAACAAGAAAATATGTAGACAGAAAATGTCTGCAGGACACTGCTGGAGAAGCAGGGACGAAATCATAAGAGATGTACTCTTATGGACCCCCACACATGGCCGTGCAAAAGCAGGACGACCAGCACCAACATACATTCAGCAGCTATATGAGGATACGGGATGTTGTCCTGAAGACCTGCCTAGGGCGATGAACGATAGGGAGGAGTGGCGAGAGAGGGTCAGGGATATACGTGCTACCAGCGGGACATGATGATGATGATGATGTTTAACGAAATTTGTATTAATGAAGAAATGCTGCCAATATATATATATATATATATATATATATGAAAAAAGATTTATCATTAGATACTCCACAAGGGTTGATGTGCCATTAAACACTGCCTAACATTTTAAGATTTTACTTGTAGCTAAAGAAGACATTTCACTGATATGACTGTTCACATCAATGATTTTGAGATAGTCGAAAAAAATAAAAATAAAAAAGAAATTCAATAAAAAAAATTTTCTAAAATTTTCTCAATCGAAAACGAAAAAAAAAAAAAATGCTATTCGATTCACAGCGTTTTTAAACATTCTATTTCATTTACTTGATTCTCGGTATTTGCAAATGAAGAATGAACTTTTAAAGCGTAACCCATTTTTTTTTTTTTTCTAAAGCGAAATCTTTCAGGTGTATAACAAAATTATTAGCCAAATTTTACGGTCGTCTGCATTATATGAAATATTTTCGAGATCTCTAAACCAAAAGAAAAAAAAATCCCACAAATGCTTTTGACGAATGTTAAAAAAACGTTTATTATTATTATTATGATTATTATTATTTACTCCTTTAGAGTTTTTCACATCAGTGTTAGCTGATGGTTTCTCACTGGAGTTTGAGTGACAGCAAGTCTCCACAAGTCTCCAGGACTCGACTCAGGATTCTGGCCGTTCTAAGCAATACTGTCGTTTGGATGGTCTCTACCCGTCTGCCAACTTCTAAGTATTCCAGGCCTTTTAATAATCCTTTAGTTATTGTGCCTAAGGCACCAATCACAATTGGCACAATCGTTCATGTTCCACAGCTTTTTCAATTCTTTAGCAAGGTCGAGGTACTTATCCTTCTTTTCACATTCCTTCAGATTTATTCTGTGGTCCGCCGGGACAGCAAAGTCATTATTATTATTATTATTATTATTATTATTATTTACTCATTAGAGTTTTTCACATCAGCGTTAGCTGATGGTCTTTCACAGGAGATTGAGTGACAGCAAGTTATTATTATTATTATTATTATTATTATTATTTTACTCATTTGAGAGTTTTTCCAACCAGCGTTAGCTGATGGTTTGCAAAAGGAGTCTGAGTTACAGCAATTCTCTTCAAGTCTCCAGGACTCATCTAAGTATTCTGGCCGACATCAACAGTGCTGTAGTTTGAATGGTCTCTTATTTCCGACTCTTTCAGTCCCTGTACCAATCCTTTGGTGACAGTACCGAGCACGCGAATTATTATTATTATTATTATTATTATTATTATTATTATCATTTAATCATGAGAGTTTTTCAGATCAGTTTTAGCTGATGGTGTTTCACTGGAATTTGAGTGACAGCAAGTCTTCTCAAGTCTCCAGGACTCTTCTCAGTATATTGGCCGTTCTCAATAATGTTGTTATTTGGATGGTCTCCACTCGTCCTCCAACTTCCAAGTCCTCCAGTCCCTTTAATAATCCTTTAGTTACTGTACTAAAAGCACCAATTACAATTGGTATAATTATCACCTTCATGTTCCATAGCTTTTTCAATTCCTTAGCAAGGTCGAAGTACTTATCCTTCTTTTCACATTCTTTCAGTTTTATTCTGTGGTCAGCTGGGACAGCAAGGTCCACAATTTATTATTATTATTATTATTATTATTATTATTATTATTATTATTCCAAGGAGTATATTCCTCTAAGAATTTACAAAGCATTGTTTAGTTTGTCACATGGTTTTCAGATTGATCCATATGCCCTTTAGGGAGGGGCTTAGAATACACTGACCACATACCCCATATAGGACAAAGATTTTTAAAAAAAGAGGTATATTATTAGAGGTATCACACTAAACTGAATCTGATTGTGAGGCTCCAGTTCTTGATACCTGGGGTGTGTGAAGCACACCTTCATTATCATTACTGGTATGTCTTTTTTTGACCCGGAATGGTAGTACCTGTTAGAGTCCCGCCTCTAGGTCAAATCGATCTGTTTAAACAATTCATATTCGATTGGACCCTGTGAAAAAAATCTTTAAAAAACAACTAAAAAAATGAATATGAACATATTATAAACACGATCTCCTAGACATAAACTAACCCCAAACAGTATGGGATGCCGTTAAAATCAATCAGTCAAAATAATATGGACGAAATGGGAGAAAATGTTTGTTATTGCTAGAAGTATTTTTCTCTTAGAATTTAATTAACTTGAGTTTGACTCATTGGCTTTTGATTGCTTACAATACTTTTCCTTCCTAAGTGGTCACCCTTCTTAGTACTGAACAAGGTAATCGCAGCTAATAGTGGATGTGCCCGTGGTGTAATGGTTTTGATTGCTTACAATACTTTTCCTTCCTAAGTGGTCACCCTTCTCAGTACTGAACAAGGTAATCGCAGCTGAATAGTGGATGTGCCCGTGGTGTAATGGTTATCGTCGTAGGAAATGGACACGGTGACACGAGTTCAAATCCAGGACGAGACTGATTGCATTTCACATAGCTCTAATACCCTTGGGAAAGGTATGAATCCAATTATTCTCCCTCCAGCTATGGGTAAATAGTAGGGCAGACTAGGGTCTTCAGCCTTCGTGAGACAACTCGTCTAGGAGAGGGAAAACTCTGAATTCAAATCTGTTAAACTCCGCTTAAAAATTGACCTTGTGTCATATCCTGCCCGAACGGAGGGGTTGGGTAAATATAAATCGCAACTGAACATTAATGGTTTGGTTTCTTTGTTTAATGGCATATCAACTCTTTTTAGGTTATTTAATGCCAAATCCATTCTCCTAGAAGAACAGTAGTGGTACCATTTAACCCATAGCTGGGAGGATAAGGGGGTTCATACCTTTCCCAAGGGTATTTGCCCGAAAGTGAACGTAATCGTGCGACTGTAGTACGAACTCGCGTACCACGATTCCGCAGTCCATCGCTTTAACCATTACACCACGAGGACACCCCCTGAACATTAATGATATATTGAGAACTCATGCTATAAGAGAGACTCATCTCTACGTTTTCTTATATTTGTTATTTACTATTGTTTGCTTAGTCAGTCAAACAGACTTTTTGTTTCCTACGGTACATAGTGTTCCTACGCAGCCCAGTTGGCTAGAGCTGAGTTGAATACACAGACTGCATCTCTGCAGTGGCGTGAGACTTCCCTCCCTCACCTTATGAGTGTCCTAGATATGACACTAAACTATACGATTGTGAGGCTCCAGTAATGCTGGAGCTTTGAGGAATGCAGAATACCCCTTCATTGCCATCGCTTCCAGGTTCACCTTGGCCAGGAATGGTAGCACGTGATAGGGTCCTATCTATGGGTCAAATAAAATTTGGCGACCGTAGTCGATGGGGACCCGATGGTTCCCTTTTCAATAGCTTCTACCCCGAGGTGTAAGAGAAGGCGCAACTCCATTCCCTGGAGTGTTCTACTTTACCGCTGATATGTACCTTATAATGCTGAGTGTTAAGCAAGGCAGCATCAAGTACCATTTTTTGAGTCTTTGACATGACACGACCTGGGATTGAAACCCGGTCTCCCGGACCACTGGCGAACACTGTACTCATTAGGCCAATGGTCCGGAGCTATTTAATCATTTAACTATGTGTTAACAAATGACTGATGTTTAATTGAATTGGTAGAAATAGAACTGTTTAATCATTTAACCGTGTGTATCTACAAAATGTTTTTACAAAACATATATTTAATATATATATATGTATATGTGTGTGTGTGTGTGTGTGTGTGTAAAAACTGGATTTAGTATTAAATAACCAACAATGGTTGATATGCCATAAAACCAAACCAAACCAAATCATTTCGTAAGTGGCCATCCATCCAAGTTCTGTGAAGGCCCATCGCCACTTAACTTGTGTAATGTAGCTGTAAGTCATGTGAGACTAGAGTTTTACTAACCATTGCTTAGTCAGTACCTACACGTCATAAGTGGTTACCCATACAAGCACCGAACAAACGCATTAGTGCCTAACTTCTGTAATCTGGTGAGAACTCGTGGTTTAACTGTGACTTTTTATTAACCAACCATTGTTTAGGTACATAACTTCAGATTAATTACAGTGCCTCCTCTTCTCCTCAGTGGTTACCCATCTAAATACTGAAGAAGCTCATTAGTGCTTTACTACTGTGATCTAGCGTGAACCGCTGCTTTAATTTACAAGTCTAACCCTTTGCGACAATAAGTGTTTCTGCTGATGAGGAAGAATTCGTCGTCACCCAATTCTCTTACAACCACGAGAATCGGCTTTTTTTAAAAAACAGAGACAGGCCCTTAATATTGTCCGAGGGAACTCGGCGGATATTTCATTTAATTGATTGTGCCAAATTCCAAAGAACAAAGTAAAAAAAATTGTCAGCTGTCACATAATATTTTTTGAGTCTAAGCAATTTTTTTTTTCATTTAGGTCTAATTTCCAAATATTTTGCACACTTTACAGCTCACTGTTGTTCCTACTCAATCATATCTTGTTTCTGGGACAAATGTAATCATACAAGTATATTACAGTTTTACCTCTCAGTACAAACTGTATTTATCATTCAATTTTATTCAGTATTGATATCATTATTACTACAACTATTGTTACTTCTATTATTACTACGACTAATACTACAAATAATACTAATGGCGCTGATAATTAAAAAAATCAGCCCATAGTCTCTCTCTAACATTTAATTTGATTTTGAATCAGGTGTGTGCAAACATTCCATGAAATATCTTTGACAAATATTGTAAACTGAATACAGAGAAGAAGACAAAAATAGGAAGAAAACAACTCTATGGGAGTTTTAAACGACTAATAAGCAACATCTCACTCGAGAAAACCTGGATGTTGCTAAGAAAAGGAAACTTTCAGAGCGAAACAGAATCTCTTCTAATAACAGCACAGAAAAACGCCATAAGAACCAATCATATCAAAGCGAAAATAGATAAGACGCAACAAAATAGCAAATGTAGGTTATGTTGTGATAGAGATGAAACCATCAACCACGTAATAAGCGAATGTAGCAAATTTGCACAGAAGGAGTATAAGACTAGACACAGTTAGGTGGGCAAGGTGATCCACTGGGAGATGTGCAAGAAATTTAAATTTGAGCATACGAACAAATGGTATATGTACAACCCAGCACCTGTTCTGGAGAATGAGAAACATAAACTCCTATGGGATTCTGACATACAAACGAATCACCTAATTTCGGCCAGAAGACTAGACCTTATAATAATCAAAAAAAAAAAAAAAAGAAGAACTTGCAAAGTTTTGAACTTTGCTGTCCCGGATGACCACAGAATAAAATTGGAAGAAAGCGAAAAGAAGGACGAGTACCTGGACCTTACTAGGGAATCGGAACAATTGTGGAACATGAAAGTCATGATGATACCAATCGTGATTGGTGCTTTTAGTACAGTCATCAAAGGATTATTAAAGGGACTGGAAGACTTGGAAATAAGAAGACGAGTGGAGACCATCCAAACTGCTACATTATTGACATCGGCCAGAATACTGAGAAGCATCCGGAAGACTTGAGGAGACTTGCTGTCATTCAAACTTCAGGGAAGGACCATCAGATAACGCTGATGTGAAAAACTCTCAAGGAGTAAATAATAATAATCTAGCGCAAAAAGAGTATAAGTCTAACACGAATGGATGGGGAAGGTAATTCACAAGGAATTGTACAAGAAATTGAAATTTGACTATACTCCCAATACTACTATACTATCTGCATAAACTGGAAAGAGACGCATAAAGTTCTCTGGGATTTTGAGATACAAACGGATCATCTTATCCCAGCCAGAGGAGACCAAGTGATATTTAACTAAAGAACTTGTCGCCTAGTGAATTTTACCGTCCCAACGCTCCATAAAGTGAAAATCAAAAGTAAAGAAAGCAAAACCAGACACAAGTACTAAGACCTTACCAGAGAACTTAGAAAGTTGTGGATCATGAATATGAAGGTAATGCCAATTGTAATTGCATATGGAACGGACATCGAAAGATTTTAAAAGGAACTGAATGAGTTGTAAACTGGGGGACGAATTGAGACTATTCAAACTGAAGCATTGTTGAGATGGGCCAGATTACTGAGTAGAGTCCTGGAGACTTGAGGAGACTTGCTGTCATTCAGACTCCAGGGAAAACTATCAGCTAATGCTGGTGTGAAAAATTCACTAGGAGAATGATGATAATATCATTATTATTTAATTCATTTGAGAATTCTTCCCATCAACGTTAGCTGATGTTTTTCCAATGGAGTCTGAGTGATAGAAAGTCTCCTCAAGTCTCCTGGACTTTTCTTAGTATTCTGGCCGATCTCAGCAATGCTGCAGTTTGGATAATATCTTCTTGTCCTCTTCTTTCCAAACCCTTTAACTCCTGTACCTGTTCTTTGATGACTCTACCAAGATTGAACCAGTCTTAAACAAATGCTAATATCTTGCCACAGAACTGCTTTGAACGGTCCGTAAAAGCCTGGAAAAGAGACATTAGAAACTGAAAATCGAATAAAGAATCGAGACCTTCCAGATCACAGCATTTTTTAAATCGGCTAGAATACTGAGCTGAGTCCTGAAGATCTGAGCAGACACAAACGCCAGTGAAAACACTTCAGTGAGAAACCTCCGTTGTGAAAAACTCGCGAGGGAGTACATTGGTTTGTTTTCGAAAAAGAATCATCGACTAGAACTTCAGATATATCCTTGAATCATTCACGGTTTGCAGTACAATAAAAACGATGGAAAAATATTTTACACACACCTGATACATACTACATTGATATTATTTGAAAATATCAATTAAAAGTTAATATATCGGAAGTTAAGATCAATTTTGAGTGAAAATATAAAATATTTTCAAAAAGCGAACAAAACGAGCAGCCACGAGATTTTGTGAGATTTGGGGAGATTTCCTTACGATTATAACCTCAACACTTCTCATTTTTTGTTTTTCCTTTTTTTTTAAAAATCTGAATACTCCAAGTGAGATGAAGATGATAGCTTCTTTCGTTCCTTTTTTTTTCCTTTTTTTTCTTTTCTTTTCTTTTTGCGTATTTATCATGTATAAAAATAACATTATACAAAAACGAAGTCGCATGCATTCAAATAGCTGCACATGCGCACGCACAACCAGACACCAACACGCATGCGCAAATATAATGAACAGAAATCCTCAATTATCGAACTATTCAACTCCCACGGCATTTCATGAGAAGTGGCACTTTAAAGCAGTTTGCTGCAATTACACATACGTACAGGTATAGTTTACGTACACACTCACACACACATATTATATATATATATATATATATATATATATATATATATATATATATATAGAGAGAGAGAGAGAGAGAGAGAGAGCTGATAGTTTACAATATCATTAAAGTTTGAAATAAAAATAATGCCACAATATACTGTTAGAAGATTAGATTTCTTCTAAAATCCACGATGAGCAAAATAAAATATTAACATTGTGTCTTTAGTATTTTTCAGACGCAATCAACAGCAATTATTACCTCTATATACCCCCCACACACACACCTCTGAGGCGTATTTAACATTTTAATGATTTTAATGATAGACAGTGAAAATGAAAACTATTAAAAAGTGTTTACATAATAAAATATATACGCAATAAAATATCTAATATCATTCGAGAAAGAAGATACTAAAAACAATATATGTAATAATAATCTGATTGTTACTCTAGTGTATATAACCATAACGCTACAAAAAATGGCACATCATAAAGAAATTTTATCATAAAGGATTTTCGGACTATCGTCTTCATCTTTATTGTTATTTCCACAACGTTTCGGCCGATATGTCCCCCGCCTTGATTTTTTACCTGTGCTCATATTCAGATTTATTCATTTTTTGTTTTTATAAAGATGAAGACAATAGTCCGAAAACCTTTAATGATAAAAAATCATCAAGCTTCGTCTCAGAAATTTAGACAACTAATATCGTAAAGAAACTAACTAAAAGTCGCACTATGGAGCATGCAACATTGTCAATTCCTCTTGGCATTTATGCTGATAATGACTTCGAAAGGCGAAACATCACTGTAGCCAGAACTTTGAGATGAGAATCAACGAAAAAATGGTTAGGTTCTTCCTTTAATGGCATATCAATCTTCGTGCCAAAGCCTCCCTTCGGAACTTATAGAAGGGGTACTGTAAAGTATAGTAAAGTTGGCGACCGTAGACGAAGGCGACCAGAAGGCTCCCTTTTCGATAGCTACTACACCGAGGTGTACGGTAGGGTGCTACTCCTTTCCCTGGATTGCTCCACTTTACCCTTGATACGTACCTTATATGAGTTTTAACCAAAAAGGTATCAAGTAGCAATTTTAAAGTATTTGATATGACGCGACCTAGGATTGAACCCATGTCTCCCGGACCATTGGCGAACACTCTACCCACTAGGCCAATAAGTAGGGGTACTAGTGAACTCTTACCTGGGGAGTATAAGGGGTTAATACTTTTCTCAATATTATTAGTTCAAAAGTGAACGTAATGGCGCTGCTGATGATTGAAATCGCTTTCTACGGTGTCGCAGTTCAACACATTAGCCACTACGACACAGCGAGTACCTCACAAAGAAATGGGTACTAATCCGCAGACTAAAAGAAATGTACAAGAAAAAATCAAAATGTTTAACCAACAGTTTATGATAGCAATATATATATGTGTGTGTGTGTATGTGTGTGTGTGTGTGTGCAGTATTTCTTCGTTGAGACATAAATGGCAAAGATTACAGATTCTTAAAGCCTTCCATATTAGAAATAAAGATACTAAACGCAATAGAATTATTTTCCAATCCAGTACAAATGTACTCAGATATCTTTAGCTATTGTTGCTATTTATAGAACAAAATTTAAAAACAAACGCTATGGCCTAACGTCAGTATGAATACTAAATACTTAATTCTTACACAATTGTAATTTACTTAAAAAGTTTTTATAGTTTTTGCAATATACAGAACCCTGATAATAGCTAAAGATGGGCCCGAAAGTACTTAGGAACCAATTGATTACGGATGGTTTATCAGCCAATTTCGGCCGGAGATCATAACACCCGTACGGGGACACGAAAAATTTGTAGACATTCGATCCCGGCTTCAAGCGTCCTACGTGTCTTGCCACACTGAGGAGTTGTGATACAACGAAACAGTCTGTCTGTAGATGACAATATATACCCTCCTCCATTGGAGGTTGAGCACTCTGGCGAAGAAATTTTCGGCTGCCGCTCGCATAATGCAAAGTTCTTCGAACGAATTGAATACTCTGGTATCCGGTAAGGTAGAAAATATAAACAAAAAAACAAACGCTGCTGCCGCTGTTGCTACATAACCCTTATAATTCCTTTGCCAACGTGGTACTCTTGTTGGCCGAGCGATCTGATACTAAGTGTAATGTAAAGTTGGGCGGGTTTCGACCCCCTGCTTCAAGCGTCCTACGTGTCTAACCACACTGAAGAGTTGTGATACTACGAAACAGTCTGTCTGAGGATGACTATATATAT
>OY757939.1:18502475-18537475 GCA_963585895.1 Sepioteuthis lessoniana
CTATTACGGACGCAGGCAATGCCGATGACATAGCACTTGAAGCAAATTCATCCGCCCAAGCCCAAGCCCTGCTACATTGTCTGAAACGAGCGGCAGGTGGCAAAGGCCTCCATGTCAACGCTGACAAAACAGAATACAAGTGCTTTAATCAAAGATGCGGCATCTCCACACTAAAGGGTTGTCCTCTGAAACTAGTAGACAAGTTCACCTACCTCGGAAGCAGCGTCTCATCAGCCGAGACAGAAATCAACACGCGAATAGCAAAGACATGGACAGCTATCGATAGATTATCGGTCATATGGAAGTCAGACCTGGCCGATAAAATGAAACGCAGTTTGTTCCAAGGAACGGTCGTCTCGATACTGCTATATGGATGCACTACAAGGACGCTAACGTATGGAGGAAAGCTTGACGGCAATTACTCAAGAATGCTGCGAGCAATATTGAAGAATCCCCGGAGACAACAGCCTACAAAATGGAAGCTGCACGGCCACCTACCACCCATCACAAAAACTATCCAAATTAGACGAACAAGACATGCGGGACACTGCAGGAAAACTAAGGACGAATTCATAAGCGATACACTCCTGTGAACCCATTCACATGGACAAGCAAAAGCAGGAAGACCAGCTAGAACCTATATACAACAGCTCTGTGCCGATACAGGATGTAGCCTGGAAGACCTCCCCGGGAGCGATGGACGATAAAGATGTCATCATCATCCAGGGGCAGCGATGATGATGACGATGATATATATATATATATATATATATAAGAAATTAATCTGAATCAGGTTTGACTTGAACATATTTAGGGGACAGTAGAGATACTTCATATATAATACATTTTTTTATATTTTAGTTTTTTTAAATAAATAAGAACGCTGAATGAGGGATTTTAAATTAAAAACGATTTTTTTAAGTTTTATTAAATAGCTATTAGGATTAAAGTTTTTTTTTCTGCAAGAAACAAAACTGGATGTCTATCAGACTCTCCGTGAGGGCAAATTCAACATAAAATCTCGTAGGGTCCACACACGAACATGTGGTGAGTCGCTGAGAGGGAATCTATTTCAACTCAACACTCACTCTTTCTAAACACTATTTTAAAATCTCAGTCAATACTAATTGCACAAATGGTAAAAAAAAAATATTTACGGGAAATATTTATTGATTTTGTAGGGTTTTATGTGGGTATCTGAGAACTCAGAACGAATCCGAAGCCGCCTTCCGTACATCACGCTTGATGTAAACAAGCAAGTAATTCGTTTCAAGCAATCAATAGAAACAAATAAAATATCAGATGAGTATGAATAATTGTTATAAACTTTTATAAAAGCGTTTTAACATTGTTTTTTTTCAATGATAAACATCTTTACAACCAGTGAGAAATATGAGTGAGCAATGCTTTAATAAAATTAGTTTTATTTTTAATAATTTCTATAGAATAGCCAAGAAGTTAAATAAACAATATTTCCTCATATTATATGAGGAAATATTGTTTATTTAACTTCTTTAGATACGAATAATTATCCTAAACTTAAAAAAAAAAGATTCGACAAACTGTATTTTTTATAATGACAATTTCTTACCAGTATGAAAAATGACTTACTAAAAGATATCCAAAAGAATAATAATTACGATTCTACATCTTTGATATTTAAGAATAACCATCTTACAACCCTTAAGTATTGTAGGTAAGGACTTGTTATGAATAATTATCCTAAATTTTAATAGAAGTGATTTGCGTACTTTATTTTAAGAATGATCATCTTACAATCCTTACGCAATGTAGGTAAGGACTTCTTATGAATAATTATGCTGAACTTTAATAGAAATGATCTGCGTACTTTATTTTAAGAATGATCATCTTACAATCCTTACGCAATGTAGGTAAGGACTTCTTATGAATAATTATGCTGAACTTCAATAGAAATGATTTGCGTACTTTACTTTTAAGAATGATCATCTTACAATCCTTACGTAATGTAGGTAAGGACTTCTTATGAATAATTATCCTGAACTTTAATAGAAATGATTTGCGTACTTTACTTTTAAGAATGATCATCTTACAATCCTTACGCAATGTAGGTAAGGACTTCTTATGAATAATTATCCTGAACTTTAATAGAAATGATTTGCGTACTTTACTTTTAAGAATGATCATCTTACAATCCTTACGCAATGTAGGTAAGGACTTCTTATGAATAATTATCCTGAACTTTAATAGAAATGATTTGCGTACTTTACTTTTAGGATGATCATCTTACAATCCTTACGCAATGTAGGTAAGGACTTCTTATGAATAATTATCCTGAACTTTAATAGAAATGATTTGCGTACTTTACTTTTAAGAATGATCATCTTACAATCCTTACGCAATGTAGGTAAGGACTTCTTATGAATAATTATCCTGAACTTTAATAGAAATGATTTGCGTACTTTATTTTAAGAATGATCATCTTACAATCCTTACGCAATGTAGGTAAGGACTTCTTATGAATAATTATCCTGAACTTTAATAGAAATGATTTGCGTACTTTACTTTTAAGAATGATCATCTTACAATCCTTACGCAATGTAGGTAAGGACTTCTTATGAATAATTATCCTGAACTTTAATAGAAATGATTTGCGTACTTTACTTTTAAGAATGATCATCTTACAATCCTTACGCAATGTAGGTAAGGACTTCTTATGAATAATTATCCTGAACTTTAATAGAAATGATTTGCGTACTTTATTTTAAGAATGATCATCTTACAATCCTTACGCAATGTAGGTAAGGACTTCTTATGAATAATTATCCTGAACTTTAATAGAAATGATTTGCGTACTTTATTTTAAGAATGATCATCTTACAATCCTTACGCAATGTAGGTAAGGACTTCTTATGAATAATTATCCTGAACTTTAATAGAAATGATTTGCGTACTTTATTTTAAGAATGATCATCTTACAATCCTTACGCAATGTAGGTAAGGACTTCTTATGAATAATTATCCTGAACTTTAATAGAAATGATTTGCGTACTTTACTTTTAAGAATGATCATCTTACAATCCTTACGCAATGTAGGTAAGGACTTCTTATGAATAATTATCCTGAACTTTAATAGAAATGATTTGCGTACTTTACTTTTAAGAATGATCATCTTACAATCCTTACGCAATGTAGGTAAGGACTTCTTATGAATAATTATCCTGAACTTTAATAGAAATGATTTGCGTACTTTACTTTTAAGAATGATCATCTTACAATCCTTACGCAATGTAGGTAAGGACTTCTTATGAATAATTATCCTGAACTTTAATAGAAATGATTTGCGTACTTTACTTTTAAGAATGATCATCTTACAATCCTTACGCAATGTAGGTAAGGACTTCTTATGAATAATTATCCTGAACTTTAATAGAAATGATTTGCGTACTTTATTTTAAGAATGATCATCTTACAATCCTTACGCAATGTAGGTAAGGACTTCTTATGAATAATTATCCTGAACTTTAATAGAAATGATTTGCGTACTTTATTTTAAGAATGATCATCTTACAATCCTTACGCAATGTAGGTAAGGACTTCTTATGAATAATTATCCTGAACTTTAATAGAAATGATTTGCGTACTTTACTTTTAAGAATGATCATCTTACAAACCTTACGCAATGTAGGTAAGGAGTTCTTATGAATAATTATCCTGAACTTTAATAGAAATGATTTGCGTACTTTACTTTTAAGAATGATCATCTTACAATCCTTACGTAATGTAGGTAAGGACTTCTTATGAATAATTATCCTGAACTTTAATAGAAATGATTTGCGTACTTTACTTTTAAGAATGATCATCTTACAATCCTTACGCAATGTAGGTAAGGACTTCTTATGAATAATTATCCTGAACTTTAATAGAAATGATTTGCGTACTTTACTTTTAAGAATGATCATCTTACAATCCTTACGTAATGTAGGTAAGGACTTCTTATGAATAATTATCCTGAACTTTAATAGAAATGATTTGCGTACTTTACTTTTAAGAATGATCATCTTACAATCCTTACGTAATGTAGGTAAGGACTTCTTATGAATAATTATCCTGAACTTTAATAGAAATGATTTGCGTACTTTACTTTTAAGAATGATCATCTTACAATCCTTACGTAATGTAGGTAAGGACTTCTTATGAATAATTATCCTGAACTTTAATAGAAATGATTTGCGTACTTTACTTTTAAGAATGATCATCTTACAATCCTTACGCAATGTAGGTAAGGACTTCTTATGAATAATTATCCTGAACTTTAATAGAAATGATTTGCGTACTTTACTTTTAAGAATGATCATCTTACAATCCTTACGCAATGTAGGTAAGGACTTCTTATGAATAATTATCCTGAACTTTAATAGAAATGATTTGCGTACTTTACTTTTAAGAATGATCATCTTACAATCCTTACGCAATGTAGGTAAGGACTTCTTATGAATAATTATCCTGAACTTTAATAGAAATGATTTGCGTACTTTACTTTTAAGAATGATCATCTTACAATCCTTACGCAATGTAGGTAAGGACTTCTTATGAATAATTATCCTGAACTTTAATAGAAATGATTTGCGTACTTTATTTTAAGAATGATCATCTTACAATCCTTACGCAATGTAGGTAAGGACTTCTTATGAATAATTATCCTGAACTTTAATAGAAATGATTTGCGTACTTTACTTTTAAGAATGATCATCTTACAATCCTTACGCAATGTAGGTAAGGACTTCTTATGAATAATTATCCTGAACTTTAATAGAAATGATTTGCGTACTTTACTTTTAAGAATGATCATCTTACAATCCTTACGCAATGTAGGTAAGGACTTCTTATGAATAATTATCCTGAACTTTAATAGAAATGATTTGCGTACTTTATTTTAAGAATGATCATCTTACAATCCTTACGCAATGTAGGTAAGGACTTCTTATGAATAATTATCCTGAACTTTAATAGAAATGATTTGCGTACTTTACTTTTAAGAATGATCATCTTACAATCCTTACGCAATGTAGGTAAGGACTTCTTATGAATAATTATCCTGAACTTTAATAGAAATGATTTGCGTACTTTACTTTTAAGAATGATCATCTTACAATCCTTACGCAATGTAGGTAAGGACTTCTTATGAATAATTATCCTGAACTTTAATAGAAATGATTTGCGTACTTTACTTTTAAGAATGATCATCTTACAATCCTTACGCAATGTAGGTAAGGACTTCTTATGAATAATTATCCTGAACTTTAATAGAAATGATTTGCGTACTTTACTTTTAAGAATGATCATCTTACAATCCTTACGCAATGTAGGTAAGGACTTCTTATGAATAATTATCCTGAACTTTAATAGAAATGATTTGCGTACTTTACTTTTAAGAATGATCATCTTACAATCCTTACGCAATGTAGGTAAGGACTTCTTATGAATAATTATCCTGAACTTTAATAGAAATGATTTGCGTACTTTACTTTTAAGAATGATCATCTTACAATCCTTACGCAATGTAGGTAAGGACTTCTTATGAATAATTATCCTGAACTTTAATAGAAATGATTTGCGTACTTTACTTTTAAGAATGATCATCTTACAATCCTTACGCAATGTAGGTAAGGACTTCTTATGAATAATTATCCTGAACTTTAATAGAAATGATTTGCGTACTTTATTTTAAGAATGATCATCTTACAATCCTTACGCAATGTAGGTAAGGACTTCTTATGAATAATTATCCTGAACTTTAATAGAAATGATTTGCGTACTTTACTTTTAAGAATGATCATCTTACAATCCTTACGCAATGTAGGTAAGGACTTCTTATGAATAATTATCCTGAACTTTAATAGAAATGATTTGCGTACTTTACTTTTAAGAATGATCATCTTACAATCCTTACGCAATGTAGGTAAGGACTTCTTATGAATAATTATCCTGAACTTTAATAGAAATGATTTGCGTACTTTATTTTAAGAATGATCATCTTACAATCCTTACGCAATGTAGGTAAGGACTTCTTATGAATAATTATCCTGAACTTTAATAGAAATGATTTGCGTACTTTATTTTAAGAATGATCATCTTACAATCCTTACGCAATGTAGGTAAGGACTTCTTATGAATAATTATCCTGAACTTTAATAGAAATGATTTGCGTACTTTATTTTAAGAATGATCATCTTACAATCCTTACGCAATGTAGGTAAGGACTTCTTATGAATAATTATCCTGAACTTTAATAGAAATGATTTGCGTACTTTACTTTTAAGAATGATCATCTTACAATCCTTACGCAATGTAGGTAAGGACTTCTTATGAATAATTATCCTGAACTTTAATAGAAATGATTTGCGTACTTTACTTTTAAGAATGATCATCTTACAATCCTTACGCAATGTAGGTAAGGACTTCTTATGAATAATTATCCTGAACTTTAATAGAAATGATTTGCGTACTTTACTTTTAAGAATGATCATCTTACAATCCTTACGCAATGTAGGTAAGGACTTCTTATGAATAATTATCCTGAACTTTAATAGAAATGATTTGCGTACTTTACTTTTAAGAATGATCATCTTACAATCCTTACGCAATGTAGGTAAGGACTTCTTATGAATAATTATCCTGAACTTTAATAGAAATGATTTGCGTACTTTACTTTTAAGAATGATCATCTTACAATCCTTACGTAATGTAGGTAAGGACTTCTTATGAATAATTATCCTGAACTTTAATAGAAATGATTTGCGTACTTTACTTTTAAGAATGATCATCTTACAATCCTTACGAAATGTAGGTAAGGACTTCTTATGAATAATTATCCTGAACTTTAATAGAAATGATTTGCGTACTTTACTTTTAAGAATGATCATCTTACAATCCTTACGCAATGTAGGTAAGGACTTCTTATGAATAATTATCCTGAACTTTAATAGAAATGATTTGCGTACTTTATTTTAAGAATGATCATCTTACAATCCTTACGCAATGTAGGTAAGGACTTCTTATGAATAATTATCCTGAACTTTAATAGAAATGATTTGCGTACTTTACTTTTAAGAATGATCATCTTACAATCCTTACGCAATGTAGGTAAGGACTTCTTATGAATAATTATCCTGAACTTTAATAGAAATGATTTGCGTACTTTACTTTTAAGAATGATCATCTTACAATCCTTACGCAATGTAGGTAAGGACTTCTTATGAATAATTATCCTGAACTTTAATAGAAATGATTTGCGTACTTTATTTTAAGAATGATCATCTTACAATCCTTACGCAATGTAGGTAAGGACTTCTTATGAATAATTATCCTGAACTTTAATAGAAATGATTTGCGTACTTTATTTTAAGAATGATCATCTTACAATCCTTACGCAATGTAGGTAAGGACTTCTTATGAATAATTATCCTGAACTTTAATAGAAATGATTTGCGTACTTTACTTTTAAGAATGATCATCTTACAATCCTTACGCAATGTAGGTAAGGACTTCTTATGAATAATTATCCTGAACTTTAATAGAAATGATTTGCGTACTTTATTTTAAGAATGATCATCTTACAATCCTTACGCAATGTAGGTAAGGACTTCTTATGAATAATTATCCTGAACTTTAATAGAAATGATTTGCGTACTTTACTTTTAAGAATGATCATCTTACAATCCTTACGCAATGTAGGTAAGGACTTCTTATGAATAATTATCCTGAACTTTAATAGAAATGATTTGCGTACTTTACTTTTAAGAATGATCATCTTACAATCCTTACGCAATGTAGGTAAGGACTTCTTATGAATAATTATCCTGAACTTTAATAGAAATGATTTGCGTACTTTACTTTTAAGAATGATCATCTTACAATCCTTACGCAATGTAGGTAAGGACTTCTTATGAATAATTATCCTGAACTTTAATAGAAATGATTTGCGTACTTTACTTTTAAGAATGATCATCTTACAATCCTTACGCAATGTAGGTAAGGACTTCTTATGAATAATTATCCTGAACTTTAATAGAAATGATTTGCGTACTTTACTTTTAAGAATGATCATCTTACAATCCTTACGCAATGTAGGTAAGGACTTCTTATGAATAATTATCCTGAACTTTAATAGAAATGATTTGCGTACTTTACTTTTAAGAATGATCATCTTACAATCCTTACGCAATGTAGGTAAGGACTTCTTATGAATAATTATCCTGAACTTTAATAGAAATGATTTGCGTACTTTACTTTTAAGAATGATCATCTTACAATCCTTACGCAATGTAGGTAAGGACTTCTTATGAATAATTATCCTGAACTTTAATAGAAATGATTTGCGTACTTTATTTTAAGAATGATCATCTTACAATCCTTACGCAATGTAGGTAAGGACTTCTTATGAATAATTATCCTGAACTTTAATAGAAATGATTTGCGTACTTTACTTTTAAGAATGATCATCTTACAATCCTTACGCAATGTAGGTAAGGACTTCTTATGAATAATTATCCTGAACTTTAATAGAAATGATTTGCGTACTTTACTTTTAAGAATGATCATCTTACAATCCTTACGCAATGTAGGTAAGGACTTCTTATGAATAATTATCCTGAACTTTAATAGAAATGATTTGCGTACTTTATTTTAAGAATGATCATCTTACAATCCTTACGCAATGTAGGTAAGGACTTCTTATGAATAATTATCCTGAACTTTAATAGAAATGATTTGCGTACTTTATTTTAAGAATGATCATCTTACAATCCTTACGCAATGTAGGTAAGGACTTCTTATGAATAATTATCCTGAACTTTAATAGAAATGATTTGCGTACTTTATTTTAAGAATGATCATCTTACAATCCTTACGCAATGTAGGTAAGGACTTCTTATGAATAATTATCCTGAACTTTAATAGAAATGATTTGCGTACTTTACTTTTAAGAATGATCATCTTACAATCCTTACGCAATGTAGGTAAGGACTTCTTATGAATAATTATCCTGAACTTTAATAGAAATGATTTGCGTACTTTACTTTTAAGAATGATCATCTTACAATCCTTACGCAATGTAGGTAAGGACTTCTTATGAATAATTATCCTGAACTTTAATAGAAATGATTTGCGTACTTTATTTTAAGAATGATCATCTTACAATCCTTACGCAATGTAGGTAAGGACTTCTTATGAATAATTATCCTGAACTTTAATAGAAATGATTTGCGTACTTTACTTTTAAGAATGATCATCTTACAAACCTTACGCAATGTAGGTAAGGAGTTCTTATGAATAATTATCCTGAACTTTAATAGAAATGATTTGCGTACTTTACTTTTAAGAATGATCATCTTACAATCCTTACGTAATGTAGGTAAGGACTTCTTATGAATAATTATCCTGAACTTTAATAGAAATGATTTGCGTACTTTACTTTTAAGAATGATCATCTTACAATCCTTACGCAATGTAGGTAAGGACTTCTTATGAATAATTATCCTGAACTTTAATAGAAATGATTTGCGTACTTTACTTTTAAGAATGATCATCTTACAATCCTTACGTAATGTAGGTAAGGACTTCTTATGAATAATTATCCTGAACTTTAATAGAAATGATTTGCGTACTTTACTTTTAAGAATGATCATCTTACAATCCTTACGTAATGTAGGTAAGGACTTCTTATGAATAATTATCCTGAACTTTAATAGAAATGATTTGCGTACTTTACTTTTAAGAATGATCATCTTACAATCCTTACGTAATGTAGGTAAGGACTTCTTATGAATAATTATCCTGAACTTTAATAGAAATGATTTGCGTACTTTACTTTTAAGAATGATCATCTTACAATCCTTACGCAATGTAGGTAAGGACTTCTTATGAATAATTATCCTGAACTTTAATAGAAATGATTTGCGTACTTTACTTTTAAGAATGATCATCTTACAATCCTTACGCAATGTAGGTAAGGACTTCTTATGAATAATTATCCTGAACTTTAATAGAAATGATTTGCGTACTTTACTTTTAAGAATGATCATCTTACAATCCTTACGCAATGTAGGTAAGGACTTCTTATGAATAATTATCCTGAACTTTAATAGAAATGATTTGCGTACTTTACTTTTAAGAATGACTGTCTTCCAACTTTTATATAATATGGATAGGTTCTCTTTATTATTATTTATCCAAGACTACTCGATGGCCTTTATTTCTAATAAATACATGACTCTCTTGAACGCGGAAATAAAATAGGAAACTACAACTCGTAATAATTTTACATAATTCTGAACACTCACCATTGAGATAAATATACCAGGAGTAGATTGAATTATATAATGGTCAGGAAGTCAAAAAAAGCACATAGAAGCAAGATTTACATTAGCGCAATAGCATTGAAATCATCTAACTTCGAGATTAAAGCAATTTCCAGTCCAATTTCCTGCAAATAATAATTTAATATTCACACCGCGCTCATCTAGGCCATTATAATTAATCATAGGTGGTAAGTAATAAATTCTAATCATCGAATACTTCCCATCCTTTATTTATTCATGATTAATTAAAAATTCGGTAAAAAAGATGTGACTCGGTGTTTTGCTTAAGAGCTGCAGAGGCGGTCTTTAAAAGTCCATCCGCTAAGAATTGATTTTAAAAATGCTTGCCCAGACGGTTGGGGCTGTAGAATACACCGACTGCATCTCTGCAGAGGAGCACGACTCCCCCAAAGAGTGTCTTGGATATGACACTAAACAATTTGATGGGGAAGTTCCTGTAATGCAGGAGCTTTGGGGAAAACGGGGTAACCCTTCATTGCCATCGTTCCCGGGTCCACTCTGGCCCGGAGTGCTAGCACTTGATAAAGTCCTATCTATAGGTCAAATAGAACTAAACTGTGTATTAATGCTAAATTGAATTGCTGGAAATAGATCTGTTTTTAACACGGAAATTATACTTATGCTAAACCTAATTGTTTGCAATAGAACTGGTTTGTTTTTTTTTGCATAAAAATGGATTTGGCAAACAATAACCTACAAAGGCTGATACGCCATAAACCCCAACAAATAAACAAACAAACAATGCTCTACAAAAAATAAAAGAAAAAAGGAATAATATATCTGTTTCAAAAAACTTAGAAAATATCTATCTATCTATCTCTCTCTCTCTCTCTCTATATATATATATATATATATATATATATATATATATATATATATATACAGTACTGGGCAAAAGACTATGAAAAAAACATATCCGCTTTTTTATTAATGCCACTAATTTTAATGAATTTTTAATGGTTTGCCCCACATAATCATTTTTCTTGATTATTATCGTCAATATTCACATAAAAGTCATAATCTTCTAAAAAGTAAACTCTCTGAAATACAAAAATGTGTGGGGGGTTGGGTAAGTAATTTCTTAGAATTGTCTTTTCTCTGTTTTGATATCGTATTTTGTGATTAGTCCTTTGCTAATGGCTTAGAAGCAGTTCGAGTTTGAAAAAGATCAAATTTTGGCATACAATTATTGGACTATCACTTGGCGATATTGCAAAGAAATTGAATCGCAATCAATCCTAAAATGTTATATGAAAACTGGAAATTATCATCCAAGAGAAGATCGTAGCCGCAAGAGGAGAGACCACTTTATCACACACACACACACACACACACACACACACACACACACACACACACACACACACTATACACACACACACACATATATATATATATATATATATATATATATATATATATATATATATATGGAGAAAAATTGAAAAGCAAAGTAATCCAGTGATGAATTTATTTTGAAAGAATGTCGACGCTATAACGTTTCGGTTTAAATGAACCATCAACAGGGCTTTAAAAATGATGATACTAAGTGCTGATGAATAGATCAACGATGGATGTTTGATAAAATACAAAAATATTTCATTAACCATCCATTGTTATAGCGTCGACTTTCTTTCACTATAAATTCATCGCTTTGGATAACTTTGTTTTTCAATTTTTGTCTATACAGTGGGATTCTTTTCCATTATTTACTCACACACACACACACACACACACACACACACACACACATATATATATATATATAGATATATATATATATATATATATATATACCCAAGATAGACCCATTGCCGAGGTTTGAATATTATTTCGTGAAGCTGACAGTTACGCTAAACAACCGGTTTTGAATATGATCCTAATGATCATTTGAAAAAGTTACACTCAAGATATAAATTTAATATTGAAAAGATCTAAGAAAAATGGATATAATTCCAACGGTGTTTAGATATGAAAATATGAAAAAAATAATATATTCAAAGGATGTATCTGTTTATATATGTATAATATGCCAACGTTAAATATTTCGTTTTTTTTTAATCATCTTCAGAGTGGTGTTTATATGAGATGTTATCTTATGAAAAACTTATTTTAAAATGAAAAAAAAAAAAAAAAAAATGAAACGATAAAACGAGAAAATATTTAGTACGATATAATCATTTATAGTGTTCTGTTTCAAAATATATCTGACGCAATTCGTGTTCGAAAATGTCTATTCCTTCATTTTATCCGATTTTTAAAAATCCATTTTCTTTCTTAAAAAAACCTTAACGTATTTGCTGTATTTTTTTTTTTTTACGATTCAGATTTAGATTTTATTAAATAGAATTTCAAAAATAACGTCTAAGAGTATAGTTTTAAAAAAATCTCGAAAAATTATTATATTTGATTTATTTTTATGTTAAGTAAAATAAAGCGTTTGTTTCTTGCAATAAATATCAAACTTCCAAAATAGTTTTGATAAGAAATCTTTTAGAGACTTCTAAAATCAAATGTGATTTATGAATAGTTAATAAAACTAATTAAAACGAGGGATATTGTTACTAATTAAAATTCATTTAACTAAATAAGGAGATGAGTTGAACATTTTTTAAAGAATTAATATCTACGTGTTTATAGTTAAGGAAAAAACATTTTTATCAAATAGAATAGAATAACGTTTGTTGTTTTTTGGCGTTATATCACAGTTCAGAAAATATTTTGATTAAAAATCCTATCGTAACTATTATTATTTTTGATAGGATTTCGAATCATAATTAAAAATTTTGATTAGAAATCTTTAATTATGATTTATAAATATTTAGCAAGAATTAATTTGAAAAAGGAAAATGGAAAAATTTAGCGTTGGGCTTTTATTCACGTACAAAAGAATACATTCACTGAATAAATTGTCCCATGGACGAGCAAAGACAGGAAGACCAGCTTGAACCTATATAAAACAGCTCTGTACCGATACAGGATGTAGCCTTAGTGACCTCCCCGGGAGCGATGGACGATAGAAACGGGAGGCGAGAAAGGATCAGAGAGATCCGTACTAGCAGCGAGACATGATGATGATATATATATATATAGTTTCTTCCAGGCAGCGGTCACATCGATACTGCTATATGGATGCACTACATGGACGCTAACAAAACGGCTGGAGAAGAAACTAGATGGCAATTACACAAGAATGCTGCGTGCAATCCTGAACAAGTCCTGGCAGCAACACCCCACAAGACACCAACTGTACGGCCACCTGCCCCCTATCACGAAAACTATTCAAGTTAGGCGAACCAGACATGCAGGACATTGCTGGAGAAGCAGAGATGAACTCATAAGAGATGTACTCTTATGGATCCCCACACACGGCCGCGCAAAAGCAGGACGACCAGCACGAACGTACATTCAGCAGCTATGTGAGGATACAGGTTGTTGTCCTGAAGACCTACCTAGGGCGATGAACGATAGGGAGGAGTGGCGAGAGAGGGTCAGGGATATCCGTGCTGCCAGCACGATATGATGATGATGATGATGATATATATATATATATATATATATATATATATATATTATAACAGTGTTGGTTGTCACTAAATCACTTTGTAAGTTTGTGTCGAACCAAGTGCAATATAATATGGCGAGTGCCCAATATGAAGGATAGATAAAAAAGGATGAAGACAATAGTCCGAAAACCCTTAATGATAAAAATCAATCAGCTTCATCTCAGATATTTAGACAACTAATATCTAGAATCGAACTATTTAGTAATAATAAAAATATAAATATATATATTAGATATATATATTTAATTCATGAGATTTAGATTGCGACCCCTGGGTTTCATGGAATTTTTTTACAAAACAACAATCATCAGGTAGATAAGAAAATAAAATGAAATTTCATTTTCTTAACAACCTCCTGATTGTTGTTTTGATTGATAATTGTTGTTTTGCAAAAAAACTCCATGAAACTCTGGGGTCGCAGTCTAAATTCCATGAATTAAATATATATATCTAATATATATTTGTTTATTATATATATATATATATATATATATATATATATATATATATAAATTAATCTGAATCAGGTTTGACTTGAACATGCGGGGGATCGCTGAGATATTTCATATATATTATATTTTTTTTATATATTTTAGTTTTTTAGAAAAAATAAGAACGCTGAATTAGCGATTTTAAATAAAAATCGATTTTTTAAGTTTGATTAAATAGCTATCAGGATTAAAGTTCTTTTTTTTTCAGCAAGAAAAAACTGGATGTCTATCTAACCCTCCGTGGGGGCAAATTCTACATAAAATCTCGTGGGGTCCACACACGAACATGTGGTGAGTCGCTGAGAAGGAATCTATTTCAACTCAACACTCACTCTTTCTAGACACAGTCAATACTAATTGCTCATCAGTCAATACTAATTGCTCAAATGGAAAAAAATTCAACTATATTTACGGGAAATATTTATTGATTTTGTAGGGTTTTATGTGGGTATCTGAGAACTCAGAATGGACCCGAAGCCACCTTCTGTACGCCACGCTTGATGTAAACAAGCAATCAATGTGAAAAAGGATGATGGAATCATTTAGCTTTCGGATTTTATCACGAGCAAATAAATACATTCATTGAATAAATTGTTTTTTCATATTTTCATATTTGTACATAAATTTACACCATATATATATATATATATATATATATATATATATATATATATATATATATATATTTTAGGGATCGTTTACATAGTAACCATGATCAATATGTCTAATCTTGACCATTCTTTTTATATAAGCCACAAACTTTACAGATTTTGAATTATCAGAGATGAAATGCACTAAAAATTCCGTGAGAAACTCTGCAATTTTTCATTCTATTATTTACAGTGGAATTGGTCAAGAATTTTGCTCACGTGACGAATTAAAGATGCGATGTTTATTTTTCTTTTCTTTTCTTTTTCTTTTTCTTTTTTTCTTTTTTTGATTACTGCCAAACCCAGCCAGTTAAGAGAGAAAGCGCTTGGAGATATCTTGAGATTTGCTGTCATTTGACTCCCACCAATGGGCTGTTAGCTAGAAGACATATTTTATTTGTTTTTCTTTTCCAAAAAAAGACATAATAAAATGGGAAAAAACGACTATATAGATAATTTATTCGACAAAGAACATGTCACTGAAGACGACCTAAGCTGGTTACAAAGGGGAAACTAAAAGAGAGAAACGGAATCTTTATCAGTGGCATAAAACTAATTATATCAACGCAAAAATCGCAAGAAAATAGCAAGTATAGGTGATCCTATTTACCCAACCCCTCCACTCGGGCAGGATAGGACACAAGGTCAATTTTTAAGCTGAGTTTACCAGGTTTGAATTCAGAGTTTTCCTTCTCTTAGACTAGTTGCCTAACCAAGGCTGAAGAACCTAGTCTGTCCTACTATTTATCCATAGCTGGAGGGAGAATAATTGGATTCATACCTTTCCCAAGGTTATTAGTGCTATGTGAAATGCAATCAGTCTCGTCCAGGATTTAAACTCGTGTCGCCGTGTCCACTTCTAACGATGATAACCATTACACCACGGGCACCTCCAAAGTATAGGTGATAGATATGAAATAATCAATCGAATAATAAGTAAATGCAAAAACTAACAGAAAAGAAACACAAAAACAGACATGACTGAGTGGAAAAGGGGATCCACTATGAACAGTGCAAGAAAGAAATTTCCCCAAACTGAGAAATTGTATATGCACAAAACAGAATCCTTCATTGAAGATAAAATGTATTTAACAATCTAGTACTTTTCGTGACAAGAGGATCGCCCAATTTAAGTCAGAAGACCAGAACTTGTTTTAATTAACAAAATCTCACCGTAACATAAGTCATAGACTGAAAGTTAAAAATGGCAAAAAAAGCTGGACAAATACCTGGACCTTGTCTGAGAACGGAAAAAGTTGTGGAACTTGAAAGTGACAGCAATGCCAATCATGCTGCCCATAGAACAATCTCCCAAGAAACTGGAATTGGTGACAGTGACATCAATAGTTTTGGGCGCGCTTGGAGAGAAAACCGGACGAATTGGAGATCACTTGAAGAAATGAAACTGTCCCAACCTCAGCATTGTTGATAATAAACAGAATACTTAGAAAAGTCCAAGAGACTTGGGAATGCTTGCTGTGTCTATGATTTAGGTATAATAATAATAATAATAATAATGATAATCTTTGGGATTTCGATATACAAACGATCACCTAATCCCAGCCAGACAACCAGACCTAGTGATAGCCAACAAAAAAGAGAACCTGTCGAATAGTGGGCTTAGCCGTTCTGGCTGATCACAGGCTAAAACTGAAAGAAAGCGAAAAGAGAGATAAATACCTAGACCTTGCTTGAGAACTGAATAAACTATAAAACATAAAGGTGTATAACAGTTGTAATTGGTACAGTCACCAAAGGATTGGTACAGTTACAGGAGGAGTTGGAAATAAGAGGACGTGTGGAGATCATTCTAACTACAGTATTGTTGAGATCGGTCAGAATACTAAGCAGAGTCCTGGAAACTTGAGGCGACTTGCTGTCTCTCAGATTCCAGAGGAAAACAATCAGCTAACGCAGGTGGGAAAACCCCTCAAATGGGTGAAATAATAATAATAATAATAACATCTGGTGTGAAAACTACGAGAAGTAGAATAATAATAATAATAATAATGAAATGGGAAATGTGCAAGAAATTTAAATTTGACCATACCAACAAATGGTATATGCACAACCCAGCACCTGTCCCAGAAAATGACACACGTAAACTCCTATGGGACTTTGACATACAAACGGTTTATCTAATCTTGAGCAGAAGACCAGACCTTATGGTAATCAACAAAAAAAAAGAGAACTTGCAAACTTGTCGACTTTTCTGTCCCGGTTGATCACAGAATACAACCGAAAGAAAGTGAAAAGAAGGATAAGTACTTCGACCTTGCTAGAGAATTGAAAAAACTATGGAACTTGCAGATGACGATTTTACCAATTGTGATTGGTTCTTTCGGTACAGTAACTAAAGGATTATAAAAGGGACCGGATGATTTGGAAGTTGGTGGACGAGTGGAGACCATCCAAACTTCTGCATTATTGAAAACGGCCAGAATACTGAAAAGAGTCCTGGACACTTGGGAAAACTTGCTGTCACTCAAACTCCAGTGAAAAACCATCAGCTAAAACTGATGTGAAAAACTCTAAAGGGTAATTAATAATCTAGAAATTTATATTTGACCATAAGAACTAATGAGATATGCACAACCCAGCATCTGTCCTGGAGAATGAGACACATAAACTCCTAGGGGATTTTGCCATAGAAACGGATCGTCTAATCTTGGCCAGACACCCAGACCTAGTAATAATCAACAAAAAAAAAAAGAGAACTCGCAAAATTGTGGACTTTGCTGTCCCGGCTGACCACAGAGTAAAACTGTAAGAAAATGGAAAAACTATTAGTACGTCGACCTTGCTAGGGAATTGAAAAAAAGCGTGGAACATGAGAGTGACGTTTATATCAATTGTAATTGGTGCTCTTGGTAGAGTCACCAAATTATTATTAAAGGGACTGGTGGACTTGGAAATAAAAGAACGAGTGGAGACCATCCAAACTTCCACATTATTGAGATCAACCAGAATACTGAGAAGAGTCCTGGAGATTTGAAGAGACTTGCTCTCACTCAAACTCCGGTGAGAAACCATTAGCTAACGCTGGCGCGAAAAACTTGCAAAGGAGTAAAATATTAAAAATAAATCTGAATCAATCGGTCACTAAGTGTCCAGTTGCCCAATACAAACATTAATAGCATATAAACAATGGCAGCATAAAATAGGACATTCTATTCATTTGAAAATATGTAAATATTTTAGAATGTTGGATTGTGAAAAATGGTATTAACACCAATCTAGGAGGTGCCCGTGGTGTAATGGTTATCGTCGTAGGAAATGGACACGGCGACACGAGTTCAAATCCTCGACGAGACTGATTGTATTTCACGTAGCACTAATACCCTTGGGAAAGGTATGAATCCAATTATTCTCCCTCCAGCTATGGGTAAATAGTAGGGCAGACTGGGTTCTTCAGCCTTGGTGAGGCAACTAGTCTAGGAGAAGAAAAACTCTGATTTCAAACCTGGTAAACTCAGCTTAAAAATTGACCTTGTGTCATATCCTGCCCGAGTGGAAGGGGTTGGTATGATTAACACTAATCTGACCCCATAACAGAAGCTTCGATTTTTTGAGGCTTTGCAATTTAAACTGATCGAAAATAAAAAGCATTAGAACAGGTTTCGTGGTTAAGATCAATTAAAAAAAAAACATGGCTTCTAATTGATAATTATATTCTTTGGTAAGTATATACATACTATAGAATATTGGTTAGAAAAAATAGTTTAAACGCCAACAGAAGCTTCAGAAGCTATAATTATTAAGTTATACTAACTGATGTACTCCTATGGACCCCCACATATAGCCCAGCCAAGGCGGGGCGACCAGCTCGAACTTACATACAGCAGCTAAGTGAAGACACGGGATGTAACCCTGAAGACCTGCCAGAGGCGATGAATAATAGGGAGAAGTGGCGAGAGAGGGTCAGGGATATCCGTGCTGGTGGCACGACATCATGATGATGATGATGACTATTCTCTGAAACTTTTCTATCCAAACTAACAGTAAAATAAAGAGCAATAGACGAGATATATTGTTTAAGAACTATAAGCGGCATGCTTTCTAATTGATTAGCAGTGCCAGCAGATAAAAACATATCAGTCAAAGAATATAATAAAATAAGAAAATATAAAAACTTGTAAATAGAAATTGAGAATATGCCTTACCTTAAAACTACCTTCGTACTAGTAATAGTGGGAGTCCTGGGTATGATCAAGAAAGGGACAGATAAATACATTAACGAGATACCTGGCCGTCCCAGCTTATATGGAATTTTAAAATTACACTTTGCGTAACTACTTATCTCCTTTGGAGAGTATTATCAAAGTGAGTGAAAAAGATCTAAAAAAAAAAAAGGCAACAAAAGACATAAATACATAGATTGTATATAATCATTACCTTCCCTCGCGCTAGGTCTTGGGTAAAGACCCGGTGAAGGATGGTAAAAAACCGAAAATAAAACTGAAAATTTTAAAAAATACAATCATAATAATAATGATAATAATAGTAATGTTAGCGACCATAACCGAGGGTGACCCGAAGGCTCCCTTTTCAATAGCTACCACACCGTGATGTAGGGGAGGGCGCTAGTATATTTCATGGATTGCTACACTTTACCCTTGATCCTTACATTATAACGCTGAGTGTTAAGCAAGGGGGCATCAAGTACCATTTTTTGAATCTTTGGGATGACTCAACCTGTGATTGAACCCTGATCTCCTGGACCATTAGCGAACGTGCCTAATTTTGGGAATTAAGAATGAATTATTTTTTATTTTAAATTAAAAAAATATCAATAAGATACGAAAAATAAAATAAAAAAAGAGATATAACATAATTCTACTTCCACTAAAGATACATTTTTGCACCCCACAAAAAAAAGGAATACTTCTCTTTCAGTATCTGCCTGCCCACAGGACAGACTTATCTTTGAGGAAATCTCGAAACGAGCGCCCATTTTTATTCGTTCCTGAAAAACGAGAGAATAAAATTCGAGTCTGTTTATACAGAGTATTCTTCCCATCTTTCTCTTATTCGATATATTCGTTCTAAGAAACTCCAGAAGAACACACTAAAAAAAAAGAGATCAGTCTTGTGTATGATAATTCCACACCATAACCTGTAACCACGAACCTTCCCCCTGTACCTGTTGGATGTGACAATGTAATTTTGTTAGAGGAGTTCAACAGATTTGAATTCAGAGTTGTCCTTCTCCTATACTGGTTTCCACACATAGGCTAAAGAGCCCAGACTTCCCTACTATTTTTACTCATAGCTAGTGGAAGGATACCTTTTATAAATTTCTAAATAATCTAACATTCAGAATAAGACCCGAGAGAATAGCAAGTATAGGTCCCCTCAAGCGAGAAAGATGAGACAACACCATGAAAAATGAATGCAAGGAACTATCTCAAAAGTATGATAGCAAGAACCACTTGAAAGGTAGGTGATTCATTGGAAACTATGCAAATAATTGAATTCTGACCATACAAATCACTTGTATATTCACAAACTTTAATCGGAAAATGAGACACACTTTTTTGTGATTTCAGATAAAATCAATCAATCACTCAAAACGAATAGACCAGATTTTGTTATGATTAACAAGAAGAATTTCTCAGACTTAAAGCGGAAAGCTGTGAAACTGAAGCAAAAAAGCGAAAAACTAGAAAGATACCTGGACCTAGACAAAGAACGCAAGAAGCTGTTAAAAATAAAAGTGACGGGAATACTGTCTATAATTGTCGCCCGAAGAATCTGCAAAAAAAAAGCAACAAGCAAAACTGGAGACACTGGACAGGATTTAGAACATCAAGACCATACGAAATGGAACGTAAAGGACGTTAGGTTCATCATTGCCTTAGCTGTCTGTGAAGTCGTTCGGCGTTCATTTCTTTTTAGAGTAGGAAGCTGAAAACGTAAATATACATTTGATAATAAGAGATTGGTCAGTGGGTATATATATATATATATATATATATATATATATATATATATATATATATACAAATTTCATTAAACATAATAGACATTTTATGTCTACATATTTTCTTCTTGATCCGTTCGAATTCCTGTATTACTTTTATCGTATTCGGGGGGAATTGATTTATGTATTGTCCATAGTTGTATGTATCCCTAGTACTTTCTGCCCGACTTTGGGCCATCATCAGGGGAGGATCTATTACAAATGTGATATAACTTTTGTTTTAGCATATTACCACTATGTAAGAACGTCTTTACCGTAAGATAGGGTGTATTGATGTTATTCTTACAGAGTGTAATTTGTCTCTTCACGAGATAACGTCTGTATTCCAAAGTGCTGTTATATTTATGTGCTGCAGGATCATGGAGTTTAAAATAAGTATATATATATATATATATACATTTACCCGTTGACCCATCTCTTGTTATATATGTGTATATGACTTAAAATAAACTGTTATCTAAGTTCTTCATGTCGTTTCCGTTACTTAGAGTTTCATGAATTTGAAATGCAATCATCAGGTTAAACACAAGAGCAAACGAGATGAATTTCATCATAGTGATTGTTTTGTTAAAAAGCCAATATGAAACGGTAAAATAACCGGAACTTTTAGGTTTTATCATTGCCCGCAAAAGAGTATTTCAGTTCTTACTTCATTAAAAAAACATACAATTATATATACGATTAGAAAAGTTATGGAGTCTCATATATATATATATATATATATATGTGTGTGTGTGTGTGTAGTGTAGTGTGTGTGTGAGTGTGCTTACCTGACCCTTTCATCACAAACAGTATGTAAATTTTCAATTGGAGAACAACTGGTTTTCTTTTTAGATTGGTTGCCTTACCCAGTCTAAAGAATCTAGTCGGTTCTTCTATTGACCCATAGCTGGAAAGAGAATAGTTTGATTTATACCAGGTTAATAGTGCTGTGCGAAATGCAAAGAGTTTCGTTTAGAATTTGTGAGGATTGTGGAGTATTCCTTCATTGACATTACTCCCAGATCCACTCTGACCCGATATGGTATTACTTGTTAGAGTCCAATCTATGAATCAAACATACGTATTTGAGAATTGTTTCTTGTGGATAGGAATATATGAAACCATATAACCGTGTAAAAATTATTATGAATCGAATTGGAATGATTGATACCATATGACAGTGTGCAAACAAATAATTATTCTAGATATAAAAATGAACACTTAGAATAGATGAATACATTAGAACTGTAAAAATATAAAGGCTCATGATTATTATCAAATTTTGGCATTAAATAACCCATAAGGAGTTGATATGCCGTTAAACAAATAAACCTAACCGAATTAAATAAAAATTTTTGCTTTGGGTTATTTTTCCCAGAGTTTTTTTTTCGTATAGAGGGAAGAGAGAGAGAGAGAGAGAAAAGAGAGAGAGTGAGAGAGAGATAAGAGGGAGCGGGAGAGATTGAAAAAGAGAGTGAGAGAGAAGAGAGAGATAGTGAAAGAAGAGAGAGAATGAGAGAGAAGAGAGAGATAGAGTGAGAGAGAAGAGCGAGAGAGAGAGTGAGAGAAGAGAGAGAAGAGCGAGAGAGAGTGAGAGAGAGAGTGGCAGAGAGAAGAGAGAGAGTGAGAGTGACAGAGAAGAGGGAGAGAGAGTGAGAGAGAGAAGAGAGAAAGTGAGAGAGAAGAGAGAGACGAGAGAGTGAGAGAATGAGAGATTGAGAGAATGAGAGAGTGAGAGAGAGAAGAGAGAGAGAGTGAGAGAGAGAATGAGAGAGAGAAGAGCGAGAAAGAGTGAGAGAGAGAGAGAAGAGTGAGAGAGAGAGTGAGAGAGAAGAGCGAGAGAGAGTGAGAAGAGTGGGAGAGAGAGTGAGAGAGAGAAGAGAGAGAGAGTGATAGAGAAGAGTGAGAGAGAGAGTGAGAGAGAGAAGAGAGAGAGTGAGAGAGAAGAGAGAGTGAGAGAATGAGAGATTGAGAGAATGAAAGAGTGAGAGAGAGAGTGAGAGAGAGAGAAGAGAGAGAGAATTCTAAAATAATAATTAATGTAATAATGACGGTGTTGATAATGATCAAAATCATAATCACAAAAAATAACAATAAAGGATGGTGATAAACTAAAAAAATACCTTGAACTTGCCAGAGAACCATAAATTACACAATAAGCAATCTACCAAAGGGGGTAAAAAGACTAGATACGACTGGGTGGGAAAGGTGATCCACTGAGAATTGTTCAAGAAACTGAAATTTGACTAAACTACCAAAAGATACATGCACAAACCAGAATCTGTCCCAGAGAATGAGACGCATAAAATTCTCGGGGATTTTGAGATTAAAATAGTTCACCAAGTCCCAGCAAGAGGGCAAGATCTAGTGATAATTAAAAAAAGAAAAAATAAACAAAGGAGAACTTTCCTTTTCGTGGATCTTGCCGTCCCGTCAGACCACAGAGTGAAAATTGAAGAAAGCAAAGAGAGACAAATAATTGGATCTTGCTTGAGAACTAAGAAAGCCGTGGAACGTAAAAGTGACGGTGATACCAATCGTAATGGGCGTGCTTTGAAAGGTCCTCAAAGGGAGCTAGAAGAGTTGAAAACTGGAGGACGAAACGAGATTATTTAAACTACAGTATTGAGATCGGCTCTGAGTAAGCAGAGTCCTAGAGGCCTGAGGAGACTTGCTGTCACTCAGACTCCAATGAACGACCATCTAGTTAACGCCGGCTTAAAAAACAGCCAAGAGTACAATTCTGGCGAAGGAATTGTCGGCCGCCGCTAGCGTAATGCAAAGCTCTTCGAAAGAATTGAGCACTCTGGTAGCCGATAGGGTATAAAAAATGTAAACAAACGGCTGCTGCTGCTGGTGCTAAATAAATACCTTAAAACTTCCCTTAGCCAACGTAGTCCGCTTGGTGGCCGAGCGGTCTGACACTTAGTCTAATGTAAATTTGGACGGGTTTCGATCCCGGCTTCGAACGTCCTGCGTGTCTAGCCACATTGAGGAGTTCTGATAGAACGAAACAGTCTGTCTGTGGATGATAGTAGATATATATAATTCTGACTAGCATTATACCCTATCTTGCTAATTTCTCTTGATTTTTATCACAAGTCACTTCCGCAACGTGCCTTTGCCTATATTTTTGCCTGTATATTTGTTTCTTTTCATTCTTTTAAAAAGATGTAAATCATTCGTATCTTTTCTTGTTAACCGGAGATAGTCCTCAAATAGAACTGTGACGGGTAGGGTTGCCACTATACAAACGGGTACATAGAGTTAAACTCATAACACCAAATCTGTAGAGATGATCTGGATATCGATTTGACCGGGAGAAGAAAGTGATTGGAGATCTTGGTAACGTCACTGGACCACGTGTTACAAGGCCTAAGGTCTTTTCGTAGATTCAGTCGGCCGACAAGACAACAAGCAAGCAAGCCCGTGTTATGCACCCGTTTCAAAACTGGAACTAAGATCACGTTCCAAGATAGCCAATACGGGGTTGAGCCTTCAAGGAATGGACTCAGCAGATATAACTCTCAAATGATAAGATCGCTGTTACCGTATAACACGTCTCTCTTGATTCTCATTGGAGATTTGATTTCTTTCATATCACCTAATATCACTAAAAATACGATCCCCCTCCTGTGTTTTCTTCACTGGTAAGGGTCACGCAGCAGCATATCTGTTCAATCGAATATTTTTTATTATTATTATTATTATTATTATTATTATTATTATTATTATTATTATTATTATACTCCTACAAATTTATTCAATCCGACTATAACTGATGGTCTTTCATTGGAGTCTGTGTGGCAGCAAGACTCCTCAGTTCTATAGGAGTCTTCTTCTTCTTCTTCTTCTTCTTCTTCTTCTTATTATTATTATTATTATTATTATTATTATTATTTCTAATCTTAGCGAGTTTTTAACACTCCCTTAGCTGATGGTCATTCATTAGAATCTGAGTAACGGCAAGTCTCCTCAAGTTTCCAGGATTCTTCTCTGTATTCTGAATGACACCAATGCTGTAGTTTGGATGGTCTAGGCTCGTCCTCTAATTTCTAACTCCTCCAGTCCCTTAACAAGCCTTTGAGGATCGTTCCAAGTGCAGCTATTACAATTGGTATCACCGTCATCTTCATGTCTCACAGTTTTTTTTAGTTATTATTATTATTATTATTATTATTATTATTATTATTATTAACTTTAACAGGCCTCCATTCCTAGATATCCTTTAATCTTTCGGAGAATTTCTTTCAGTATATACCCAGTAATCCTGTCTATTATTCTTTCTTTGATTTCCATCTTTTGTCCACGCGTAACGCTTTTATTACGTTACTCTTTGTTTCACGCAGTTGTTTGCACGATCATCAGACCAAGATCCATCTGAATATCGTGCAAAAAAGCACATGAAATTTTTTAAATTGTAGATTTTAGACATGCCCTGTTTGGCTGTCGAAACATTGAAGACTTTTCAAAAACACTTCTTTGCAAAATTCGGTATATCATTAACTCACCATAATATATATATATATATATATATATATATATATATATATATATATATATATATTTCTTGACACTTTTTTAAAAATTTTGTTTTAGTTTTACTTTTCCTATCTCCAACCTTTCTTCAATGATGCCCTCTTTTCTTCCTCTTCTCTCAAAGTTCTTCCCGATAGCTTCTTAGTTAATATCATTATGAATGTTTTTCTGGTCAGAAAACTTAATTGATTTCACTTTAGGAGGGATTGGTATTTATGGAAATTTTTATACTTACAAACAAATGAAACCCAAGTAATATGTAAAACCATTACATAAAATTCCTTGAGTTTCATCGTATATAAATTCTATATGTAATCCCCAACCTGCCTTTTCCCTGATCCCTGGGGTCCTTCCCACTAAGCAATACCGGTTTTGCAAGGCTGAGTTTATTGATTGGCGCCTAAGGCGTCTCCAAAATAGGGACTGCCAAAGGGATCAAGCATTGCTTTTGACGGCTGTGCATGAGTCTCGATTCGAGTATGCCTCCATTATAAAATGTCCTTGTGTCAAATCTGTCTTTATCTGGATTACATTTCGTTGAAAAAGTAACAATGAAATGTACAACTTTGCACAGGGAGAGAACTTCCAACCTCCAGATTATGATTATTGTTTTTTTTGTTGTTACTGTTGTTGTTTTTTTTTTGCGGGGCGGGGTGGAGTTGTATATACATAGATCTGTCACCTCTGTTATTTAGAATGGTTTAGCCAGTGGAGAAGTTTAAAATCCAAAGCATTTTTTTTTCAGGCAGAATTTTTTTCTTTTGCCAAGAGAAACTTTTTTTTTTTTTTGCTCGGCTTTAACATCTTCACGTCATGATTCTGGTCAGTTACCGGATAAATGAAGCGGTCTCTAATGGAGATGGAAAGAGAAGACGCAGAAGTCAAAGTGGGCAGAGATTGAAAAAGGCAGAAACTATTCATTAATTTCAAATATATAATACAACATCACAGGATGAGACCTGGCTGCCGGTCACCTGAAGAAAACGAAATCGAATAATACTAATAATATTATATATATATATAATATCATTGTTATTATAATTATTATCCTCGTAATAATTTTATGATTACAGAATAGCTCCCGTGATACCATCAGCCAAAGTCTCAAATCAGCAGCCAAAGCAATTCCCATAATAACAAGAAAATTCAGATTATTTGGAATCGTACAATTTTGGTATTGGACATTCTGGTGCAGGGCATTTTGGTGCCGGATATTTTAAAATAAAATTTTTAAAAATCTCAGTGACTTTATGACATTTTTGGCGCCAAGTACAATTAATAAAACCCTTTTTTCCTTTCAACAATTTCAAACTTTGCATATATGGGTGCACTACGTGGACGCTAACAAAACGGCTAGAGAAGAAGCTAGACATCAATTATACAAAAATGCTGCGTGCAATCTTGAACAAGTCCTGGCGGCAACACCCCACAAGACACCAACTGTACGGCCACCTGCCCCCTATCACGAAAACTATTCAAGTTAGACGAACCAGACATACAGGACACTGCTGGAGAAGCAGAGACGAACTTATAAGAGATGTACTCTTATGGACCCCCACACATGGCCGTGCAAAAGCAGGACGACCAGAGCGAACATACATTCACCAGCTATGTGAGGATACGGAATGTTGTCCTGAAGACCTACCTAGGCCGATGAACGATAGGGAGGAGTGGCGAGAGAGGGTCAGGGATACCCGTGCTACCAGTGCGACATGATGATGATGATGATTTATGCAGAGAGGAATCTTGTTTAACCCTTTCTCTACCGTATGAGGAAAATAGAATTCGCAAAGCCTTGCTGGGTGCGAGTATAGTGGAATTCCTTGCGCTGTGCCGCGTGTGATTATGGTCGAATTTCATACTGCATTCCATTTTTTTGGTTCGTATTTTCCCATAATGTTTTTTTCATTGTCATGACATCAAAGTTCATTGTATTTATATTGATCATCATATTTTTTCTTTTGTTATTCAAAAATTTGAATCTTCAGAATATTACTTTTTGCCGGGAAATTTGGCACTAGGAACTCTCGAAAATGTCAAACTGCGGCAACGAAAGGGTTAAAAAAAATAAAACACCAGAAAGATCATTTTTATTCAAAATATTTCTTTATCATTCCTCAGTTGCGGTTTGTCCCATCAAAAGGATAGCTGCATTGTTTCTGCAGATAATAGCCTGTAAGATGTTTTTCACATCAGACACTCTACTTTGCGATTGTAGTCTCTTCGGATTTTCTGACAATATTCTGAAGTAGAGTAATGGCACGGAGGCCGATAATACCGGGGTGTTGAGGGTTAAACCGTATTTTTTTAGTAGGAAATATAAATATTAGGGTTAGATTTATGGTGTATGGTTCAAGGCTCAGTGATAGTGTTAATGCTGTTAACGCCAAAATGTCTAGCACCATAAAGTCCAAGACGGAAAAGCAAAAAAAAAAAAAAAAGAAGTTTAGTAGTCAGGAAGAACTGCAGAACACCATAGAATTACAACCCACCAACCAGTCATAATAATATGTTGCGAAGATTTACGCCAGAATCAGGCCAAACAAAATAAGGGGATTATGCGAGCGAAAGTTATGGTTTGGTGGAACAACTTATCCTCAGTACATCTGGAATAAAATGGCAATCATTTAAAAGGAATGTTCTCAGGTCATCCAAAATTTGCAAAGTGCAGATGATCTCTAATTAGTAAGTCTTGCGTGCTTCCCACACACACAAAAAAAAAAATGGTTCGGGGATAAATCCCCAAACATTCGTTACTACTGCTACGATATAGCAGGCCAGTACCTTAGCCACTGCACCACGGGGACCGTTTCATCTATTTTCTTCAAAGAACCCATCATAGAATGATTCTCAAAAGGATTATAACTTGTAATTAACATTTTGTATTCATGTGGCTTTTTATGGAGATCAAGTGACAGCAAGTGCATGCAAAACTCAGCAACTCTTCTTAGCATCCTTGCTCGTTATTGCCATAGTGGCTATTATTATTATTGTTATTTGCGACTTTGTTCACACCAGTTTTAATTGGTGACCTTTTTTTTCACGAGGATCTAAGTGACAGCAAGTCTTATTTGGTCTCCAAGAATTTCCGAAGAGAATTACAGAGATCATGAAATCCAGACTGAATTAATTCTTTCTTTTTTCATCTGGGCTAAAGGATTGTTCCACGTCCTCCGACTATGATTAGTATTACTTTCACCTTCAAGTTCCACAACTTTTTCCTAAGATCTCTGACAAGTTCAAGGTATTTTTTTAGTTTATCACCCTCCTTTATTATTTTTGTTTTTTTATTATGATTTTGCCATTATACCCACCATTATAATTACATTATTATTTTGAAATGCTCTCTCTCTCTCTCTCTCTCTCTCTCTCTGTAGATATACATATATATATATATATATATATATATATGTATCGAAAGAGAAAGATGGAGGTCGTATGAAATATTACTAAAAAGTCTTTTCCCCCCAATATTTTTCATCAGATGCGACCAGCTTGTTTTTTTTAAAATGATAACTGAATTTGTTGTAATAATAATAATAATAATAATTATCAGTAGTAGTAGTTACATTTTCTTGTAATGAAAGTAATCACCAAGCAGATTTTTTAATTAGGTCCAAAACATAAATCTTAAAAGCTCCTAAGCAATTTCCGTTCAGCGTCCTTTTCAATGATGTTAGAAATTTAATTGCTTATTTCAACAATTTAGTTTTCACTTTCTAGTCATATTTCTAAAACACACAAATATCTTATCTAAATTATATATATATATATATATAAAATTAACTTAAATCGGGAGTCGGAAATCTACTAAAGTTTCACCTTATCGGATCATCAGGAAGTCTAACGCCGACTAATGCTAAAGGAGAAAACGCCGTCTTATATTCACTTTTTTTCAAGGGGTCTGACGAGGTTGGCCTTTTCTTTCTTTTTGACCTATAATATTTTTTCTTTTTCCCCCGGGCGGTGATTCGAGATACTCTTATCTCTTGTTCCTGGCGGGTTTTTTTCTTTTTTTCTGGTACCGTGAATGCTGGTAGATATTAGATTAGTATATATATATATATATATATATATATATATATATATATATATATGAGCGCAATCCAACAATAATGGCACATCATAACGAATATTTTTATAAGAGCAATGTATAAATACTTCCGCTGAGAAAACAAAGCAATTTCCACTTCAAATTGCAAGGTAATGATAAATTTTTGGGGTCTGCATCAGCACTGAAAGTCATTAGATAATTATCGGAATTTTGATAAGACTTCTTTAATTCTTTTCTTAAGAAGAGCTCTGATATTAAAACAGACCACCATTAAAAGGGGGGAAAAAACCAGTTCACACGTCGTATCACTATTATTAGTTGTAATAGTTGTAATTATAATAAGTAGTAATGTTTGAGCTTTCACACCACAAAGTACTAATGGCCTTAACAACAGAATCCTTAAAGGGTGTAACAAATTCTTTTAGAAAATTAGTTATAATAGCTCAAGTTTTCGTAGCCATAAGAACCAATAATGGAAAAACTAAGAGATGAAAGACTGTCCTTTCCAATCCCTGACTCTATGAGGAAAGAAAGAGAGAGAAAAAAAAACAGCTGATCGCTAATGTAAAAAATAGACATAGAAAGCGTGCCAGGCCAAACACGACTGGGTGGGACACGAGATCAGCCCGGAATTGTGCAAGAGACACAAGTTTAATCAAACAAACATATGGTAAATGCAAAGAGAGACTCACAAAATTATCTGGGGTTTCCAGCAAAAAAAATGAATGACCCAATCTTAATCAGAATTTCAAATCTAGTTTTAGTTAACATGAAATAAGAAAAAAAAAACTTATCAACTCGGGGGTTTCTTCGTTTTAGCAAAAATTAGATTATATCTATAACTTGCCAGAGAGCTGAAAAAGTTATGGAACATGAAGGGGACACTGACTCTAATCATAAATGAAGTACAAGGAACAACTTCATTAAACACGAAAGAAGGATAAAGAAGAGCTCGAAGTCTGAGGACGAACGGATATCTTCCAGATCATAGAACAATGAAGAAACCCGCTGTAGAGTTATATGGGGATTTTCTGTCACCCAACACTCAGTGCGGGTTACCAATTACTAAAGCCGTAAAAACTTTCATTGCTGAATAAAGAGCCGTGATCCCAGTGATAATAAGAATACATAAACTCTCCTATTATAACCATATTAATCATACATTGGAATCATCAATACCTTATTCTGTAAAATTTAAATACCCGTACCCTTGCAGTCAACAGGGGTTTTTAAAAAATATTGTAGCGAGACTTGCTCATTTCAGAAAACTGACAAGAATGGACCCCCGAGTAAAAATAAAAGACATCATTAACAAATATCTGGACCTTGCCAAAGAACTAAAAAAGCTGCAGAACATGAGGATGACGGTAATATTAATTGTAACAGGTGCACCTGTAACCATCCTAAAAAGCTTGGAAGAAGGACTGGAGAAATTTGAAATCAGAGGCCAAATTGCGACCATCCAGACTACAGCATTTTTGAGATAGGATAGAATACTGAGAAGAGTCCTGGAGACCTGAGGAAACTTGCAGTCATTCAGACTCCATTGAGAGACCACCAGCTAACGCTTATGTGGTAAAAAACTGGCAAGGAGTAATAATAATAATCATCATAATAAGGAGAATACCTGGATAGGGTAACGAAGGGGATATTTAAAGAGAAAAACGGAATAATTAATAATAACAGCCCAAAAAGTGATTATGTATAAGCAAGAATACCTCAGAAGGAGTACAAAAGAAAACACGACTGAGTGGGCAAGGATATTCATTGGAAATTGTGCGAACAACTAATATTTGGCCACACAGACAAATGGTACGTAAATAAAGCAAAAACTGTCTTTGAAAATGAAATAAAAGGGTTCACCCAATCAAGACCAGAAGATTAGATCCGTGTTACAATAAACTATAAGGAACGAACATGTCTGCTAGAAGTCCTCCCCAATTCACCAGATTCACAGATTTAAAAAAAAGGAAAACAAAAAAACTTGCTGTCACTCAGACTCCAATGAAAAACCATCGGCTAACGCTGATGTGAAAAGCTCTAATGAGGGAATAATAATAATAATAATAATAATAAGAAGAAGAAGAAGAAGAAGAAGAAGAAGAAAGGGAAACCTTAAAAGAGAAACTGAATCTCTTCTAATAGCAGCAGAAAACGACCACCTATGTCAAAGCCAAAATTGATAAGACACAATAAAATAGTAGATATATGTTATGTGGGGATAGAGACGAAACAATCAACCATACAATAAGCGAATCCAGTAAATTAGCACAAATAGAGTGTAAGACTAGACAGGACTTGGTGTTCAAGAATTTGAAAGTCGACCATATGAATAAATGTTACATGCACAACACTGAACCCATCTTGGACAATGAGACACACAAAATTCTCTCAGATTTTGACATACAAACGGATCAACTAGCCTCGGCCAAACGACCAGAACAAGGGATAGTCAACAAAAAAAAAGCATGCTGAATATTGAACTTTACTGTTCGGGATGATACAGGGCGAAACTGAAAGGGAAAAGAGAGACAAATACATTAAACTTGCTAGAGAGTTGAATAAACTACGGAACAGGAAAGTGAAGGTGATACCAGTAGTAATTGGTGCACTCGGTACAGTTTACCTAAAGTTTGGTGGAGGCACTGGAGGACGTGGAAATAAGAGGACGAGTAGAGACTATCCAAATTACAGCTTTGTTGAGATCGGCCAGAATAATGAGAAGAGTCCTGGAGAATTGAGGAGACTTGCTGTCACTTAGACTCCAATAGAAAACCATCAGTTAACGCTAGTGTGGAAAACTCGCAAATGATAATAATAATAATAATAATAGCAGCAAATGTAGGCTATGCAGTTACAGAGAGGAAACCATCAATCACATAATAAGCTAATGCAGCAAATTTGTGCAGAAGGAATATAAGACTAGACACGACTGGGTCGGCAAGATGATCCACTGGGATATGTACAAGAAATTTAAATTTGACCGTACCAACAAATGGTATATGCACAACCCAGCACCTGTCCTAGAAGATAACACACATAAACTCCTATGGGACCTTGACATACAGGTGGATCACCAAATCTCGGCCCGAAGACTAGACCTAATAATAATCAACAAAAAGAAGAGAACTTGCAAAATTGTGAACTTTGCTGTCCCCACTGACCTCAGAATATAACTGAAAGAATGTGAAAAGAAGGATAAGTACCTCGACCTTGCTAGGGAACTGAAAAAACTATGGAACATGCAGGTGACAATTATACCAATTGTAATTGGTGCGTTTGGAACAGTAACTAAAGGTTTACTAAAGGGATTGGAGGACTTGGAAGTTGGCGGCCGAGCGGAGACCATCCAAACTAGAGGGTGCCCTCGTGGTGTAATGGTTAAAGCGATGAACTGCGGAATCGTAGTACGCGAGTTCGTACTCCAGTCGCGCTATTACGTTCACTTTCGGGCAAATACCCTTGGGAAAGGTATGAACCCCCTTATTCTCCCTCCAGCTATGGGTAAATAGTAGGACGGACTAGGTTCTTCAGCCTTGTTGAGGCAACTAGTCTAGGAGAAGGAAAACTCTGAATTCAAACCTGTTAAACTCCGCTTAAAAATTGACCTTGTGTCATATCCTACCCGAGCGGAGGGGTTGGTAAATAGTACCATCCAAACTAGAGCATTACTGAGAACGGCCAGAATACTGAGAAGTGTCCTGGAGACTTGAGAAGACTTGCTGTCACTCAAACTCCTGTGAAAGACCATTAGCTAACGTTGATGAGAAAAACTCAAATGAGTAAATAATAATAATATCAATTCTGTCCAGAAATTTAAAAGACGAACACAACTTGTCATCTAACAGATTGCCCGTTCCAGTGGACTATTTAATGAAAATAGAAGAAAACGAAAAGATTGACAAATGCCTGGACCTAGCTGGAGAACAACAAAAGCTATAGAACATGAAAGTGACAATGAGGCCTGTAGTAATAGGAGCTCTTGGAACGATTCTCTGAGTTCTGGAAAAGGGATTGATAGAACTAGAGATTAGAGAGACAATGGAGACCATCTAGACCATAGCACTGTTAAAATCGGGTGGGAAACATAGAAGAGTCCTGGAAATCCAAGGAGGCATGCTGTCAATGATATTTTGACAAAAACGACCAATTTCAACTGGTGTGAAATACTCGCAACCAGTAAGATAATGTTAAACTATATGTAACGCAGTTATCGGTAAATATTTTTTATAATTAAAAAAAAAAAAAAAAAATGGAAACAAGACATTTCTCAAAAAATGCCATATGAATATTCCCTATGCCTACAACCAGAAGTGGACACATATTCACATTTGGCTGGTCGTACTTTGTCGACGCTTGACATCGCGATTATCCCAATAATTATTATTTCTCAAGGGAGATAACAATAGAGAGAAATTCACTTTATAAAATTTCTCAATATTCTTACTTACAATTAATTATAATATAAATCCTATGTTTAGACAAGTTTTAATCGAATAATAATAATAATAACGCGGCGGGAGTATAAGGCGAGGCACGACTGGGTCGGTAAGGTGATTCACTGGGAAATGTGTAAGAAATTTAAATTCGACCATACTAACAAATGGTATATGCACAACCCAGCACCTGTCCTAGAAAATGACTCGCATAAACTCATATGGGACTTTAATATACAAACGGATCACCTAATCCCAGCCAGGAGACCAGACTTAATAATAATCAACAAAAAAAAAAAGAGAACTTGCAAAATAGTCTAATTTGCTGTCCCGGCAGACCACAGAATAAAACTGAAAGAATGTGAAAAGAAGGACAAGTACCTCGACCTTGCTAGAGAATTGAAAAAACTGGAACATGCAAGTGACAATTATACCAATTGTAATTGGCGCGTTTGGAACGGTAACTAAGGGATTACTAAAGGGACTAGAGGACTTGGAGGTTGGCGGACGAGTGGAGACCATCCAAACGACAGCATTGTTGAGAACTGCCAGAATACTAAGAAGTGTCCTGGAGACTTGAGGAGACTCGCTGTCACTCAGACCTCAGTGAAAAACCATCGGCTATCGCTGATGTGAAAAGCTCTAATGAGTGAACATTAATAATAATAATACGTTTGTTCTTAAAGAGAACAAAAGCAAGCATGAATGGGTGGGAGAGAATTATCCACCGAAACATGTGCAATAGAGATCAGTTGTATATGCTCCAAACCGAATCTTTTTTAGAGACTGAAAATGACAAAATGTTTTGGGACGTTGAGCTTATAACAAATGTTCATACCCGGCTCAAAAGAATCCCCTATATATATATATATATATACTTTTTTACTTAGCGTTTATTAGCGATAAGTATACATATATATCAGTGTGAGACTATTTAT
>OY757939.1:18542475-18637475 GCA_963585895.1 Sepioteuthis lessoniana
TCTTCGACTCAGATCCGGAAGAAGTATTTTTCAGAAGTGAAAAAGGAAAAATCTTTCTTTTATAGATTTATATATTTTTTTTAATAATTTCTCCTTGAAACTTCCTGATATGTCGAAAGTCTTTTCCAGGACAAAACAATGGGTTCGACGGTTGTGAATACAGTGCAATAGTTCATCTGAAAAAAATGAAAATGAAAGATTATTATTTTAAAAATATGAAGACATGGCACGGATATGAAATTATACCAAAAAATTCAGACAAATGTTACCGATAAAAATCATGTGTCATTTAGATAAAAGAATCTGGGTGAAAAATATAAACAAATTTTCTGAAATTCGTGTACTGAATAAAAATGACACCTGATACACTAATTTATGCAGAAAAAATGTATGTATGTATGTATGTATGTATGTATGTATGTATCTATCTATCTATCTATCTATCTATCTCATATTTATTCATCTCTGCTTCTCGTTCAATCAATGAATTTATATATCTGAGGTTGATCAAATCACTCTTTCTTCTCACCCTTTCCCCACCTCTCTCTCTCTCTCTATATATATATATATATATATATAAATTCTACGCATCTCCTCTCTCTCTCTCTCTCTCTCTCTCTCTCTCTCTCTCTCTCTTGATCCATCTCACAATCTATCTCAATCCATGCATCTCTCTCTCTCTCTTTATCTTCTATCTATCTATCTAAAAAGATTCTAAGTATATATATATATATATATCTGTCTCCATTTCTCTTGCTCCCCCTTCTCTCTCTCTCTCTCTCTCTCTCTCTTTGTATCCGTCTCTGTCTCTGTCTCCAGCTTTTTATCTATCAAGCTGTCTGCCTCTCTTATTCTATCTAGACAGAGACGAGAAAGAGAGATTGAAAGATATGAACAGTCATATATTTACATACATACATACATACATACACGCGTATGGTTTGAGATAGATAGATAGATAGATAAATAGATACTCAGCTTTTGCTTAGATGTGGCTCAAGGTCGAATGAATGAGGCACCCAATGAGACCCGAACTCCCTCGTGTAGGTTTGCTTCTCAAGCTTGCTAAACATTACACCACTTGAGGTGCCCATAGATAGATAGATAGATAGATCGCTTTTGTCGGTACTATGTTTCTTGTTGCTTTATACGTACAAATATGGAGAAAAATTGAAAAACAAACTAATCCCAAGTGCAGAATTTAATCACTTTGGATTATTGTAAATTGAATTATCATAACCAGAAAATCCGGCAAACACTTGCGTGCGACATGATAAGACCTAATAAGTTCGAAATAGCTGTCCAGTGTTGCCGTCTGTCACACGCAAGTGTTTGCCGAATTTTCTGATCATGTTAATTTAACTTACAATATAACTCCTCTACTTAAACAAAAAAGTAAATGTACACTTTGGATTACTTGGTTTTTAAATTTTTCTCCACGTTGTCGGATTCTTTACCATTTTTTACTTCCACATACACACACCAGAAACTGCTGCGTGCAATCCTGAACAAGTCCTGGCAGCAACACCCCACAAGACACCAACTGTACGGCCACCTGCCCCCTATCACGAAAACTATTCAAGTTAGGCGAACCAGACATGCAGGACATTGCTGGAGAAGCAGAGATGAACTCATAAGAGATGTACTCTTATGGATCCCCACACATGGCCGCGCAAAAGCAGGACGACCAGCACGAACGTACATTCAGCAGCTATGTGAGGATACAGGTTGTTGTCCTGAAGACCTGCCTAGGGCGATGAACGATAGGGAGGAGTGGCGAGAGAGGGTCAGGGATATCCGTGCTGCCAGCACGATATGATGATGATGATGATGATATATATATATGCAGCATTTCTTCGTTAATGCAAAATTTCATTAAACATAATGCCTACATATTTTCTTCTGAGTCCGTTCGAATTCCTGTATTACTTTTATTGTATTCGGGGGGAAGTGATTTAGGTATTGTCCATAGTTATATGTATCCCTAGTACTTTCTGTCTGACTTTGGGCCATCATCAGGGGAGAATCTATTTACAGAATTACATTTAGAAGCAAACGCCATAATTTTCAACGACAGAGACGTCCTTACACAGTAGTAATTTGCTAAAACAAAAGTTACATCACTTTTGTAATAGATTCTCCCCTGATGATGGCCCAAAGTCGGGCAGAAAGTATTAGGGATACATACAACTATGGACAATACCTAAATCAATTTCCCTCGAATACGATAAAAGTAATACGGGAATTCGAACGGATCCAGAAGAAAATATGTAGACATAAAATGTCTATTATGTTTAATGAAATTGGCATATATATATATATATATATATACAAAGAGAGAGAGAGAGAGGGGGGGTAGAGACACTGATATAAATAAATAGATGGCAATCCTAAATAAGATAACATATAGTTTGGCTTATTCTCCCGAACAATTCAAACACACCGAACCGGTCATTGAGGTGAACAAATGATTTATCCACTTGAACTTATCGAACGTTTTTAAAAAGCAAATTTTCATTTTAATGGAGTAAAATTGGCCAAACTTGACTGAAAATGAATTCCTATAATTGATTGACGATAGACATTGCCTGCTGGTCACCTTCTCAGCATCCAGACAAAAACTTTCTCGTCGGATTTATGTGACGTAATTTTCAAAGTAATTGCTTTCGTGATGTACTCCAAAGGGAATAATAGAATCAGTAAATGTCACGATCAGATGACCTAAATGGCATCTTTAACTTTGACTTCGGCATTTACGTTTCCTCTTTTCAAGGATTAACGACCAAGATTTGAAACCGGTTCTCCGATTTCATTTTCTTCGCTGTTAACTGATTGCCTATCATATCCTATTAACCAGAGTTTATTAACAAAATACGGTTTCTAAATAATTATCTATAACAACCAGCATGTCCTGTGATTGACACTAAACTGCATCTGATGGTGAGGTTCCAGTTCTGAAGATCTTGAGAGTGCGAAGGATACCTTCTTTAACATTACTCCAAGGTTCACTTTGACCCGGAACGGTAGTACGAGTTCGGATCCCATAGAACTAGAGCATTTGTATGACTCTAAACTCTGTCAGATGGTGAGGCTCTAGTTCTGGAGATCTGCGAAATGTAGAGCACACTTTCATTAACATTACTCCCTCGTCCACTTTGACCCGGAATGGTGGTACCTCTTCAGGTATCATCTATGGGTCAAATAGATCTGTTTAAAAATGTTATTTGATAGACCATGTGCAAACAAAGACTTCTAAAACATCAACTTGAAGATGGTTAATATGAACATACAATGAACGCGATTTTCTTACCTCTATGTATAAAATAACCCTAGACTGATTGATATATCTTTAAAATCAATCACTCAATAAGATTTGTGTTGGGGTTGATGCAAGAGACATTTCAGTCGTCAATGAGACTCCTTCGAGTGCTTAATAAACACAATGTGGTCTGAGAAAGGAATTCGGAAAAAGTCTGCTTGCAAAAAAACAAAACAAAAAAGAAAAAGAAATCAAGAAACATAACTGCCTCATTTGATACTGCGCCCGACAACATTAAAAGATATGACAACCTGTCCGACAGCCTAACGGTTATCGTCGTAGAATCGGTGACCAGAGTTTAAACCCTGGAGAAAGCTGTTTGATATTTCTCATAGAGCTATCACCCTTTGGAAAGACAAGAATCCAACTGTTTTTCCCTTTGTTGTATACTCACAACGATAACCATAATAATATGACAACACATTAACTGACAAACTCACTGTTGTTCACGTACGAACGTGTATTAACTTCTTGACTTCTGAGTTCGGTTCTTCGACACGAACAGAGAGAGACACAATTCTTAAAAGTCTTTCGTATCATACTATGCTAATAAAACTCAAACGCTCGGCACATCTCGAGGAGTTTTAGATCTCCTTTCATTTTCGCTGGTCGAGACCCGAAAAACTTAACCGTAAGCCTCAACGGTCGAAATCCAAACTTCTCAACACCATGATCGGAACTCCACTTCAACTCTCGACATCGCCCAAGTCGACTACCAACTCGACCGGTCCCCATTCGACAACCAACTGGACTGGTCCCCAGTAAATCACCAACTCGATTCGCCTTAAGTCGAGTACGCAAATGACGTCTTTTCAAAATCTCCAGATTCTCAGCCCATCGCTTCCGGGCATGACGTCATTCACACTCCAGCCTCATTTCCTATCTGAGGTTTATTATGACAATTGTGATTGTCATATCCTCTGCGCGCAAGCGTAAACTGTACCCAATATCTGTGCACCTGAACTAAGAGCCGAATAGTGCAAAGCCCAATCAAATTGAATGATGAAATATAATTAACGAAAAATTATTAATATAAAAAAATCATTCGGTAATTTTATAACACCTTGCTATTGGTAAATGGTAGGACAAACTGTGTTTGGTTTACTTTGGTTTTATAGGCATATCAACCATTATTGGTTATTTAATGCCAAGTCCTGTTTAAACAAATACCTTCGATATATGATTAATTTACACATTTTCTAGATACATAAGGTTAAATGATCAAATAATTCTATTTCAAAGAATTTAATCAAGCATAAGTCAGCAAAGTTAAATGATTCCAAGAATTGTTATGTATCACTAACACATCATTTAAATATCAGTCATTTGTTTATACACAGTTTACATGATCAAACAGTTCTATATTCAAACTGTTCAATTTAGCGTAAATCGTTTGTTTGCACTCAATTTAAATATCAAACTGTTCTATTTGACCCATAGAGAAGACCTTTCAGGTGCTACCACCCCAGGTAAAAAGGGACCTGGCTGCAATGGCAATGAAGGGCTACTCCATATTCCCCGAAACATAACTGGAAAATCACCATCAGATTGTTTTGTGTCATATCCACTCGACTTGCTTCTATGCAGCCCCAGCCGAATGGAGTGACTTGGTTTGGTAACCAGTCGAGGAAAAGGAAAACTCTGAATTCAAACCAGATGTAAAAAATTGAGCAGGTATTACATTCTGCCTGTGGCAGTGGAGTTGGGTGAAAAAAATATTGTAGGAGTAACGGTTATCGTCGTATGAAATGAACAAAGCGACGCGAGTTCAAATCCTGGAAGAGGCTGATTGCATTTCACATCGCACAAACAAACTATGGGTAAATAGTAGGGCAGACGGGTTTCTTTAAACTTGAAATGTTATCCAGTCTGGGAAAAGGATAAGAATGAAACCAATTAAAAGAATCCTGCTTCTTCTCATAACAAATATCACCATCAAAAGAAACATAACTGCCTCATTTGATACTGCGCCCGACAACATTAAAAGATATGACAACCTGTCCGATAGCCTAACGGTTATCGTCGTAGAATCGGTGACCAGAGTTTAAACCCTCTAGAAAGCTGTTTGATATTTCTCATAGAGCTATCACCCTTTGGAAAGGCAAGAATCCAACTGTTTTTCCCTTTGTTGTATACTCACAACGATAACCACAATAATATCACAATCACAATGATATCTCAAGCCAACGGTACATGTACAAATTCAAATACAGGGAAATACACAACACATTAACTGACAAACTCACTGTTGTTCACGTACGAATGTTTATTAACTTTTTGACTTGTGAGTTAAGTTCTTCGACACTAAGAGAGAAAGTCATAATTCTTAAAAGTCTTTCCTATTATACTATGCTACCAAAACTCAAACACTCGGCACATCTCGTGAAGTTTAAGATCTTTCATTTTCGCTGGTCGGGACCCGAAAAACTTAACCGTATGCCTCAACGGTCGAAACCCAAACTTCTCAACACCATGGTCGGAACCAATTGAAAGAATCCTGCTTCTTCTCATAACAAATATCACCATCATCATCACAACGATAACCATAATAATATCACAATCACAATGATATCTCAAGCCAATCAATGAACACGGCGATACGAGTTCAAATCCTGGACGATACTGATTGCATTTCACATAGCACTAATACCCTTGGGAAAGGTATGAATCCAATTATTCTCCCTCCAGCTAGGGGTAAATAGTAGGACAGACTAGGTTCTTCAGCCTTGGTTAGGCAACTAGTCTAGGAGAAGGAAAACTCTTAATTCAAACCTGTTAAACTCCGCTTAAAAATTGACCTTGTGTCATATCCTGCCCGAGCGGAGGGATTGGTAAATAGTATCATCATCGTCAAGTCACGTGACAACACGAATTCCCTGACTCTTGCTCACCATCCGTTTCAACCATCTTTCTCTGCTGGCAGGTCTTCTAGAGTGCATCAAGTGTACACACATAGCTGATGCGTGTAAGTTCTTGCTGGTAGGTTAATATTCGCCCATCAATTCGTCCTTACTTTTACGGAGACCAATGGGTTGAAATTGTAGAATACACTGCCTCTATCCCTGAAGAAGGGTAAGACCCCCTTACCAATTAATGTCCTGGATATGACACGTGACTATCTGATAGTGATGCGCCAGTATTAAAGATTTGGGAAATGTGAAGCACCCCTTCATTGCCATTATTCGCAGGGTCCACTCTGGCCCAGAGGAGTTGCACCTTATAGGGTACTATCTATGGATCAAATAGAACTGTTTGATATTTAACTGTGTGCAAACAAATGACTTATGCTAAATCGAATTGTTAGAAATAGAATTGTTTGATCATTTAACTGTGTGTAAAAAAATGACTGACGTTTAATTGAATTGGTTTGGTTTCTTTGTTTAATGGCATATCAACCTATGAAGGTTATTTAATGCCAAAGCTATTCTCCTAGAAGAACAGTAGTGGTACTATTTATCCCATTGCTAGGAGGATAAGAGGGTTCATACCTTTTCCAAAAGTATTTGCCTGAAAGTGAACGTAATAGCGCGACCGATTCCGCAGTCCATCGCTTTAACACCACAAGGACACCTCCTTTAATTGAATTGTTAGTGGTACATAACAATACTTGAAACCATTTGACTGTACGAGGAAAAAAAAAGAAACAGAACTCATGTTCGCTTCAAAATCTTATCAACAAAATGTATTTATAAATCATATATAATAAATATATGTATAAAGAGAATTTGGTTTAAAAAAAACCTACGATATTTAATATGCCATAAACCTAAAGAAATCATATTTTCACGAGAAGCCCGGGATGTCTTGTTCGTCTTACTTAGATGGTTTGTGAGATGGGAGGTAAGTGACCCTACAGATGAGAAATCTGACTGAAGATGATGAAAATTACTTTTTTAGAAATTTTCTTATTATTTTCCTTAAATAACCAATTCTAAACATGTTAAATTACAGGATGAAGATGTACAATAGCATTTACGTTTTATGACTCAAAACCATTCGCTTTTTGTTATTTACAAAATTTTGGTAAAATAATCGTACATCAACTTACTATACTGGCTATTCTTAAATAATTACCAATACTGTAACATACTGACCCTCGATCGAGCCGTCAATCAAGAAATGCACCTGTGTTAATAAGCTGAAGAACAGCGGAAGCAGATGGACGGCAAACAAAAATTTAACCAGGTGCCCGAGGGCGGTTCGAGTCAGTTGGAGACAAGATGCCGAATTGAGAGCCAGTGGCAGACAGAGGGCTTTGGGCCCTCAGTGACCCACGGTTAAGCAACCCAGCCAAGATGAGGAAGAAGTGTTACTATGGCCAGAAGAACTTTGGGTCAATATAGCAGTCTGTCCCCGTCTCCAGCTCACCTCTCACACACAACCAACATCAACCCTTTCGAGAATAAAGTGTGAGAGATATATTTTTATAAAGAAGTGTGTTCGTTCGTTCATTGAAGTTCGTATATTATGTTTGATTATGTTTCTGCATATATTTGTATATGTATACGCGTAGTTGTATAACGGCTATATAACAATACAAGTACTAGATAAGTTTATCATATTGTTACATAGCCATATACACGAATATGGCCATGTGTGAAAATGTTGAAATGGACATCGAATGTTGATTACGATAGAACATATAAAGAACATAGGAATCTCGAAATTCGAAAACACGTAACGACTTCTTGTTCAGGTACGAAACCTTTTTATTAACTTTGAGTTAAAGGTTTCGACGTAAGGAGGAGAGACACAATCTTCTATGCTGTCTAATTCATTTGGCCCCCAACTCGTGCGGTCCCATAGAGAGCAAGTTCGCCTCGCGTCTGCGAGCTCCAAAAGTCGATCCTTCTCGTTTGGCGTCTAATTCTCAACCCTTTAACTTTCTTCAAATCTCACACAAACCTTTCCGCGCTTCCAGTGCGTGACGTCACTCGCACTCCGTCATCCGTTTTCTCTCGGAGTATTGTGACATCTGAGTGACACCTCCACCCGCCCGTGCGCGCCCGTGTTAACACCTGCCTCAATGTTGCACCCAACTAACCCATGTGCTCAGCCGAAAGGTTCTCAGCCTAACTAAACTCAAAGGCATGAACCGAAATCCCTCGGCTATTATATAACAATATTCAAATGAAAGCTGTTTTTAGAAATGTACGATGTAATATCTCCTGAAAAGAATTTCAAAAATAAAAACGACTGGATGTATAAATGTATAAATGTGTGTACGTAGAACTATTTTACTGAGACTAAATGCGTTGTTTGTCTTTGTACTTGTTAATGTTGTGATGTCATGACCGTCACATTTATCAGCACTCTGGATGGTGGATATATCGGACATTTGTAGGAGCATTTTTCTTATGTTCAGAACATTTCCTCGCCGCCACTTTCGCAATGTTCCGCGAAAGTGATAATTTTGGTCGATACTTAAGACCTCTTCATTCTCCTACAATGCCGAATACCATGTCCTGAATGGTAAACAATATTAACTTGCAATGTTTCATTTCACATCTATTTTGCATACGTCTCTCAACTCATCACACGTCAGACGTCAGACTGACCCATCAATATATCCACTATTTCCAGTCCCGTGAACTCCAGGAGCACATTCCATTTCAACACTTGTGTTTGTTGGCTAGAGAGACGTGTTCAAATCTCATGGCTCATTATCGGCACATTTTTCTATATATCAGGTATGATTGACACGTGACAGGTCAGAAGTTACATCTGCTTAATCAAGACAAGAAATCGTGATGACGTTCGTTCATGCAAGACTTTGAGAGAGATAAATTCCAGTCTTTTAAAACCCAGACTCGAAAAAGTAAAGTCGAATAATTAAGGACTCAAGTGAAAACGCCTTCCCTGGGGAAGGGTTGTCTCTTTTCTTCCATCGACTGGGCAAAACCATTTCGTTTGAAACCGGTCTGACGAAAAAATTGAACATCGCAAAACAAATATCAAATAAACAGCTGTAACATTACACGGTACAAATAGACGCTTGCAACGTTCCTGTGTTCAAATGGAAGTTCATGCTGGTGCAGTCCCAATAAACATTTCTACTACTACATGGACACTTCCAGCAGCACATGTTTAACGTGTTCATTGTTGTATATTGACCTCCGACCCGGCCAAGCTGTCAAAATAGGAAATGCACCTGTGTAAATAACAGGTGCATCCGGTCGAGGAATATCAGGATATAACCTTGACCGTGGACAGTTTGAATTGAGTGGGCGTAAAACAATAATATAACTCGTGCACAGGAAGTTCGAGTTAGTTGGAGATAAGATGCTGTAGAGAGAACCAGCACCCAGCAGAGGGGGGCCCTCAGGACCCCCGATTGAGAAGTTGGTGTTGGTGAGAAGATGCTGGAATGAAAACCATGTCCCAGAGAGGCTGGTGCCCCAGGCCCCCGGTTAAACAGCCCAGGAGAACGGGAAAGAAACGCTGTTATGGACATAAGAGTCAATATGTTGCAGTTCTGTTCAGTCTCCAACTCCTTCTCACACACAACCCTTTCAATAAAGTAAGAGGTATATCTTTCTAAAGACCTGTGTCCGCTCGTCTTCATTGTGTCGTTATGTTTCTGCATGCAAATGTATATGTATATGTATAGTGGTCATGGTAATACAACACCATGAGTGTAGTACTACGTCTTAAGTTTCAATCTCGCCGTGACAAAAGGGACAAACACATCAAATCCCCGTCTTGGTTCGTTAATGCAAAAGTTTATTCACCACAACACATTTTAGTAATCGTCGAAGAGAGAAAAACAAAGAATGAAAACTGAGTCGACCACGTTAGGTAGGTAAAGAAAATGAAATAGCGTAAAGAGAAAGAGAACAGAGACAGACTTTGAATTATCTTCCATGTTTTCTTATGTGTTTTTGACATTTACTTCCTTGCGGGTTCTGTTCTCATTGTCGCTCGTTGGGCTTTAACTGCTGTTTTTACATCGTCGTGTCCCGCAACCAACAAAACTCTTTTCCTATTTTCTATCCAACATTAACTACCTTATGGCGTTTTTATTTGAGATCCCTTCAGTAAACCTGAAGTCACTGTGAATTCGCAGCTGATACGTTTCAATTTTTAACCGAGGCGTCCCTAATTATTTGAAAGGGTGTGTTTTTTGATAAACGTGTCCAAATTTTTTTCCCGCCAACAGGATTAAGTCATAGCTTTCTCTGAATCTCCGATTACAATATACACATAATTTAATTTTTTTTAATTTGTGATATATCTGAATAAAAATTCGTGGGAACAAATACTGCAATTTGATCATAACTATTTATTCCCCACAACAGAAAGACAAGTTTAACACATGGTCATTTTAACTCGAGTATCCAGACTCGTACGTGTGGGCAAGAAAAAATTCCTCATGCTGACACTTGCGTTATGAAGGTATCAGATTATTACTGCTGTTTACTTTAAGTGCAATTGGGGAGGAGCCGCTTAGATTATTGGAATCCCCAAGAACAAGCTCGTTCCCTTCATTTTCTTTTACTTTTTTCTTCGAAGAAGTGAATACGTCTTAGAAGGAACAGTACTTATATTTGAATACCAACACGGAAGTAAAGTAGCTACTCTCCGTGGCTGGGAAGAAGTGTGCACAGGTACTTCACTCTTATTCAAGACGAATTCATGGACATACAAACAAAAAAAAAGCTTTTCAACATTTAGAGTTCCCAAGCCCCCACCCCACGCTTGATGTAAAAGGATAATAATCAGGCATCCGTGCCTAGACCTATGTTTGGGTCCATGTCCAGCTAGGCTCATCAGGTTCAGATTGCACTAAGTAAGCCGATGACCAGCAAAGTCCGGCAGGGTTTGACCCTCGGCTTATGCTCGACCTTCTCCTCTTCTAATCCCCACTTATAGACGATTTTCGGGTCATTGACTTTGTGTCATGTCCTGTCTGGTGGGAGGCAGAGACAAATAAAACCCTTGATATAAAAAGATGTTCGCATTGCATGGCTTGATCATTCTTTTAGTAATCTGTACAATGACTCTCTCCTTCTTGCTATGCACTTAGACCGTTTGGAAAGCCATGAATCCAACTATTGACATAAGACATATTTTATGAAACCTGAATTTTCAGTCATTAAACAATTTTTTTTTAGATCTATTAACTGATACTAAAGGAGGATCTACAATGAAAAAAAGTGAATGTTAAGTTTTATAGCGTCAATTCCAAAATTTATGGGGGTGTCCTCGAGGTTTAATGGTTAAAACGATAGACTCCGGAATCGTAGTAAGCGAGTTCGAACTCCAGTCACGCTATTATGTTCACTTTCGAACAAATACCCTTAGAAAAGGTATGAACCCCCTTATTCTCCCGGCAATGAGTTAAATAGTATCACTGCTATTCAGGGATTGTCCCCTTGGTGGAATGGTTAAAGCGATGAACTCCAGAATCACAGTAAGCAAGTTCGAACTCCAGTCGCGCTATTATGTTCCCTTTATGAACCCCCTTATCCTCCCAACTATGGGTTAAATAGTACCACTACTGTTCTTCTACAACGATAGCTTCGACATTAAATAATCTACAAAGATTGATATGCCAAGAAACCAACCAAACTATTGCTATTCATCTATAGGGGGGGCTTTTGCATTAAATAACACACAAAGGTTGATATACTATTAAACTAAGAAACCGAACCTTTTGTGTTAGGCCTGTTTCAAAATTGAAATAACTAATTGAATATCAAAGATAAGGTTGTATCTATTCAAGGTTTTGTAAATGTGAAAATATGATTTTCATTAGTCCTTAACGGGTCTGGATAATTTCTCATGGCACAGTGGTTAACGCGCTGAGCTGTGACATTGTAGTAAGCGAGTTCGAACTCCAGTCGTACTATAACATTCACTTTCAGACTTATATCTTTTAGAAAAGAAACAGCATCTCAATGGAAGTTCCGATGATGCAATGGTTTGTAGGAAATGGACACGGTGACTCAAGTTCAAATCCTGGACGAGGCTGTTTGCATTTCATATAGTTAATAACCTTGGGAAAGGTATGAATCCAATTATTATCCTTCCAGCTATGGGTTAAATAGTATCACTACTGTTCTAGTATGATGGCTTTGGCATTAAATAACCTACAAAGACTGATATGCCATTAAACAAACCAGAATTTATTTTACACGTGGTTGCTTAAAACTTTTGAGTCAACTGAATGAGAAAAGGCATTTAGATATAATATTGATTAAATTCAATAAAAATAGTAATTAGAATACGAAACAAAAAATGTAAGCCTTCCCACAAAATGTCAAGCTACGAACCATTGTCTCCCCCCCACCGACTCAAAAATGTAGATTCACCAAGGATTTTGTTATTAGGGAAATTTGGAATCATTTCGATAAAGAATGTTACTTTAAATTAAGGAAATCTAAATCTAAAAAATAATGGGTGTCATAAAAGCTCCCTGAGTAATTAGTTGGTGACCTTAGTCGAGGGCGACTCGAATGCTCCCTTTTCAATAGCTACTACATGGAGGTGTAGGGGAGGGCGCTACTTCTTTCCAAGGATTGCTCTACTTTACCTTTGATACGTACCTTATATTGCTGAGAGTTAAGCAATGAGGTATCAAGTACCATTTTTAAAGTCTTTGGTATGACGCAACCTGGGATTGAACCCGGACCTTTGGCGAACTAAGTTAGTAGATGGTGACCTTAGTTGAGGGCGACCCGAAGGCTCCCTTTTCAATAGCTACTACACTGAAGCATAGGAGAGGGCGCAACTCCTTTTCCTGGATATCTCTACTTTACCCTTGATACGTACCTTATATTGCTGAGTGTTAATCAATGATGGATCAAGTACCATTTTAAAAGTCTTTGGTATGATGCAACCTGGAATTGAACCCAGGTCTCCCTGACCATTAGTGAACTAAGTTAGTAGATGGTGACCTTAGTCGAGGGCGACCAGAAGGTATAGGGTGCAACTCCTTTCCCTGGATTGCTCTACTTTACCCTTGATACGTACCTTATATTGCTGAGTGGTATCAAGTACCATTTTTAAAGTCTTTGGTATGACGCAACCTGGGATTGAACCCAGGTCTCCCAGACCATTGGCGAACACTCTACCCACTAGGCCAATGAGCTGGTTTCACATAATTTTCGGTTATTCTATAATATTTTCCTCTACATGGCCAAGAAAAATGTCATCCCTAATCTGAATAATTCAATCTAGTTCGTTTAAGGTATATTCTATGAAGCCTGAATGTTCAACTATTAAATAAAAAAATTGTTTGCGTCTTAACGGCTATAAGTTTGTAATATAATGGCCGGGGGATTTCGTTTTATGCCTTTGGGTTTAGTTAGGCTGAGAACCTTTCGGCTCAATGCATGGGTTACTTAGGTGCAACATTAACGCAGGTGTTCACACGCGTGCGCGGGAGTAGCAGACGTGTCACTCAGAGATGTCAAAAATAGCCCAGATGGGAAACGGTTCTAGCCAGTGCGAATGACGTCACACACCGGAAGCGCGCGGAGGATTTTGGGAATTTTGAAGAAAGTTAGTTGAGTTGAGAACTGGACACCGAACGAGAAGGGTTGACTTTTGCTTGTTCGCGGAGGCCTTGGGCAGGTGTCGCATGAGATGAAAAAGCCAGAATAGAAAGAATGTGTATCTCTCTCCTTATGTCGAACAACCTTTAAACTCAAAGGTAATAAAAGGTTTCGTGCCTGATCTGAGAAGTCGTTACGTGTTTTTCGTGTTTCGAGATTCATATGTTCTATTTCTATGGACAGTCGATGTACGTTTTCACACATGGGACAAGTTTATTTACAGCTAAATAAAATTTGAGTATAAACCTTTTTAGTGAGCTAATTTTATAATTTTTGCTTGGGGTAAATACAATGACCTGTCCTTAGATAATTTTAATATGAATCTCAAAACAAAGCGGTAAAGATTATTGTTTCTTGAAAAGTGCAATAAAAATCCAGAGTTGAAGTGTTTCAGATAACAACTAATTGAAGATGGTGAGTTTTTTTTTTTTTTCTCTTAATCTTTTTTTTTTTTTTTTTCCTTTACTGAGATAAATTAATCCCGTGGTTAGACGCGAAAGAAAAAAAAAACAGAGGCGAGTTCTTGAAACTTGTTGCATAGTTAACAAAAGGATCGCGTACACAGACGCCAGACAGGTAAGACGGCTACTGAGATGGCTAGATTAGATAAATGGAACTCTTCAATCAACAAAGGTAGAAAAAAGGAGAAAGAGAAAATGCAGTCTGAGGAAAAGTAAAAGGCAAACGCCTCATAAACTGTGAACAAATAATAACAAGAGGAAAATTGAAGAAAAAAGAAAGAAAGAAAAACAAAAACAGAATAATATGAAAACAGAAGTCGTATTTCTCTACTAGGCGCGAGTTGTCAAGCAGAAACTGTGATGTATTCCAGCTGATAATAATTTGGTTTAAACTTAGATAACAGAAAAAAAAGCGTCAGTACAGACTTTTCTTTTTTTTTTCTTTTTCAAAGGCAAGTGTTTTAAATCTGTTAAAAATAATGATCTCTAAATGGTCCATCTGTTTCTTTCAAATGGCGTCGTAAGATTGCCGACAGAACTATTTTTTGATTTACAGTTTTTAAAGAACAAAATATCCTGTATATACTTATGTATATATATACCCAAACCCTCCACTACAAATCGGATGTGACACAAGGTTAATTTTTTAAGCAAAGTACTAATGGTTCGAATTCTTATTGATTGATTGATTTTATTGATTGATTGATTTTATTGGCCTATCAAAGATTATTTTATGCGTTAAGATTAGAGAATCACGTTCATTGTATATTGATATTTTTTGGTTGCCCAGTCGGCTGGGGCTGTCGAATACACTGACTGCACCTCTGCAGAGGGGTAAGACCCTCCCCACCAACAAGTGTCCTGATATGACACTAAACAGTCTGATGGTGAGATCCCAATAATGCTGGAATTTTGGGGAATGCGGACTACCCCTTTATTGCCATTGCTCCCAGGTCCACTATGACCCGGCGTGGTAGCACCTGATACGGCCCTATCTATGGGTTAAATAGGACTAACAGCATACTAATGCTAAACTGAATTGTTTGATTAAACTGAATAGCTTGAAATAAAAATAAACCGTACTTATATTTAAACTGCGTGCTTATGCTAAACTGAATTATTTGAAATAGAACTGTTTTTCGACATTAAAACTGTATTTACACTTAACTGAATTGTTACATATAAATGCTTGAATAGTTTGAAATAGAAATGTTTTTGACCATTGAACTGTGTACCTATATTAAACTGAATTGTTTTAAAAAGAACAGATTATTTACATAAAAATAGATTTGGAGTTAAATAACCTACAAAGGTTGATATGCCATAAACCCAAGAAAGCAACCAAATCATTGTAGATTTATATTGGTTTGTTATTAAAAACTTTTTTGCTCACATTTCTATCAAATAGGGATAATTTTTTTGAAGTTGACCTATCGATAGAACCCATCGAGAGGACCCATTGAGAGGACCCATAGATTGAACCCATCAATAGGAACCATAGATAGAACCAATCGATAGGACCCATCGATAGGACCAAATAGATGGGACTGATCGATAGGACCCACTGATAGGACCCATAGATAGAACTCATCAATAGGACCCATAGATCAACCCCATCGATAAGACCCATCGATAGGACCCATGGATTGAAGCCATAGCTAGGACACTATCAAGATCTTTTACACCTGGTCAAAATGGATCTGAAAATAGTGACAATAAAGATCAACTTCCCGCTCCGTAAATCTCCAGAACAGGTGCCTCATCATCAGATGTAATTTAGTGTTATACCCAGGGTATTCCATTTGGGGTGGGTCTTACTCTTCTGCTGGGGATATAATCGGCATATTCTAAGGGTGGTTAAAATTCAAAGTTTTCTTTCTCGTAGATAGGTTGCTAAACCAGGGTTAAAGAGCATAGTCTGACCTACTATTTACCCATAGCAGGGGGTGGAGATTTGTTGGATTCATACTTTTTCCAAGGGTATTTGTACTGTGTGAATTGCAGACTTACCCAGCAATTAAACGCGTGTCGCTAATTCCAATTCCTACGATAATGACCGTTATGCTATGAACGTCTCCTTACTTACTGGTTAAATAATTAAGGCTTGATTTTTAATCACAAAATTGCCTCAGTCTAAAATAATTTTGAAAATTTGTAAATATTTGTAAATATCAATATAATGAGTTGGACAAGGAACTATTACCGCAAGCTCTAAATTTTAATTCCTTACATTAATAATGTCGAGGCAAATACGAAATCGACTTATATATGAGTACAATGTCCGACCAAAAAGTTTTAAATTGTTTTCATTACATGTTACACGCTGTTTAACTAATACTTATAAATCAATACTAGTTTTCAATTTCATCTGGCATGGTAGATTGGTTTGATTTGGTTTTGTGACAATATCCCTCGGTCGACCTCCAATATCCCAGCTTCCTTAAACCACTAATGGCCATTAGATCAGATCGTCTTGTGGTTTCTCTCATCTCCCACCAGGAGTATTACACATTTCTTTATGGACACACAAAACACAACCGAGAGGGTGGAAGAAAAGAACAAACGAACAAAGGCGGACTTGGGTCCGCTCCAAGCGCAAGAAAGTAGAAGTCTGTGACACTGTGCATTCTGTGAGCTAACGCAAGCGTGTACTCGAGCGAAAATTCTCACAAAGCCACTAGCAATGCTGACATCTTCTAGCGTTGGTTAACCCGGCCTCTGTAGGTCAACAAGTCTTAGCAGTCGTTTTTCTGGCTTCTGTTAACTTTCTTCTGCCGACTGTGTCCATCTCTGGATTACTATCTCAAGCCGAATGTTCTTTTCTGCCTCCCTTCTACTGACACACTTCTTCTCTCGGACCTTCCTTCCCTCGCCCTTCCAGTCACATGGGAGATCTCGTGCGCAGGCCTTTTGTATGAGTTTCGCGCCAAAACAAAGGGATCCTCTGAAAAGCACCCACACACCCACACAACGAATGCCTAACACCGTGTCACAGTTTTATAGGCATATCAACCATTGTTGGTTATTTAATGCCAAATCCTGTTTTTACATATATATTAAATATATGATTTGTAAACACATTTAACACAGTTAAATGATCAAATACTTCTATTTTTAACGATTCAGTATCCCATAAATCAACAAACATAAATGGTTCCAAGTATTGTTATGTATAACTAAAAATTCATTTAAATATCAGTCATTTGTTTATACACTGTTAAATGACAAACAGTTCTATTTCTAACAATTCAATTTAGCATAGTGGACCTGAGAGCTATGGCAATGAAGGGGCACTCTGCAAAGCTCCAGCATTACTAGTCCCATCATCAGATTGTTTAGTGTCATATCCAGGACACTCGATGGGGTGGGCTCTTATCCCTCTACAGAGATGCAATCGGTGTATTTTACAACCCAAAAAGACTGGGCTGAGCAATACTTGAAAATATTTAATTGTGTGCAAATAAGACTATCAGAGTTAGACGGAAATACTTGAAACCATTTAACTGTGTGCAAGCAATTGAGCTCTGGTATGTTTAATATGTTCCTAACAAAATATTCGTTTACAAATCATATATATGTAATATATATATATATATATATATAAATGTATAAACAGGATTTGGCATCAAATAACCTGGAGGGTTGATATGCCTTAAAACACAAGCACACAAAGAATAACAAAACTATTTTCTTTCCCATTTAATACATATGTATAAGCAGGATTTTGCATTAAATAACCTAGAAGGGTTGATATGCCATAAAACACGACCAACCAATTCTATAATACCGTAGCCATGAATTGAGAATCGAGTCACACACAAGATGAAATACGAGTACAATGCATGATCACGTTGCATCGAGACTCGTACTTCAATGCAAAATCTAAAGGAATTTTTTACTTAATGGCATATCAACGTTCGTGAGTTATTCAATACCAAAGACATCTTTACAAAAGAAAGGCAATGGTACTATATAATCCATAGCTGGGTGGATAAGGGGGTATAAACCGTTCCCAAGCGAATTAATTCAAAAATTCGCGAATGGAGAATTAATCCAAAAATGGCTCGAGTGGAGTTCGAACTCGCTCACCACGATCTCACAGCCACTGCACCAATGAACTCGCGGTAAAATTTAAAAGAAATTGCTGGATAAACCAACTCATATAATAAAATAAAAATGTCACAAGTCCGTGACGATTTATTTTAACTAAAGTCGCGCTATAACTTTCACTTTCGGACCAATACCCTTTCGGAAGGCATGAACCTCCTCATCCCCAACCCAAGCTCTGTGTTATATAGTGTTAATGCTGTTGTTGCTTTTTTTTATTGCAAGGATGGCATTAAATAACCCACAAATGTTGATATACCAATTCATCATTGTTATTTGTATTACTTTATCTGAATCCAACCTGTTCATTGGCCTACTGAGGAGAGTGTTTGCCAGTGGTCTAGGAGACAAGCGTATAATCCCAGGTAGAGTCATACCAAAGACTTTAAAAATAGTACTTGATGCCTTCTTGCTGAGCACTCAGCATTATAAGGTAGGGATCAAGGTTAAAGTGGAGTAATCGAGGGAATGGAGTTGCGCCCTCCCCTACACCTCGGTTTAGTAGCTATCGAAAAGGCAGCCTCCTGGTCACCCTCGACTAAGGTCGCCAACTTTACTTACTTTTACTTTTCTGAACAAAGGGGATTTGGTTTTGGTTTGGTTTGGTTTTATGACACATCAACCATTGTAGATTATTTAATGCCAAATCCATTTTATACATATAAACAGTTCTATGTCCAACAATTCAGTTTTGCATAAGTACACTATCTATTTCCATTTGACCCATAAATAGGACCCTATCAGGTTGGTTGGTTGATAGGTTGTTTTATTTTACTGTGTATCAACCCTTTTCGGGTGATTTAACGCCGAATTAGATTTCAAAATATTCAGTTTAGTATAAGTATAATTTTTGTTTACAAACAGTTAAATGTCAAAACAATTCTACTTCAAATAATTCAGTTTAGCATAAGTACTCAGTTTAGTTCTATTTGACTCATAGATAGGACTCTATCAGGTGCTACCAGAGGGATCCTGGGAGCGATGGCAATGAAAGGGTACTCCGCATTCCCCAAAGCTCCAGCATTACGGGAACCTCACCATCAAATTGTTTAGGGCATGTTCAGGACACTCATTGAGGGAGTCTAAATCCTATGCAGAGATACAGTCGTTATATTCTAAAGCCTCAGCCGAAAGGGTCAGGTGATTTGGAAATGGGTCGCATTCGCTAGAACCAATACTGTTCTTCCACAAGAAAACCTTTGAACATTAAAACTGTTGATACGTGAAACAATATTTTGTAATTCCGCGGAGGATCAGGTTCTATTGAATTCGAAGTTTCCTGAATTGTACTTTACTAAACTTTTTGCTGAGATGTAGTACAAGGCCGTATGAATGGGGTCCCCAATGAGACTCGAAGTCACTCGTAAAGGTTTGCTAGTCTTACTCGCTGACCATTACATCACTCGAGGCGCCTCGAAATTTGCTGATTACAATAGCCAATAAAATCTAAATCTTTCAATGGAAAAAAATCTGATTAAAATTTAATTAATACGTTCAGTCGTTAGTCGTTTATTTCTCGGCGAATATCGTATAATTATGTTCAGCCCTTCTCACATCCAATTATAAAGGGACAGCGAGAAAAAAAAATTGTATTAGAAGATTAGTATACGGAATAATTCGATGCTCTTATCTTAAATTACTCAAAGGAATGTCCAACCAGAGGGGCGTCCTCTTAAAAATATCGGCGCCAATCATAATCGACGAATTCAAAATGTTAATAATCTTCAGTAATTAAATTTTTTCTTTGCTATCACCTTGTCGGTAAAGCTTAGAATAAGCTGGCTGTATCTCGCTCGGAGGTGTAAGACCCTTAAAATGGGTTCTCCTGGATATTACATGAAACTGCATCTGGTAGAGAGGATCCAGTTCCGGGGCCCTAGGGAGTGTGAAGTACTTCTTTATTGCCAGTACTCCCAGGTCCACTTAAACCTGTAATCATATTACCTTTTAGCATCCCATCAATAGATCGATGGATCAAACAGAACCGTTGAAAAACTTTTAGAACAACTATTTACTAGTTGACATATATATTTACCAACCACTCCGCTCGGGCCGGATATGACACAAGGTCAATTTTTAAGCAGAGTTTAACAGCTCTGAATTCAGAGTTTTCCTTCTCTTAGACTAGTTGCCTCACCAAGGCTGAAGAATCCAGTCTGCACTACTATTTACCCATAGCTAGAGGGAGAATAATTTGATTCATACCTTTCCCAAGGGTATTAGTGCTATGTGAAATGCAATCAGTCTCGTCCAGGATTTGAACTCATGTCACTGTGTCCATTTCCTATATATATATATATATATATATATATATATATATATATATTCGTGCTATATATATATATATATATATATATATATATATATATTCGTGCTATATATATATATATATATATATATACGTGTTGAATTCAATAAGTTTCCAGACTTTTTTTGTACAGGCATTTAAAATTGCCGTAGACTCTTGAAAATTCAGTATCTTATTGCTATACACGTTATGAGATGACTGGCCAATTTTTATGATTTCAGCTTCAAAGGAACAGCTACAGCAACAATTGGAATACTCCCTACTAAAACCTGATTGTCACAACTCGTGAATTTCAAAAATGCAATCTGACATTTTAGAAGAACGATATGCAATAAAATAATGTTTTAAACTTGGTAAAAATGCCAAGCGTAAGGAATGCTTCAGACTGTTTTTGGAGCATCTTGCATGAATCGAGCATCAGTTTTTGAGTCGCATAAGAGATTCAAGGAAGGCAGGGAGTCTGTGAGGGATGAAGAGAGGTGTGGGAGGAGTAAGGAAGTCAATACACCAGAGTTGATTGGCCAAACGGTTAGGCTTAGGGTTACTATGTTGAGGTTTTAAGGAAGAGATTCCTAGGGAAGAGGCCAGCACTCTTCAAATCGGGTCAATGGCATTTCCACCAGGACAATGCACCAGTCTACAACTCCATCCTTGTTACAGACTATTAAAGCAAGATGAGCATCAACACAGTTCCTCATCCTCCCTATAGTTCAGACCTTGCTCCTTGTGACTTTTGCTTATTCCCTAAGCGCAGAGGCTGTCATTATGAGACAATTGAGCAGATGAAAGAGGCTGTGACAAAGGTCATTGACACGCTCACACAAGAGGACTTCCATGGGGCCTTCCAGAAGTTGTTGGAACGGCACAAGGGCATTGCAGCCGGAGGAGATTACTTCGAAAGGGGCTAGAGTTTCATGTGTGTATAACCAATAAAAGTGCCCATACGAAAAAAGTCTGGAAACTTATTTAATGATCCTCGTATATATAGTCATCCACAGACTGACTGTTGCATTGTATCACAACTTTTCAGAGTGGCTAGTAACGTATCGCGCTTCAAGCTGGGATCGAAATCCGGCCAATATTACGTGAGACTTAGCATCTTACCGCTCAGCTAACTGGTGACATATGTCAGCTCGGGATTTAAAAAACAAGAAATTTAAAAATTTTATTTCATAATAAATCTATTTCCCTTATTAAAGCTCATCAGGTGGATTTCGATAAAGCTTATCGATAGCTATCCATGTCTTTGTTAGCCGCGTGTCGATGTCTTTTTGGTTTGATGAGATACTGCTTCCTAGGTAGGTGAATTTGTCAACCAGTTTCAGAGAGGTTCTGTCTAGTGTGGAAATGTCGCCTGCTTGATTAAAGCACATATATTCAGTTTTGTGTGCATTGACATGGAGGCCAATTCCTGCAGCGGCTCGTTCCAAACTATGCAGTAGTGGTTCGCCTTGGTTGGGTGTATTTGCTAGTAACGCTGTCATCGGCGTAGTCGGCGTCAGTAATTGTTTTTGCGGGGTACACCAATTCATTATTTATGAGGAAAAATCAGGCTAGCTTATTCTCAAGCATATAATTAAACTTTCAGATCCATTTTGACCTGGTGTTATAGAACTTGATAGGGTTCTATCTATAGGTTCTATGTATGGGTTGAATTCAAAAATTATTCCTATCTAATAGAAACGTGAACAAAAAAGGTTTTAAGAAATAACTAAACAAAAAATATAAATATAGACGCACAATGAACGTGATTCTCTAATATTTACGCATAAAATTGTCCTGTACAGGTTGAAAGGTCAATAAAATCAATCAATCAGTTAGAATTCAAACCAATTGTACTTTGCTTAATTATTAATGAGGAAAAACCAGGCTGGCTTATTCACGAGTATATTCGACGCCGACTACGCCGATGATATAGCGATACTGGCAAATACACCCAGCCAAGGCGAAACACTACTGCATAGTTTGGAACGAACCACCGCAGGAATTGGCCTCCATGTCAATGCACACAAAACGGAATATATGTGCTATAATCAAACAGGCGATATCACCACACTAGACGGAACCCCTCTGAAACTAGAAGACAAATTCACCTTCCTAGGAAGCAGCGTCTCATCAACCGAAAAGGACATCGACACACGGCTAACGAAGGCATGGACAGCTGTCGATAGGATTTCGATCATATCGATATCAGACCTGACCGATAAAATGAAACGCAGTTTCTTCCAGGCAGCGGTCATATCGATACTGCTGTATGGATGCACTACTTGGACGCTGACTAAACGGCTGGAAAAGAAGCTAGACGGCAACTACACAAGAATGCTGCAAGCAATATTGAACAAGTCCTGGCGGCAACACCCCACAAAGCACCAACTATACGGCCACCTGCCTCCCATCACGAAAACTATCCAAGTTGGACGAACCAGACATGCAGGACACTGTTGGAGAAGCAGGGACGAGCTCATAAGTGATCTACTCCCATGGACCCCCTCATATGGCCTGGCAAAAGCAGGACGACCAGCGCGAACATACATTCAGCAGCTATGTGAGGAAACGGGATGTAGCTCTGGAAACCTACCAGAGGCGATGAAGGATAGGGAAAAGTGGCGAGAGAGGGTTAGGGATATCCATGCTAGCGGCACGACATGATGATGATGATATTCGGTCTGAGTGAAAATTATGATTATTTATGAATAATGATAATTTATGCAATATAATAATATAGTAAAATGGAGTGTTTATGTTTTCTGAATAGTCTTTTTTTTTTAAACGAGAACGAAAGTTAATGGCAGGAAAAATTATTGAATTCATATTTGTTCAGCATCACTGCGTCATCGGTGTTGGAATCCAACGACCTTCAACTTTTGTAAAGGCACCACAGCACAGTTTATGTAAGTTGTTGGCGACCGTAGACGAGGGCGACCAGAAGGCTCCTTTTTCAATACTTACTACATCGAGGTGTAGGGGAGGGCGATACTCCTTTCTCTGGATTGCTCCACTTTACCCACAATACGTACCTTATATTGCTGAGTGTTAAGCAAGGAGGTGTCAAGTACCATTTTTAAAGTCTTTGGTATGACGCAACCTGGGATTGAACCCGGACCATTGAGGAACTCTCTACCCACTAGACCAATGAGCCAGCATATAATGTATGTAAATAATAGACTCGCATAAACTCCTATGGGGCTTTAGCATACAAACGGATCACCTAATCCCGGCCAGAAGACCAGACCTCATAATAATAATCAACAAAAAAAAAATCTGTAAAATTATCGACTTTGCTGTCCCGGCGGACCACAAAATAAATCTGAAGGAAAGTGAAAAGAAGGATAAGTACTTCAACCTTGTTAGAGAATTTAAAAAAACTGTGGAACACGAAAGTATCGATTGTGCCAATTGTGATTGGTGCGTTAGGCACAATAACAAAAGGATTATTAAAAGGCCTGGAGGAAGTTGGCGGACGGGTAGAGACTATCCAAACGACAGCATTGCTAAGAACCGCCAGAATCCTGAGACGAGTCCTGGAGACTTGAGGAGACTTGCTGTCACTCAAACTCCAGTGAAAGACAATCAGCTGACACTGATGTGAAAAACTCTAAAGGAGTATAATAATTATTGTAAAGGAAAAGAAAGGTTCTTAAGAAACAATATTCTTTTATCCTTGTGAAATATACACGAAGAGATATGATACTCCTACTTGGGAAATAGCAAACATTTAATTGACAATGAACTCCAATTGGAATCCAACGACCTTCAACTTTTACCCCTGAGGTTTTTTGATGGACAGACAAAAACAAATTCTGACAGGTAACTACAAACTTTTGAAATCAAATCCGGATGTCACAAGAATAATTGGAATTATCGGAAATAACATATTCTTCCCGGAAGCATCGCCTATCAGTTTAGTCGTTTCAATCAGATATGACATCACCTGTGCCATTGCCGAGACATAGAGCATCGAAGTTCTTTTCAAAATAATTAGTGCTCCTTTCTTCAACATGAGTCTGTGAGTAAAGAGCACTCTGTGTAGCTACAGGCTATGAGGAAGCTCATTACGGTAATTCCCAGTTCCGTTTGGAGCAGTAACGATGCCAATAGACTTGTAAACTTGTACATTCTTAACAACTGTTACAGAATATATTCATTGATCCTGTAATCGGTCTAATTGCTCCCTTCCCACAGCCGTTGGTGATTGTGGTGAATGAAATGTTGGGAAAGTGAGGTAGTTTCAGAATGTTTCAGTTTGGTTTGGTTTGTTGGGTTTTATGGCATATCAAACTTTGTAGGTTAATTAACGCCGAATCCATTTTTATGTAAATAATCAGTTCCATTTCAAACAATTCAGTTTAGCATGAGTACACAGTTTAATTGTCAACACATTTCTTTTTCAAACTATTCAAGCAGTTGTACATAACAATTCAGTTTACTGTAAGTACAGTTTCAATGTCAAAAAACAGTTCTATTTGAAATAATTCAGTTTGGCATAAGCACGCAGTTTAAATGTAAGTACGGTTTAATTGTTAAAAACATTTTTATTTTAAGCTGTCCAGTTTAATCAAACAATTTAGTTTCGCATAAGTATTTAACCCTTAGATAGGGCCGTATCAGGTGCTACCACTCCAGGCCAGAGTGGACCTGGGAGCAATGGCAATGAAGGGGTGCTCTGTATTCCCCAAAGCCCCAGCATTATTGGGACCACACTATCAGACTGTTTAGTGTCATATCAGGACACACGTTAATGGGGAGGGTCTTACCCCTCTGCAGAGAAGCAGTCGGTGTATTCTACAGCCCCAGCCGACTGGGCAAAGAATTTTTCAGAAAAATTGTTATAATTTCGAAAGCTAATAACTCGACCAATTTTCATTCAAATGATATCAAACTTTAACAGCATGCCCAGAAACAATTTTAAATACTACGTTTAATGTTTAAACTCCTTTTCTTTTTCAATGAAAGAAATTTCTATACATTAAAAGAAAAGAAAAAGATTAAACGTTAAAATAAGAGTTTGAGCTGATTCAGTTGATGCTGATAAGATTTGAGATCATAGCGAATAAACTTTTGACAAGATGGTGAGCCAAGATGGTATTTTGTGAGTTCGTCACAACGAGGATCCGACAATGCTTTAGCATAGTGGCTACATACATAGACCCGTTAGAACCGTGGTGGTACAAATATCTATTTGGTGTCATAGTATTACAAACGTCTATCGGAGACCTAACCTGACCATTGGCCTAATGAGTAAAGTGTTCGCTAATTGTCCGGTAGACCGGGTTTCAATCCCAGGTCGAGTCATACCAAAGACTCAAAAAATAGTACTAGATGCCGTCTTGTAAGCACCCAGACACTATAAGACGAGGGTAAAGTGGAGCAATCGTAGGAAAAGAGTTGCGCCCTCCCCTACTCTTCCGTGTTGTAGCTATTGAAAGGGGAGTCATTGGGTCGCCCTCGACTAAGATCACCAACCAGACTTACTTACTTTATTGGAGACCTGAAACGTCACATCGAGATATGTATTTGAAATCATCAGAGTTTCAGAAAAAGCAATATCATTTTATTATATAATAACTTGGCTAATTTCCGTTCAAATGATCTCAAACTTTAACAGCATGCTAATAAACAACGCTAAGATTCTGTTGAATGTTTAAACATCATTTCTTTGCCAGTAAATGACATTTCTATACCTGAAGAGAAAAAAAAACATGCTCATTGATACTGTTAATGGTCTAATTGTAGAAAGTGTCGCTCCTTTCAAACGGGTGTTGGTGATTAAGCTTAGTGAGTAAAAATGTTAACAAAGAGAATAAATCTGTTTCGCAGCTTGGTGTCAAGCCGCTAAGTAGGAATTTCTTAAATCTCAACTGTTGTTCACTCATAAAAAAGAGCTTAGAATCTCAATTAAAAACAAATTTAGATGAATACTATCTTCCATGTCTGGGGAATAATAGTGAAATATTTATTCGAAATATTCATAAATTTGTTATGGTTTCCGAGCGTCTGGAAGATTTCCAAAGGAACTCGGAATCATCTTCGGTACACCACTCTCGTTGAAAGGAAGACAGTAACCATTATTAAATAAACAAGTGCCTGTAGTGTTATGGTTATCGTCGTAGGAAATGGACACGGCGACACGAGTTAAAATCCTGGAGGGGACTGATTGCATTTCACATAGCACTAATACCCTTGGGAAAGGTATGAATCCCATTATTCTCCCTCCAGCTATGGGTAAATAGTAGGGCAGACTAGGTTCTTCAGCATTGGTGAGGCAACTAGTCCAGGAGAAGGAAAACTCTGAATTCAAACCTGTTAAACTCCGCTAAAAAATTGACCTTATGTCATATCCTGCCCAAGCGGATGGGTTGGGTAAATTTGCATTAGTAAATAAATGATAAAAAAAAAACATTCTTTAAATACGAATAATTATACTACACTTTAAAGAAGTGACTCTATGTGCCTTATTTTTAATCATGACCATCTTACAACCTGTACGCAACATGGGTAAGTATTAATTATGAATCATCATCATCATCTTGTCGTGTCATCAGTACAGACATCCCTGACCTTCTCTCGCCACCCCTCCCCATCGTTCATCACTTCCGTCAAGTCCTCAGGGCTACACCTCGTATCCTCAGAGAGCTGCTGTATGTATAGTCGAGCAAGTCACCCAGCTTTTGCTCGGCCATGTGAAGGGGTCCATAGGAGTACATCACTTATGAGCTCGTCCCTACTTGTCCTGCATGTCTGGTTCGTCTAACTTGGATAGTTTTCGTGATGGCTGGTAGGTGGCCGTACATCTGCTGCTTTGCAGGGTGTTACCTCCAGGACTTGTTCAGTATTGCTCGCAGCATTCTTGTGTCGTTGCCGTCAAGCTTTTTCTCCAACCGTTTAGTTAGCATCCATGTAGTGCATCCATATAGCAGTATCGACACGATCGTTGCTTGGAAGAAACTGCGTTTCATTTAATCGGTCAGACTTTCATAAAAGTGACTCTAAACTCTTTACTTTTAATTATGACCATCTTACAACCCGTATATCATATTGATAAGTAATACTTATGAATAATTATTCTGTTTTTGATACAAGTAACTTTACATCCTTTATTTTAAACCATAATCATATTACAACCCGTATGTAATATGGGTAAGAACTGTTAATGAAAAATTAGACGATAGTTTCCTAAAAGTGACGCTATAACCTTTACCTTTAATAATGGCCATCTTACAAGAGTTCAGTTAAAAATGTGAAACGTTGCTTCTTTTTTTTTTTTTTTAACTCAGGTGATTTTTTAAAATTGAAGGCGCGTGTAAAAGCAGTTCTACTTTTGGGATGAGTTGATAGCAGAAGAATGGTACACCAATATGCCACAATTTATCCTCAGGTTCTAAGTTCAGTTTTTTTTTTCTCCTAGACCAAACAAAGGCTGGAAAGCCCGGGATGTCCTTCTCTTTTATTGATAGCTGTGAGCAGAAGAAATAGAGCTACTAGGGTGAAATTAAACGTAAACAAGCTCGTCCAGGATTTGTGCTGGGCTCGTCGATTTGATTTCCTTTCAACGATCGTCGCTACACTAAGCTACTCTTTATCTCTTTCTCTCTGTGTGTATGTGTATGAGAGAGAGAGAGAGAGAGAGAGAGAGAGAGAGAGAAGAAGAAGAAGAAGAAGGAGGTGCCCGTGGTGTAATGGTTATTGTCGTAGGAAATTGACACGACGACACGAGTTCAAATCCTGGACGAGACCGATTGCATTTCACATGGCACTAATACCCTTGGGAAAGGTATGAATCCAATTATTCTCCCTCCAGCTATGAGTGAAATAGTAGGGCAGATTAGGTTCTTCAGCCTTGGTGAGGCAACTAGTCTAGGAGAAGGAAAACTCTGAATTGAAACCTGTTAAACCCCGCTTTAAAAATTGACCTTGTGACATATCCTGTTCGAGCGGAGGGGTTGGTAAATAAGGAGAGAGAGACAGAGAGAGAGGCAGAGAGAGACAGAGAGAGACAGAGATGAAAAATGTCACCGTATAATTTTCTGGAAACCCCCCTTGGAAGATTTCAAACATGCGTTCACAGGGATGTTGAGGCTTTATTTGAAATCATATCAGTTGTTTTTTTTTTTTTAATGAAGGTATTCCCTTGGAGCATTAACGTTTTTATTGGTTGATTGATTTTAACGACTTATCAGCCCGTCTGGGGTATTTTAAGCTAAGAATTTAGGAAATTGCATGACTTTGTATCTACATTTTTATGTTGTTGTTTCGTAAGAATATTTCCTAATACAAATTGCCAAAATTTAATTCTAAAATGGAACCCGAACAGATACTATCTCTTCAGGTGAGAGTGGACCTAGGAGTAATTGCAATGAATAGATACTCTACACTCACTATATCACTATAACAGAAACTTCTTCTCCAGAAGTAGTATTGTGTAATGCCGAGGCAACTAGTCTTCTAGTGGAGTTGTTTGACCTCTCTCTAGGTATACAATTAGCATACTCTAAGCACCACCGACAGAGCTAATCAACATTCTAATCCCCACCTCTCTCTCTCTCTCTCTCTCTCTATATATATATATATATATATATATATATATATATATATCATTAATATGAAGTAAAAATCAACAGTTTCCCAGTGACCTGGGGCTGTACAATACACTAACTGCTTCTCTGCAGAGGGATAAAACGTGTGCCCTGCATATGACGCTAAATAATCTGATGGTGAGGTTCCAGTAATGCCAGAGCTTTGGGGAATGAGGAATACCTCTTCATTGCCATCGTTCCCAGGTCCACTCTAGCCTGGAATAGTAGTACCTGATAGTGTCCCATCTATGGGTTAAATAGAACTAGACGGTGTACTTATGCTAAACTGAATTGTTTGAAATTGAATTGATTTGATATTTAAATGTGTGTGGACAAAAACTGCACTTATACTAAACTGAATTGTTTAAATAAGAACTGTTTTACTAAACTGAATTCTTTGAAATAGAAATGTTTTTGCCAATTAAACTGTGTACTTAGGCTAAACTAAAATTGTTTGAAATGGAACTGTTTTTCAGGTTGAAACTGTACTTACGCTAAACTGAACTGTTTAAAATAGAACCGTTTTGACATTTAACTAAGTGTAAACAAAATTCATACTTATACTAAAGTGAATTGTTTGAATTAGAACTGACTAAACTGAATAGCTTGAAATAGAAATGCTTTTGCTAAACTGAATTGTTTGAAATAGAACTGATTATTTGTATGAAGATAGAAATGGCTTTAAATAACCTACTAACGTTGATATGCCATTAAACCCAACCAGCAAACCAATTGATATCATTGATATAATTGCTCTGTGTGTGAGGGATTTTATTGAATATAGTTTTATATGTTTTTATATATTAATTGCCATACATTGAGCCTTCAGTTAGAATATATTGATATTAAATACTCTGTAGTCGGCGTCGGTAATTGTTTTTGCGGGGTACCTTCTGCTTCTTTTCTTTGTTAGCTCGAAGCCGTTCTCTCTGATTTTGCCAATCAATGTTCTAAGTACGTAGTCTAGACAAATGATAAAGAGGTATGGAGCTAGCGTGTCCCCTTGCAGTACTCCTGCTACAATGTTGAAGTATTCCGACTACGCCGATGACATAGCGATACTGGCAAATACACCCTACCAAGCCGAAACAGTACTGCATAGTTTGGAACGAGCAGCCGCAGGCATAGGCCTCTATGTCAATGCACAAAAAACGGAATATATGTGCTATAATAAACGGGTGACATATCCACTCTAGACGGAACCCCTCTTAAACTAGTAGACAAATTCACTTACCTAGGAAGCAGCGTCGCATCAACGGAAAAGGACATCGACACGAGGTTAACGAAATCATGGACAGCTATCAATAGGCTATCGATTATATGGAAATCAGACCTAACCGATAAAATGAAACGCAGTTTCTTCCAGGCAGCGGTCGCATCGATACTGCTATATGGATGCACTACATGGACTCTAACAAAACGGCTGGAGAAGAAGCTATACGGCAATAACACAAGAAAGCTGCAAGCAATATTGAACAAGTCCTGGCGGCAACACCCCACAAGACACCAACTATACGGCCACCTGCCTCCCATCAGAAAACTATCAAAGTTAGACGAACCAGACATGCAGGACACTGCTGGAGAAGCAGGGACGAGCTCATAAGTGATGTACTCCTATGACCCCCACACATGGCCGTGCAAAAGCAGGACGACCAGCACGAACATACATTCAGCAACTAGGTGAGGATACGGGATGTTGTCCAGAAGACCTGCCTGAGGCGATGAAGGATAGGAAAAAGTGGCGAGAGAGGGTCAGGGATATCCGTGCGACCAGCACGACATAATGATGATGATGATGATGAAATACTCTGTATGGATTGTTCCATATAAGTCTATTCTTCGACCTGATTTATACGAAAAGTTTCGGAAGTTTTTCTGTAGAAGAGTAAATGTACGAAAATTAGAGTTTGAATTTGAAACTCTTATAAGAAGATGAGTTCTAGTGTATTTACCGGACATTGGCATAATCGTTAGAGTGTTCGCCAATGGCCCGGGAGACCTAGGTTCAATCCCAGGTCGAGTCATACCAAAGACTCAAAAAATGGTATCTGATGCCTCCTTGCTTAACACTCAGCATTATAAGGTAAGGATCAAGGGTAAAGTGGAGCAATCTAGGGAAAGGAGTTGCGCCCTCCTCTACACCTTGGTGTAGTAGCTATCGAAAAAGGAGCCCTCGGGTCACCCTCGGCTTTGGTCGCCAACTTTACTACTTACTTATTTACTGCTCTGATTGCTTGTAAATTTGCTCTATCAAATGCTTTTTAAAGGATTCTTTACTTTCATATCCCCCACCTCTCTCTCTCTCTCTCTCTCTCTCTCTTTATATATATATATATATATATATGCAGGGTGACCCCCGGCAAAAAAAAAAAACAGAACCCATATATTTTTTACTGAAATTCATAAATTTAATTCTAGCCATTTCTTTTTTTCAGGATATGAAGTAGATTCTGTGCAGGAAAAATTGGGACCATAGTATTCACCAACATGTCCTGGTCTACCAAGGAAAAGAATTAGAATTATTTTGCTTTATTTTTGTAGAGGTAATAAAAAGGCTTATGGGTTCTGTTTTTTTTGGGGGGCGGGGACACCCTGTATATATATATATATATATATATATATGTATGTAAATAGATAGATAAATAGATCCATAGATATGCTTGTGAGTGTGTGTGTCGTGTATATATATACATATAAAAAAAAGAATTCTGATGATAATTCTCATTATTATTGAATTATGTGTCAGTATTAAACAAATCGGTTTTTTTTTAAGTATATTAAACCATAATGAAGCCAATGTTAATACGTGAGATTGTATTTCTCGAAATATATCATGATTAAGGTTTTATATTATAGTTTTAGCTTTAGAATTTATAACAGAACGAAACAATCTTAATATTCTAATACCGTTTATAGCGTTCTCTTTTAAAACTACGCGCCATCATCATCATTATCATCATCATCATCTCTATCTCTCTCTCTCTATGTAAATAGATAGATAGATGTGTGTGTGTGTGTGTGTGTGTGTGTGTGTGTGTGTGTGTAGATATACAAATATAAAAAAGCAAAGAATTCATAAGATAATTTTCATTATCATTGGTCCGAGTCATACCGAAGATTTTTAAAATGGTACTTGATACCTCCTTGATTAACACTCAGTAATATAAAGTACGTATCAGGGGTAAAGTGGAGCAATCCAGAAAAAGGAGTAGCGCCCTCCCCTACACCTCGGTGTAGTAGCTATTGGAAAAGGAGCCTTCTGGTCATCCTCGACTATGGTCGCCAATTTTACTTACTTATTAAATGTGTCAGTATTAAATGTATGTTTTTTTAAAGTATATTAAACGATAATGAAGCCAATGTTAAAACGTGAGGTTGTATTTCTCGAAATATATCATTATCAAAGTTTTATATTATAATTATAGCTTTAGAATTTAGAACAGAACGAAAAAATCTTAATATTCTTATACCGTTTATAGCGTTCTCTTTCAAAAGTACACATCATAATCAACATAGCTCTTCGAAAGAATTGAGCACTCTGGTAGTCGATAGGGTTTAAAAAATGTAAACAAACGGCTGCTGCTGTTACTATATAATACCTTAAAAATTCCCTTAGCCAAACGTGGTACGCTTGTTGGCCGAGCGGTCTGAGACTTAGTCTAACGTAAAGTTGGATGGGTTTCGAGCGTCCTACGTGTCTAGCCACATTGAAGAGTTATGATAGAACGAAACAATCTGTCTGTGGAAGACAATATATACGCTCCCCCATGGGGGTTGAGCAATCTGGTGAAGGAATTTTCAGCCGCCGCTCGCATAATGCAAAGCTCTATGAAAGAATTGAACACTCTGGTAGCCGATAAGGTATAAAAAATGTAAACAAACGGCTGCCGCTGTTACTACATAATACCTTAAAAATTCCCTTAGCCAAACGTGGTACGCTTGTTGGCCGAGCGGTCTGAGATTTAGTCCAACGTAAAGTTGGATGGGTTTCGATCCCGGCTTCGAGTGTCCTACATGTCTAGCTACACTGAAGAGTTCTTATAGAACGAAAAAGTTTGTCTGTGGATGACAATATATATATATATATATATATATATATATATGCGTGTGTGTGTGTGTGTATTTAAATAGTAGAAGAGAGAGAGAGACGAGGAGAGACAAAAACGGAGGACAAGAACCATCAAATTAAATACCCACCATTTAAAACAAATGCCATTTACCATTGGTGTTCACAATCTTTAAATTGTCTAAAGCACTTTTTAGATTTGTCAGTGGAGACATTTTAGGATTTTGTCATCTTTTGTTAGTTTTCACAATGGAAGATGACAACAATCTTTTAAAACACGTTTGTTTCTATTTGATTGTCTATTTCTTTAACTTTATTTTACCAATCTTTAACCACAAGAGGCGTTGAATCGTCTTAATTCAGCCCGACATCACCAGCGAGAAGACATCAGCGTTCCTCCTTGAGAATTCGCGCCACTATAACTTGCGGCTTTGTTATTGCTTTTTTCTTTTCGCCTGTTTTTTTTTCTTTTACTTTATTTCTCATTGTTTTATAAAAGGTTATCAAACGTTAGCGTTTTTTTTAAATCGTATATTAGCTGCCTTCTTTCTGTCTAACCTTCTTTTTCTGTTAAATGGAAATTTCCAAACGGCGCGAAGGTTCTTGAAAAAGCTTTTTTTGGTGTTACATTTCAATTCTGCTTTTACGATTTGCTTCTCTTTTTTTTTTTTCTTGTTTTGTTTTTGTATCTTTTTCCATTTTCTCCTTCATTCAATAATCTCTCACTTTTTCTTGCTTTACTATCCAGTCCGTCATCTGCCTATGACACGAAAGTGCATCAAATGAGGCTGCAGTGTGGGAAAATGTGGAGGGCCCTTTTATAGTCGTTATTCCGAGATCCATTTTGATTCATAATGATAGTACCAGATAGGGTTCGAATAAACCTGTTTAACCATTTACTATGGCTGAATATTATTTGTTATTTGAAGCCATAAAGCCGTTTGAAAATTGTTCGTATTATATAGAAATACTTTTCTTTCCAGTTCTTTCTCCTCTTCTTTTTTTTTTCTTTCTTCTGTTTCTTTCTTTGCGTTTCTTTCTTTCTTTCTGTTTCTTTCTTTTGTTTTCTCTTTTACTTTTTCTTTGTTTGCTCTATTAGTTTGTTTCTTTCTTTTTGCTCTTCCTTCTCTCTTTTCTTTTTATTCTTTTCCGTTTCTTTATTTCTTTATTTCTTTACGTGTTTTTTTATTTTATTATTCCGTTTCTTTCTTTTCTTTATTTCTACATTCCTTCTTTTTCCTTTTCTTATTTCCTTCTTTTTTTTTGTCTCCCTTTCAAATAAAGAATTTTCTGGACCAAAGTTGACGATCGGTGTGCTTAAAATACTTTTTTTTTAAACCCAAAGTCATTCGCTTCGTTCTCCGTGAATCTTTAAAAGCTTCTTTATTTAATAGCAGTTCATCCTTCGTGAGTTAATGAATGCTAAAGCCATTTCTGTTAATATAAAATTTATATATATATATATATATATATATATATATATATATATATATATATATAATTCTTTGTTTTCTTTTTGTTAGACCAAGGATGGAAAAGTAAATATTATAAAATTAATAGGTCCGCCAATAAATGTTAGTTTGCTAACCAATATTACCTCCTGAAGACGACTATAAAGCTAGAAACACGTGTAGAGCAAAGTTATAAAAAATGAAAATCTAAAATACGAAATTCATCGGCACACCTATTCACTTTATTACATATATGATTCGGGAGACAAGGATTAATTCCTGGTTGAGTTACACCAAATACTCAAAAAATGGTACTCGATACCTCCTTGCTTAACAGTCAGCATTATAAAGTACGAATCAAAGGTAATTGGAACAATCCAGGAAAAGGAGTAGTGAACTCCCCTACACCTCAGTGAACTAGTTTGTGAAAAAAAGAGCCTTTTAGCTACCCTTGACTAATTATATTCGGTCTCCTATTACGTAAAATATAAACAAACAGAAGTTAATACATATACGTTAAATTCCCTAGCTTGCGTTGTGTCAGCTGCAGTATGTGAGGTTAAGTTATTGGGCTGACGTAAAGTGAGCCGGGTTTAGATCACAGTTTGAAGAACCTCGCGTGTCTAGTCACACTGAAGAGTTGTGATATAACGAAACAGTCTGTCTTTGGATGAATATATATATATATATATATGTAAAAATGGGAAGCTGTAAAAAATATCGCAAATACAGGGCCGGTGATAGGGATTGTATACTTTGCAATGAGGAGAAATAGGCTATACCTTCTTATAATAATAAATACTTGTAAGTCCTGGCAGCAACACCCCACAAGGCACCAACTATACGGTCACCTACCACCTATCACGAAAACTATCCAAGCTAGATGAACCAGACATGCCGGACACTGCTGGAGAAGCAAGGACGAGCTCGTAAGTGATGTACTCCTGTGGACCCCCGCATATGGCCAATCAAAAGCAGGACGACCAGCTCGAACATACATTTAGCAGCTATGTGATGATACGGGATGTAAGCCTGAAGACCTGCCAGAGGCGATGAATGATAGGGAGACGGGGAGAGAGAGGGTCAGGGATATCCGTGCTGGCCGCACGACATGATGATGATGATGATGAAACCAAAGGTCGAAGATATTGAACGCCTTTAGACACAAAAGAATTGGTTCCTCTAAAATTAGTTTTGTTTTTTGTTGTTTTTTTTTTTTCACTGCTACTTTATTCCATGCTTTTAATAGATTTTTTTATAGTAAACTTAATTTCCTTTTTTTTTTATTTTTTTGATATGCTAATTTTCTGTCCGGTGTGATTTTTTTTTTTATAAAAAAAGGTTTTTCTCCATGCTTTGTTAGTCGGGATTAGGTACCCTGATGAGTCGCTTTGGCGAAACTGTAGTAGGTTAGTTCCTGACTCACTATATATATATATATATATGTGTACGGTCAAGTAACTATGTGTGTGTGTGTGTGTGTGTGTGTGTGTGTGTTGACTCAACCCACCTCCGGCCATGAGTGAGATATGACACAATATTAATTTGAGGATGTCTCCTTGGTGCAATTGTTAAAGCTCTGGCCTGTGGAAACGTCGTACTCGAGTTCGAACTCCAGTCACACTTATACGTTCACTTTCGGATAAATATCATTGGGAAAGGTATGATCCCCCCTTATCCGCCAATATATGGGTTAGATAGTACCACTACTGTCCTTCAAAGAAAAAGAATGGGTTTGGCATTAAATAACCCAAGAAGATTGATATGCAATTAAATAACAAACAATAACAATTTGTTCAGCAGAAAACAGCTCGAAGCCATGATTATAAAAACCAGAATAATCTACATGAAATAAAATTACATTATTTGCCCGAATAAATTAGCATAATAATCAATATGAAATAGAATAACTTTCTTTATTTTTCTTAAATAGCAAAATAATTTACAAAATAATGTACATAATAATCTACATGAAATAACATCATTTATCGATAGGCTTTCGATCATATGGAAGTCAGACCTAACCAATAAAAGGAAAAGCAGTTTCTTCCAGGCAGCGTTCGTGTCGATACTGCTATATGGATGCACTACTTGGACGCAAACTAAACAGCTGGAGAAGAAGCTAGACGGTAATTACACAAGAATGTTGCGAGCAATACTGAACAAGTCCTGGCAGCAACACCCCACAAGGCACCAACTATACGGCCACCTGCCTTCCATCACGAAAACTATCCAAGCTAGACGAACCAGGCACGGAGGACACTGCTAGAGAAGCAAGGACGAGCTCATAAGTGATGTACTCCAATGGACCCTCGCATAAGGCCAGGCAAAAGCAGGACGACCAGCTCGAACATACATTCAGCAGCTATGTGAGGATACGGGATGTAGCCCTGAAGACCTGTCAGAGACGATGAAGGATAGGGAGAAGTGGCGAGAGAGAGTCAAGGATATCCGTGCTAGCGGCACCACATGATGATGATGATGATCTTACAAGAATAACATAAAGATTTACATAACAATCTATATGAAATAACATTATTTGTATATAAATGGATATGGCATTAAATAATCTACAAAGGTCGAGATGTCATGAAATCAAACCAAAACTAACCGTATATGTCTTATGTCTTTCTATAATTCTCATCTTGCTTTTTCTTTCTTTCTTTCTTTCTTTCTTTTAATACAGTCTGTTTTCTATGACATCTACCCAGACCTTTTCCAACTTACGATCTTATTTTTCCAACTCCAACACTTTCCCCATTGCCAAATCAATTCCGATTCTTCAGAAAGCTTAATAATCTTTTTTTCTTTGATTCGCGAAGACGTACAAAATAGCACGATAGTTTGCAAGAGAGTATAACACATATATTTACAATTCTGCCCTGCCGGTGGGGGGGTTAGACAACGCCGACTGTGTCCCCTAGAGAAGGGTGAGACACCCTCTCCAAAACGGGGCAATCCTAGGGATGAAACTCAACTGCGTCTTGTGTTAAGGCTTCACTTCTGGAGATCTGGGGCGTGTGGAGTACCCCTTTTTGCCATATCTCCCATTTTTATTTACACACAGTTAAATGTCAAAACAGTTCTATTTCAAATTATTCAGTTTAGCATAATTACACAGTCTAGTTGTATTTGACCCATAGATAGGACCCTATCAGGTGCTAACCCTCTGAGTCAGAGCCGATCTGGCAGCGATGGCAATGAAGGGGTACTCTGCATCCCCTAAAGCTACATCATTATAGAAGCGTCACCATCAGATTATTCAATGTTATGTCGAGGACACCTGTTGTGGGGGTGGGGCCATACACCTCAGAGAATCAGCCGGTATATTCTCCAGCAACTGCCGACTGGGCCAAAAGAAAGATACAAAGAGAGAAAGAAAGAAAAGAATTATAGAAAGATATCAAGACAATAAGAAAGAAAGAAAGAAAGAAAAAAGAAAGAAAGAAAAAAGAAAGAAAGAAAATATGACATCAAGACAATTAGAAAGAAAGAAAGAAAGAAAGACAATGAGAAAGAAAGAAAGAAACAAACAACAAATAAACAAAATAATTATTGAAAGACGTCGAACCAACACATCAAGGCCATAAGAAAGAAAGAGAGAAAAAAGAAAGAAAGAAAGAAAAAAGAAAGAAAGAAAATATGACATCAAGACAATTAGAAAGAAAGAAAGAAAGAAAGAAAATGAGAAAGAAAGAAACAAACAAACAACAAACAAACAAAATAATTATTGAAAGACGTCGAACCAACACATCAAGGCCATAAGAAAGAAAGAGAGAAAAAAGAAAGAAAGAAAGAAAAAAGAAAGAAAGAAAATATGACATCAAGACAATTAGAAAGAAAGAAAGAAAGAAAGAAAGAAAGAAAGAAAGACAATGAGAAAGAAAGAAACAAACAAACAATAAACAAACAAAATAATTATTGAAAGACGTCGAACCAACACATCAAGGCCATAAGAAAGAAAGAGAGAAAGGAAGAAAGAAAGACATCAAGTCAATGAAAAAGAAAGAAACAAAGAAACAAAGAAACTAACAAAGAAGAGAATTATTGAAAGACATCGAACCAACAAGAAAGAAAGAAAAATATCAAGGCCATAAGAAAGAAAGAAAGAAAGAAAGAAAGAAAGAAAGACATCAAGTCAATGAAAAAGAAAGAAAGAAAGAAAGAAACAAACAAACAAACAAAGAAGAGAATTATTGAAAGACATCGAACCAACAAAAAAAAAAGAAATACATCAAGGCCATAAGAACCAAAGAAAGAAACAAAGAAAGAAACAAACAAACAAACAAACAAACAAAGGAAATAAAAAATTAAAATAAAAGTGAGGATAACTGCCGACAACAAAAATAACGAACGAGCAAACAGAAGAAAGAAAGAAAGAAAAACTCAATTGTCGGGAGAAGATATTGAGTGGCTTAAAGCGAGTAGAATTAGGTGGAAAAACTTTTAGTGGACGGGATTACAATAAGGAAACGTGCAAAAGACACAGAGAGAAAGAGCGAGAGAAAGAGGGCGGGTAGAGAGAGAGAGATGTCGATTCATATATAAATATTTCCGTCATATACGACACTGGTTGGCGGAAGGGTGCAGTCTCTCCGAAATAAAGAAAAAATCAAACGTTGATATTAAGTGGCTCGAAGTGGTTAGAATTAAGTGAAGAAACCTTTAGTGGGTGGAATTACAACAAGAAAACGAGTAAGAGAGAGAGTGAGAGAGAGAGAGAGAGAGAGAGTAAAGAAAAAATCAAATTGATTTCTAATCGTCAGATTGGGAATTTTCTCACCACCAGTAAAAGTGCGCTCCTAATCCTTTGTGATAACACCAGGCTGCTGAGCGGGAATCGTGAGCAAATTCAATTTGAGCCAAAGATGAGGAACGTCTTCCATTTAATATGTGAGTATTTTGAACTTGTGTTAGGCTAAGCATGAGCTCGATTTTTATTAGAGCCGTTCCAACACGTTCCTGGCGTGCAATATTCAATCTGAGTCGCTTGTCCAAATGCGCTTTTCTAGATCAGCATTCAAGGTGAGAAAAAGCAATCAATTCTCTCTTTTGATTCCATTGAATTCTTCCTTTATCATTTCAGCAACAGGCAAGCCTTTGAAAACCGGTGCACTGTCAAACAGTCCCTTAATAAATTAGTGCCATACTCACTGGATTTTCTCGTAAAGAACACCGACTGCTTGAGACTTCTTAAAAGTTTGCTTATTTATGTCGATTGATTAAATTATGTGCTAAATAAATACGAATAGTTTTCAAACTTTGCGGCGATGACTTTTGTAAACCCATTACTTAATTATTATCATTTACGTTTATATGAAAATAAATGGAATAAAAGTATATATATATATATATATCAGACCAAAGTAAACACACTCCAGGAAAGAGGAACAACGACCCCGATATAAACCAGTTTGACCGACCAAGGGTCATTTATACTGGAAACAAGAGTGAGTTCAAAGCTCGTTGAGTACCCCATTAAAAAGGCCTCGTGCCACATATGTTCTCTGACGAAAGCAACAAACTGGAAACATATACATACATATATATATATATATATATATATATATATAAAACACGTATGTAAGAACAAAATAAATAAATTTAAAAAATACAAATCTCTTCGTGGACCTTCTTATTTTATAATATATCCTTATTCTTTCTTTGGACCTACAAAAACCATCTTTATATATATATATATATATATGTGTGTGTGTGTGTGTGTGTGCATTTTTATCCCTTTATTCATACCTAACTCATTCTATCTATCTATCTATCTATCTATCTCTTTTCTAGCTCAGTCTGCTGAGGATGTTGAATACGCCATCTCCATCACTGCAGAGAGAACCCCCGTCCACTGCAGAGAGAACCCCCGTCCACTCATGAATATCCTGATTATAATGCTAAACCATCTGATGGTGAGGCGCAAGTTCAAGAGTTTTTTGGTGAATGCAGAATAACCCTTTATTGCCATTACTATTGACCGAGAGTGGTGGTACATATCAGAGCCCCATCTATGGGTCAATTAGAACTGTTTAACCATTTAACTGAACGCAAAGAAATGACTGAAATGTTACGTAGCATTTCTTGAAACCATTTAACTGTCTGCAAATCAAGTTATTAGTGTTAGATAGCAATATTTGCAATCATTTTACACTGTTTTGATACGAATGATTATTACTAAATAGTTTTATTTTGTCATTTGCATATTCTAAAACCATTTAACTCCGCGCAAAGAAATGAACACTGGCTTGTTTAAGATGTTGATATGCCATAAAACACAACCAACAAAGCAAATTGCTTCTTTTCATTATCTATCTATCTATCTATCTATCTATCTATCTATCTATCTATCTATCTCAGTCTATTCATTATCTATCTATCTATCTATTGATCAAAATTTGTTTACATCTATCTATCTATCTCATGCTATTCATTATCTATCTATCTATCTATCTATCTATCTCATGCTATTCATTATCTATCTATCTATCTATCTATCTCATTCATTATCTATGTTTGATATCTGTCTGTCTTCATTTTTGTGTTCATCTTTCTATCGATATATTAACCTAAAATCTATTTATAAACTTGCCTATGTATATTCATTCTGTCTGTTTGTCTTTCCATCCATATTTTTATCTATCTATCTATCTATCCGATATTTTTTTTGGAAAATATTTGGATAAAAATCAGTATTTGTAACGGCAAATTTTCTCTTTGTCTTTCGTAAGAGACGTGGAAAGCTTTATTTGATAATGTAGAAAGCCGCAGATACTCTACTCCCTTAAATGTTATTTATTCATTTATTCATTTTGCTGGAAAAGGCTGCACAGTGGGTGGTTGGGGGGGTTGAACCAAAAGTTGAAACGTGATTGCGAAAGGGTTAATGTTCAATTCTTTTTTTTTTCTTCTTTTTTTGAAATTTTCCTTTGCGAAATCTCCAGTTTTCTCTCGAACTCTGCTAATCAAACAAATTCTTATCAACGAGAATTTCAGTCTTTCATGTCCCAAATGGCGCAGAAGCCGAACTGTTTGTCGACTTGTGATTTCCAGATGAACAAAAATAAATGCCGATGTAAAATTCGGAAAAAGCCAATTGAAATAGCAAATCAAATAAATTGACATTCATAATTGGAAAAGTTATAAACGGATTTCATATCTTTAAACAGATTTCTTGCGTACAAAGTAATGAATATGTTAATTAATGCAAACGAAAATGTCCAGCCAAAAGATAAGCCGGTCTCGTTTGGTTGGCAATGTTAAAGATGGCGTAAGTGAAAAGATTACGTCTAAAACGAGGCTCTTCAGGGGAATCAGCCATCTTTGTTTTGACGTTTGTTAAGACGACTTAAGGTTTTAATGTAAAAGATCGCGAAAACAGAAAATAAAAATTAAAAAAAAGATATTTATGGAAAAGATATTAAACCGCAAAAAGAGAAAAGGGAAACGAACAAACACGTAAAAGAAAGAGAGGAAAAAAGAAAGAAAGAGAAAAAGAAACAGAGACAGAAATGCATCGAAGCGAAAGGGAAAAAGAAAGAAACAAACAATTAAAAGAAAGAAACAAAGAAAAAAGTGGAAAGTAAAAGAAAGAAAGAAAGAAAGAAAGAAAGAAAGAAAGAAGTGAATTAAGCGAATCGTTTTGAAAACATAGATACTAATAAGAAAGAAAGAAAGAAAGAAAGAAAGAAAGAAAGCGAAATGAAATAGAAAGAAAGAAAGAAAGAAAGAAAGTGAAATGAATTAGAAAGAAAGAAAGAAAGAAAGAAAGAAAGCAAAATGAATTAGAAAAAAAGAAAGAACGAAAGAAAGAAGTGAATTAGCCGAATCATTTAGAAAAAATATATACGAATAAGAAAGAAAGAAAGAAAGAAAGAGAGAAAGAAAGCAAGAAAGAAAGAAAGAGAGAAAGAAAGAAAGAAAGAAGTGAATCAAGGAAGAAAATAAAATAAAAATTTACGAAAGAGAGAAAAAGAGACAAAAATAACAAAAGAAATAAACAAAATTATGAAAGAACAAAAGGAAAGAAAGAAAATGATTGATGACGGAATCAAATAGAATAAAAATAATCAAAGAAAGAGTAAAAGGGAAAAAAATGACAAAAGAAAGAAACAAAAAAAAAGAACACAAAAGCAACCAAAAGACGAAAGTATTTGACTTCTTCACTAAAACAGAGAAACAATAAGTGACATAGCACATTGATTCATTCGAAATATCCTTCTAATTTTCGTCGTTGTGTTGTTTTATAATATATATGCATACATTTCGGTCAAGTCTCTCCGGTCATCGTTGGGTACCTGTTTTGGTTCTTGCGTTGGGTACCTGTTTTGGATCTTGCATTGCGTACCTGTTTTGGATCTTGCATTGGGTACCTGTTTTGGATCTTGCATTGGGTATCTATTTTGGATCTTGCGTTGGGTACCTGTTTTGGATCTTGCGTTGGGGAGCTATTTTGGATCTTGCATTGGGTACCTATTTTGGATCTTGCATTGGGTACCTGTTTTGGATCTTGCATTGGGTATCTATTTTGGATCTTGCGTTGGGTACCTATTTTGGATCTTGCGTTGGGTACCTATTTTGGATCTTGAATTGGGTACCTATTTTGGATCTTGCATTGGGTACCTATTTTGGATCTTGCATTGGGTACCTATTTTGGATCTTGCATTGGGTACCTTTTTTGGATATTGCATTGGGTACCTGTTTTGGATCTTGCACTGGGTATCTATTTTAGATCTTGCGTTGGGTAACTATTTTGGATCTTGCATTGGGTACCTGTTTTGGATCTTGAATTGGGTATCTATTTTGGATCTTGCATTGGGTACCTATTTTGGATCTTGCGTTGGGGAGCTATTTTGGATCTTGCATTGGGTACCTATTTTGGATCTTGCATTGGGTACCTGTTTTGGATCTTGCATTGGGTATCTATTTTGGATCTTGCGTTGGGTACCTATTTTGGATCTTGCATTGGGTACCTATTTTGGATCTTGCATTGGGTACCTGTTTTGGATCTTGCGTTGGGTACCTATTTTGGATCTTGCGTTGTGTACCTATTTTGGATCTTGAATTGGGTACCTATTTTGGATCTTGCGTTGGGTACCTATTTTGGATCTTGCATTGGGTACCTATTTTGGATCTTGCGTTGGGTACCTATTTTGAATCTTGAATTGGGTACCTATTTTGGATCTTGCGTTGGGTACCTATTTTGGATCTTGCATTGGGTACCTATTTTGGATCTTGCGTTAATCCTTTCGTGTATACGAATCAACACCAGCTACCTCTTTACATTGCCATTTAGTGCTTTATCGAAAGCATATATATATATATATATATATACTGTAATCCATATTTGCTGTTTTTCACTCACAAATTAAGCGTGTATGTCATAAAAAGAAATGAAGATTATGTTCTTCGCCGAAATAGATTTAATAATGACAATTTAACCAGATTTGTGTATTCTTCCAGTTACATTATATATATATATATATATATATATATATATATATATATATATATATATCGGTCGCATTAGGATTATAAATTTACTTCCATCCTGTTATGGGTATTGATATGAATCAATAACACCAATAAAACTGTTTCAATATGGACCATGCTTTGATTATTTAAATGTATTAAGAAATTAAAAATGTAAAAAGTTTAATTTACTGTGATTCCAACTGGTAATAAAAAATAAAAAATAAAAACCGGAAGTGGGCGAAATGAGGGGGGACTCTTCAACCTCCTTCTACCTCCTCCTACTCTTCTTTCCTGTGTCTCTTCTGAATGTAAATGTTTTATCCATTAGATCTGAAGAAGTCCAGCTATTTTTGGTGTTATTGATTCATATCAATACTCGTAAGAGGATGGAAATTAATTTATAATCTTAATGTGACCGATTTTTGTTTTTCTTAAAGAAATTATTGCTCTGTGATGTTAGTTACATTGAGCTCTTTACCAGGAAAATTTAAATGTTCATAGTTGAATGATTTTGTCCTGATGGAATTATTCCCGACTCCGGTTTAACTGGACTGAATAATATATATATATATATATATATATATATATATATGAAGAGTAAATAAAGGATTGTAATCCGACATTATGTAGAAAAACTGATAACGTTAATCAATCATTCCTTCCACTTGGATCGTTGTTATCAGTTTTTCTACACACACACACACACACACACACATATATATATATATATATATATATATATATATATATATATTCAGTCCAGTTATTCACGTATATATATATATATATACGTGTGTGTGTGTATGGTGTGATCACCGATGGATGTTTAAGGAAACATTTCCCTAAACATCCATCGATTATCTAAAGACACTTCAAAACATCTTTTCTCGGCCCTGAAAATGGTTTATTGAAACCGGAACGTTATAACGTCGACTTTCTTCCATATTAAATTCTTTACTTAGGATTCCTTTTTTTATTTTTCTCCACATTGTCGGATTTTTTCCCACTATTTACTTCCATATATTGAATATATCTGACTTGGTTTGGTTGTGTCTTATGGCATATCAACCCTTGTAGGTTGTTTAATGCCAAGTATTCTGCGTGTCTAGCCACACTGGAAAGTTGTGATACAACCCCAAATTCAAAACCTTTTTAAATAGATATGGATATATGTTGAATAATAATAATAATAATAATAATAATAATAATAATAATAATAATAATAACAATGTTTGAACAAGGAGACTTGCTGTCACTTGTTCTCAAGAAAAGAAAAACAATAATTTTTTAACAGCGTTAGATTGTAATATATGTACTTGGGTTATGTTATTTGAGATAATAAATGAGAAGTACAAATATTAACTTTAAAAGAGGAATTTTATTCTTCGTATACAACGCCACGTGTTGGCTAGAAAATGTCCGGCGGTCAACACGTGTGTTTAGTGTTTGGAATCTCTTCAGCAACTGCCTCCTCTTCTGTTCTTAAGTCGTCTTCGGCAACTGCTAATATCTCCGCTGATTGGCCAGAGGGAGAGGGAGAGCGAGAGAGAAAAAGAGAGAGAAGGGAAGAGAGAAGAGTGAGAGGCGATGGATTCTGGGATAGCATTCCTTGGCCGAGGTGGAAGTAAGGACCAAGATTTCTGCTAAGGTAGTATTGACTGCCCATTTACTGACCTTAGTAAAGGAGGTGATACTACAATACTCCTCTACCAATAAACGGAGTTTTTGTTTTGTTTTGTTGTTGTTTTTTGTTGTTGTTTTTTTTGTTTTTTTTTAATAATAAATATACTCGTTATCCTTTTTCTATGAAACCGTTCTACCTGAAGTTCTTTTTTCATTTTATGTTCCTGCACTTTTTCAGGGGGTAAACTTTCAGACTTTTTATTTGTATTGGTAGTTGCATTTTGTGTACATTTTTGTTTGTTTTCAATGTAAGGTTTTAAACGGTCTATTGAAACTTGTGTATGCGTATTTGAGTTAGTTTCTATTAGGAAATATTTTGCTGTTCGTTCGAGTACCATGTAAGGACCTGAATAGGGTGCTTCTTGCGGGTTTCGAACGCGGTCTATCCTAATCCAAACTTTATCAGAAGCTTGAAGTTGATCTGGCACGTATGATTTTTTGGTTGATTTTTCTCTGTTTGAAAAGTCTGTCAGATCGAATTTTGCCATAGTTTTGTGCAGTTCTCTTGTAAAATTTTGTGTAACTGTTTCTGTATTTTCCGTATTTATCATTAGTTGTGGTAATAACATTTGTGCACCTGTGACCGCATAAAAAGGGGAAAAATTGGAGCAGTTGGGCATACTTCGAATTCCCATGAGAACTATTGGTAGGGCTGAAATCCAAGATTCTTTTCGGGCCATAATAGCTGCTTTTAAGGATCTGTGGGCTCTTTCTATGAATCCATTGCATTGTGGATGATAGGATGTTGTACGTAGCCTATAGAATCCAATAATTTTTGATAGTTCAAGGAATAGTTCGCTCTCAAACTGTTTGCCTTTGTCTGATATGACGTGGAGTAGAACACCAAAGCGCGTAATCCACGTGTTTACAAAAGCTTCTGCTACGGTTTGTGCTGTAATATCCGATATAGGTTGTGCTTCTATCAATCGACTGGTTCGATCTATACATGTTAAAACATACCGACATGGATTGATGTAAGGATTGTTGGAGCATTTCGCTGGTGGTAGTGGTCCAATTATATCAATGTGTACAGTATGGAATCTTGATGATGGTATTTCCAACGTATGTACAGGCGATTTGGTATGTCTGTATATTTTTGCTTGTTGACAAGATGTGCATGATGCACATAGTTCTTTGATGGTTTTATCCATATGTGGCCAGTAAAATCTAGCCTTAATCATTTTGATAGATGATTTTATTCCAGGGTGTGATATTGCATGCAAGCTGTCAAAGATAGATTTTCGTAGTGTGCACGGTACAAAAGGTCTGGGGTATGACGTTGATGTATCACATAACACAAATTGATCTTTTCCAGATAATGTGAATTTCTTTAAATCTGGAAAGGACTGTATTTCGGTGTCTGATTTTTGTGCATCTGCAAGTGCTGGCAGATCGTATATATCTATTTGTACAGCAAATGTTGGGCGAGACAGACAATCTGCAACTACATTTTGGTTACCCTTCACATGGGCTATATCTGAAATTAATTCTGTAATAATTGCTAGCTGTCTTTGTTGTCTATCTGATTTGGCAGGTTTTAGACTGTGGAATGCACCGCATATTGGTTTGTGATCCGTCAGAAGTAATACTTCACGACCTTCTATTAGGTGGCGAAAATGTAACACTGACAAATATGCTGCTATAAGTTCACGGTCAAAAGTGGAATATCTCGTCTGTGTTGTCGTCAGTTTCTTTGAGAAGAATCCTATTGGTATTGGATTTTCATTTATGACCTGATGTAAGGCAGCACCTACTGCATATTTGCTGCTGTCCGTGACTAGTTGATACTGTGTACAAGTTGGTTGAGGATGAGATAATTCTGTTAGCTCACTAAGTATTTTTATAATGTTAGAAAAGGATTGTTTTTCCAAATTATTCAAGGTAATTAATCCTTTAGGTGTTAATCTCATTCTTTCGGATAAAGGTAAGATTAACTTCGCAAATTCTGGTATTAACTTCCAGTAAAATCCTACCATACCAAGAAATCTGCGTAAGCTTTTAGCATCTGTAGGACACGGAAAAGATTCTATTTCTTTTACTTTGTTAGCAGTTGGTGTGATTCCATTTGAATTAATTCTAAAACCTAGGAAATCTAGCGATGTTACATTGAAAATAGATTTCGATAGTGATATTTTCAGGTTATTTTCTTGTAAAATCCTAAAAACTGTGTCTATATCTTTCTTGTGGGAAGGCTCGTCGTCGCTGAAGATTAAGATGTAATCTAAATATATAAAGACACAGTTTATCTGTCGAAAGATTCTGTCCATGTACCTTTGAAATGTTGCCGACGAATTTTTTTAACCCAAACGGCATAAATTCGTAATGAAAAGACCCATCGGACAGATAATTGCCGTTTTAGGAATATCATCTGGGTGCATTTTAATTTGATGGTACGCTGAAATCAGATCAATTTTTGTAAATCGCTGTTTATTAGCGAGTTTTGTGGTGAATGAATTTATATTGGGAATGGGGTATCTATCACTTTTAGTGATGCTGTTTAATGCACGGTAATCTCCGCAGCAGCGGTATCCTCCACTTTGCTTAGGTACAAGATGTAGTGGGCTTGACCATTCGCTGTCTGATGGAGTTATCACGCCTTCATTTATGAGTCTTTTAAACTCTTCTTTAGTCGCCGATATATTTCTCCGCTGATAGCTGTCTGGATTTTGCAAAAACCGGTAAGTGGCTACCTGTATCAATTCTGTGATAAACACCGCAGTAGTTGTTATTTTTGTTTATATGAGGAGAAATGATTTCTGGGTATTTATCCAGACTGGTTTGAATAAATGATGGTAGTTCTACTTTGTTAATGACCACGTTTACTGGAGATGTCGTGTTTAGTATTAATTCCTTTTTGGTAGCCGCTAACGGGTCGTAAATTGTTTTATTTTTGCAGTCGATTATGAGACCAAATTCATTTAAAAAGTCAAATCCAAGGAGTGGATTGGTGATATCTGCGACCACAAATGTCCAGGAAAATGACCTTTTCAAACTTGGTATCCCAATCTCTAGGTTTGCTTGTCCGTAGCATTTTATTTTCTCTCCATTAGCGGTGGTGAGTGAATAATAGTAAATGTAACAAAATTAACACCAGTAAGTCCAGAGAAGACCCTTAATGCTAGACCAGTTGTCTGAAGAAGGATTTGATTTATGACTCCTTGTTACTTCCTGTTTCGAGTTGAGAGATTCCCAATTTCCAAAAAGAAAATTCAGTTGGACTCAGGACTCCGGACAAGTAATATGGTGAAGGAACTATAAAACCTTATGGGACCCCAAATTCAAAACCTTTTTAAATAGATATGGATATATGTTGAATAATAATGATAATGATGTTTGAACAAGGAGACTTGCTGTCACTTGTTCTCAAGAGAAGAAAGACAAAAAAATTTTTAACAGCGTTAGATGAATAATAGTAAATGTAACAAAATTAACACCAGTAAGTCCAGAGAAGACCCTTAGTGCTAGACCAGTTGTCTGAAGAAGGATTTGATTTATGACTCCTTGTTACTTCCTGTTTCGAGTTGAGAGATTCCCAATTTCCAAAAAGAAAATTCAGTTGGACTCGGGACTCCGGACAAGTAATATGGTGAAGGAACTATAAAACCTTATAGGACCCCAAATTCAAAACCTTTTTAAATAGATATGGATATATCTTGAATAATAATAATAATAACATATATCCACATATATTTTAAAATGTTTAATAATAACATATATCCACATATATTTTAAAATGTTTTGAATTTGGGGGCCATACATCTAAGTGATTCTTGTTTTCTGATTTTTCGAACCCTGATGCCAGAACACGACCTTTAGTTCCCACACGAAGAGCGACGTGGTTTCGACATATGGTTTGAATAAGAGTCATGGTAATCTTTCCATGGATGTATTTTTGTCTTATCAATAGACGCCACATTTAAAAGGCAATTTCTTCCAAGCAGCGTTTATGTCAATTCTACTTTATGGATGCACTAGATCGACGCTAATTAAGTGTACAGAGAAAAAGCTCGACTGAAACCCCACAATAATGCTACGGGATATATTGAACAAACCTGGCAGCAACATCCTATGAAACAGTAGCCGTACGGCTACCAACCTCCCATCTCTAAAATCATCCAGATAAGACGCGCAAGACCTGCGGGACACAGTAGGAGAAGCAAGAACGAACTTATAAGTGACGTTCTCCTATGGACCCCCTCACACAGACGTGTCAGTGTTAGCTGACTAAAAAGAACTTACCTACAACAGGTCTGTTCGGACACTGGATGTAGTCAATAAGAATTGCCGGAAGAAATGGATGACAAGGACGAATGATCAGGGAAATTCGTGCAAGTAGTGAGTCAGGATGATGGTATAGATGGTGTATATATATATATATATACTCATACATACATAGATAGACATACGTATGCATATATTGATACACAGACACACACATATAGATAGATAGGTATATATATATATATAGAGAGAGAGAGACTCATAGATATATGGATCGATAGATAGATGTATGCATAAATTAATGCACGGAGACAGACATAATATATATATATATATATATATATATATATATATATATATATAGACACATATAGATGTATAGATAGATAAAATATATATATATATATATATATATATATTGATACATGCATACATAAATTGGTATATGAACACACACTGACAGATATGAACACAGATAAATAGACGCACATATATATATGTTAAATGAAACGTAGTTTCTTCCAAGCAGCAGTCGTATCGATACTGCTGTATGGATGCACTACTTGGACGCTAACAAAACGACTGGAGAAGCTAGACGGCAATTACACAAGAATGCTGCGAGCAATATTGAACAAGTACTGGAGACCCCCGCCAAAGCACCAACTATACAGCCACCTGCCTCCCATCACGAAAACTATCCAAGTTAGACGAACCAGACATGCAGGACACTGCTGGAGAAGTAGGGACGAGCTCACAAGTAATGTACTCCTGTCGACCCCCACATATGCCCGGGCAAAAGCTGGATGACCAGCTCGAATATACATTCAGCAACTATGTGAGGATATGGGATGTAGCCCTGAAGACTTGCCAGAGGCGATGAACGATAGGGAGAAGTGGCGAGAGAGGGTCAGGGATATCCGTGCTAACGGCACGACATGATGATGATGATATTGTTACACGCATACATAAATTGGTATATGGACACACTCTGACAGATAGGAACACAGATAAATAAACCCACATAGATCGACAGACAGATAGATAGATAGATCGATAGATATGTTCTTAACCCAATTCTTTTCAACAAAAAGTTTTTGTGATCAGTAATAATATATGCATCATAAAATTGGAAATTAATTTATGTAACATTTTGTGAAATGTGAAAGAAAGGAAATATAAATTGTCTTCTGAATACCAATTTCAGTTTCAAGTTTATGTTGTCTTTTTTTTCTGTTCACTGTGAACAACATTGTGGTTTCGTTTTTTTCCCTCACAATTGTAATTAAATGTGAGAATTCCATTACAGAAATTGAATATTAAGTTGAAAGCTTCATAGTGATTTTCATAATACATTTCGAATTACATTTTACATCTCAAATAACAAACTAAACGTCTATTGTTTTGCTATGGAGGCCCGTGTTTGTATATAAGTGAATATTATCTACATCAAAAGTATTTCTGTTTGTTAATCAACTGTACGTCCATAGACTCCCCTGAAAAAATTTTGATGTTGTTCACTTCCCTGAGTAATTATTACAAACAAGTAACTACCATCTTTTGATGAGCAGCTGCAGAAGTTTTGAGGCTGAGTTTAAAGAAATGCTTTTAAGAATTTAAACCTAAAAAAGAGATAGATTAACAGATACCCTCGTAAGATATTCGGGACTATATTTGGAGTGGGTCAGAGAAGAACTTAAGCAAATGGACCAAAGAATAAGAAAACTAATGACTATGAATAAGACATTACATCCCAGAGATGACGTTGATAGACTATAAGTATCAAGAAAGGATGGAGGAAGAGGACTTGCCAGCATTGAAGACAGCTTTGACGACTCGATACAACGACTAGAAAACCGCGGAGTAAGACTGATTACAGCCACTAGAAACGATACTGAGAACACGAAGACCAACAAAAGGACGATCACTAAAAAACAAAAAGAAGAAAAACAACTTCATGGGCGTTTTAAACGACTAATAAGCAACATATCACACGAGAAAACATAGACGAGGTTAAGAAAGGGAAACCTTAAGAGAGAAACAGAATCTCTCCTTATAGCAACCGAAAACAACGCCGTAAGAACCGATCATATCAAAGCGAGAACAGATAAGACGTAACAAAATAGCAAAGGGATGTTATGTGATGATAGAGACGAAACCATCAATCACATAATAAGCGAATGCAGCAAATTAGCACAGAAGGAGCATAAGGCTAGACACGACTGGATGGGCAAGGTGATCAACTGGGAATTGTGCAAGAAATTTAAATTTGACCATACAAACCGATGTTATATGCGTATCTGTCTTGGAAAATGACACTCATAAACTTCTTTGGGATTTTGACATACAAACGGATTACCTAATCTCATCCAGAAGACCAGACATTATAAAAAAACATAAAAAACGAGAACTTACAAAATTGTGGACTTTGCTGTCCCAGCTGACCACAGAATAAAACTGAAAGAAATTGAAAGCGAAAAGTACCAGGAACTTGCTCGGTAATTGAAAAAATATGGAACGTGAAAGTGATAATTATACCAATCATGATTGGTGCTCTTGGTACAGTCACCAAAGGATTATTAAAGGTACTAAAGGACTTGGAAATAAGCGGGGGAGTGGAGACCATCCAAACTACAACATTATTGAGATCGGCCAGAATACTGAGAAGAGTCCTGGAGACTTGAGGAGACTTGCTGTCTCTCAAACTCCTATAAAAGACCATCAACTGACGCTGATGGGAAACAGTCTCTAGGAGTAAATGATGCTAAGAATAAGACGCATAAATTCTTTGGGATTTTGAGATACAAACAGATCATCTAATCTCGGTCAGACGACCAAACTAAGTGATAGTCAACAAAAAAAGGGGAACCTGTTGAATAGTGGACTTTGTTGTTCCGGTTGACCCCAGGGTAACTCTGAAGGAAAGTGAAAAGGGAGATAAATACAGGACTTTGCAAGCGAATAGAAAAAAGCTATGGAACATTAAAGTGATGGTGATACTAGTTGTAATTTGTGCGCTCAGTACAGTTATCAAATGATTGGTAAAGGGACTAGAGGACTTGGAATGAGGAGGACGAGAGGAGACCATCCAAACAACAGCATTGTAAAAATAAGTCAGAATACTAAGAGGAGTCCTGCAGACTTGAGGAGACTTGCTGTCGCTCAGAATCCAGTGGAAAACCATCAGTTAATGCAGATGTGAAAAACTCTCAAATGAGTAAAATGGTAATAATGGAACGTTAACTTGACGGTGATTCCAGTGGTAATTGGCACACTTTGAATGGTTCTCAAATGATTAGTAAAGTGACTGGGTGGGTTGGAAATAAGAGGAAGAGTCACGACCGTCAAAAATACTGAGAAGAGTCCTGGAGACTTGAGGAGACTTGCTGTCACTCAACTCCAGTGAAAATCCATCAGCCAATACCGGTGTAAAACTCTCAAGAGAAAGAAAATAATGGGAAGAAAAACAACTGTATTGATATTTCAAGCGACAAACAAGTGATATCTCGCAAGAGAACGCTTGGTCATGGCTAAGAAAAGGAAACCTTAAGATAGAAACTGAATGTATTCTAACAGCAGCCAAAAACAACGCTATAAAAGCGAACTATCATAAAGCAAAAATAGATAAGACGCAAAAAAATCGAAAGTACATATTATGTGATAGTATAGACGAAAAAATCAATCACAAAATAAGTGAATATAGCACATTTACGCAAACAGAATAGATATGACTGGGGGGATCCACTGGGAATTATGCAAGAAATTTAAATGGGACCATACGAACCAGTGGTATATGTTAAACCCAGAATCCCTCATGAGACGCCCATAATTCTCTGGGATTTTCAGACGCAAACAGATCTCCTAATTTCGGCCAGACGACCAGACCTAGTGATAGTCAACAAAAAGATCCTTCCGAATAGTGAACTTTGCTGTCCTAGTAGACCAGAGAATGAAAATAAAAGAAAATGAAACCAGAGATTAGTATCAAGACTTTGCCAGGGTACTAAACAAAACAACTGAACATGAAGGTGATAGTGATAGCAACTGTAATTGGTGCATTTGGAACAATCTCCAAAGGTTTGGTAAAGAGACTAGAAGACTTAGAAATAAAAGGACAAAGGGAAACCATCAGGACTAGAGAATTGTTAAGATCAACTAGAAAACTGAGAAGAGTCCTGGAGACTTGAGCAGACTCCAGTGAGAAATCGTCAGCCAACGCCGATGGGAAAACCTCAAAATAATACTGATAGTAATTGTTATATAACATATGACATGGATTTTCGGCTCGTTCCTTGTGACCCAGTGGGCTTTGTTTGACAAGCTGTCAGATTGTGATTAGTTAACAAAGGGATGACACGCGTCATGGCAGTCAGGGACAACAGGTGTGTAACCGGAAGGAGACCACGTGATAACCACGCGGTCAGATTTAGACAGAGTGCAGAGAATTGGAGTCGAGCCAGGGACACACAGCCGATGAGAGGGTTCGGTCGTCTTTAACGATACGGCACCCCCTGGCTCCAGAAGAAGATATGGGAAAAGAAGAAGTCCCCACTCTGAGTATATGTCTCTCCATCTATCTCTCAACTAACAACAAACAGTGGACCTTTCTAGAATAAAATGAGTGATATACTTTATAAAGAAGTGTGTTTCGTTCGTTCATTATCGTTGATTATGTTTTGGGTTGGGTCTATGAGACACTACAACATAATGATAAACCCTGGTGTGTCGTCTTTATGAGATAGTCTGAACTGTTTTGTTTTACAATTGGACAAGGGAGGAACTCCGACAAATGGACCAGAAGACAAGGAAATTAATGAATATGGCCTTACATTCTTAGATGACAAAAAAAAAAAAGAAGACGTCTGGCTAGCATTGAGAATTGCGTACATGCAATAATTCTAGAACTCAATAAATTCTCTAAAAAGAACAACTTGCAATGTTATCTAATTGCGGAAGGATTTTTTAATACTATCATTTTTCGTTGGTTATATCTTATTATTCGGTTTGGTTAGGCTTTGAACTATTCGGCTGAGTGCAGGTGCAGGTGCACACATTGAGTACACTTCACGTAGCGCACGGAGGATGTAACAATCAAAAATGTCATAATAAAAACCCCAGATGAGAAATGGGACTGGGGTGTGAATGACGTCATGCCCGGAAGCGATGGGCTGGGAATTTTGGTGATTTTTGAAAAAAGCAGTTAGTTGAGATTTGACGCTGGACGAAGCTAGTTGAGATTCGGACCTGGGCGAGGCCAGTCCAGTTGTGGTCTACGGGATGCGCTGCGCGTTTGTTGGGTCAGTGAGTTGAGACCTTTGACTCTGGGCCGGCCAGAAGAACGATGTAGAAACAGTCAGCATAATAAAAATTGTATCTCTCTCTCCTCTTGTCGAAAACCTAAAAGTCAAGAAGGTAATAAAATTTTCGTACCTGAACGACTGAGAGTCGTCAGTGTTTCGGGATTCCCATGCATGTGAACATTTTACGTATCCATATATTTGTATAGTTGTATCATGGCTATACAGCAGCAATAGCATTCGCAACATTGTTACATAGAACATAGGAATCTCGAAACACGAAAAACACGTAACGACTTCTTAGTTCAGGTACGAAACCTTTTATTACCTTTGAGTTAAAGGTTTCGATATAAGGAAGAGAGATGCACAATCTTTCTATGATGGCTTTTCCATCTGCCCCCCATCTCGTGCGGCGCCCGTAGCGCGCAAATTCATCTGGCCTATGTGAGCCCCGAGAGTCGACCCTTCTAGCTCGGTGTCTAGTTCTCAACTCTACTGACTTTTTTCAAAATCCCCAAAATCCTCTGCGCGTGCTTCCGGTGCGTGACGTCATTCGCACTCTCTAGCCCCGTTTCCCATCTGGGCTATTGTGACATCTCTGAGTGACACGTCCGTTCCGCGCACGCGTGAACACCTGCGTTAATGTTGCACGTAAGTAACCCATGCACTGAGCCGAAAGGTTCTCAGCCTAACTAAACCCAAAGGCATAAAACAAAATCCCTCGGCCATTATATTACAACATAATGATAAACAAAAAAAAATAACGAAAACTTGAAAAGAAAAATCGGAAGAAAAAAACTGTATGGATACTTCCGGCAAAATTGTGCACAAGAAGACGTTGATTCGGCTAAGAAAAGGAAACCTTTAGAGAGAAAATAAATGTCTTTAAAAAGCAGCTCAAAATAACGCCATAAGGAGTAATTAACCCCTAGCTGGCAGTGAGGGGCCAAATGAATCCGTGCTTTTTCCCAGGACTTTAGGATGAAGTAAAATGCAGACTGCCACCTCCAGGATTTGAACTCAGTTCACCGATTTTCTTTTCCACGACGGTAACCATATTTACCCAACCCCTCCACTCGGGCAGGATATGACACAATGTCAATTTTTAAACGGAGTTTAACAGTTTTCAATTCAGAGTTTTCCTTCTCCTAGACTAGTTGCCTCGCCAAAGCTAAAGAACCCAGTGTGCCCTACTATTTACCCATAGCTGGAGGGAGAATAATTGGATTCATACCTTTCCCAAGGGTATTAGTGCTATGTGAAATGCTATCTTTCTCGTCCAGGATTTGAACTCGACGATAACCATTACACCACAAGCACCTCCTCAAAAGCCATGGCCAGAGATAGAGCCGGCAAACGATAAAGTTAATGGAATCTTCTGGGAATTATTGTTTTTCTAACCGGACAATTTGTATGCAGTATGAGGCGAGGGTCGATGAATTGAGTTGAAAAAAAAAAAAACAGTTGACCTTAGGGATCAATCATTACTAGTGTGTCGGTTAACCATTTAGTTGACTGTTTATTTGTAGGGAAAATCATGAAAATTTTTAGAACGTTTATGATTGGTTTGGTTTGGAGAAATCCTGGGAAAGGAATAGCGTCCTCCCCTACACCTCGGTTTAGTAGCTATTGAAAAGCGAACCTTCTGGTCACCCTCGACTACGGTCGCCAACTTTACTTATATATATATATATCCGCCTTGCTTAGCACTCAGAGTTATAAGGTAAGGATCAAGTGAAGCAATCCCGGGAATGTAGTAGCACCCTCCCCTAAACCACAGTGTAGTAGCTATTGAAAAGGGAGCCTTTGGGTCACCCTTGACTTCTACGTTATATATGATTTGAAAAAGTTCCACACAGTTTATTTCACACAATTCAATATAAAATTGCTATATCTTACATCAATCATTACACGCAGTTTAGGGATCAAGTAGTTCTATATCAAACAATTCAATTTATCAATTGTTAAAGTTAAAAGGCTCCAAGTTCTGCTATGTATCACTAACATCAGTCATTTTTTTACACACAGTTAAATGATCAAACAGTTCTATTTCTAACAATTCAGTTTAGCATAATTCAAAGTTTAAAGGTTCCTAGTATTGTTATGTTTCACTAACAATTCAATCAAATATGAGTCATTAGTTTATGCACAGTTAAATGATCGAACAGTTCCATTTAAAACAATTCATTTTAGTATAAGTCAAAGGTAAATGGTTTCAATTATTTTTATGTATCACTAACAATTCGATAAAGCATCAGTCATTTGTTTACGCATAGTTAAATGATCAATGTCTGCATTATCGTCCCCTCAGGCTCTAACCCACAGGCGCCTCATTTTAGGGGAATGCCGACCGGGCCCGAGGCATCATTGATTTAACATCACTAATCTCATCCCTCACAGTCTTGATGATGGTTCATTAGAACCGAAACGCTAAAGTGTCGACTTTGTTTCTCAATAAATCTCTACTTCTGCTCGGATTACTTTATTATCAATTTTTTTTCTCTATGTATCCATATATATATTGAGAATTTGGTTTTCTACATTTATAAGCAAACTGTGAAGGTAGGCCAGTTGGCTGGGGCTGTAAAATACACCAACTGCATCTCTGTTCAGGTGTAAAACTTCACCATCCAACGAGTGCCCTGGATCTAACATTAAGCTATCTAATAGTGAGGCACCATTTCTGGTGCTTTGGAATGTGAAGCATCCCTTCATTGTTATTGCTTCCAGAAGAGTTGCGCCTCATTGGGTCCCATCTATGGGTCAAATAGAACTGTTGGACATTTCAAATAAGAGAAAACAATTGACTGATGATAAATTGAATTGTTAGAAATTGCACTCTTTGACCATTTAACTGTGTGTAAACAAATTACTGTCAAATTGAATTGTGATAACAATACTTGGAACCATTTAAATGTGGGAAAAGAACTGATTAATATTAAATAGAATGGATATTTGTCGCTGCCTCCCACCAGACAGGTCTTGACACAAGGTCAAAAGCCCGAAGGCCGATTAAAGTGGGGATAAAGGGGAGGGGAAGGTTGGGAACGAGCCGAGACTCGAACCCTGCTCGTCATTGACCCACTAAGTGCAATGTGGCTCTAATGAGTCAAGCAGTATCACGGACCTAAATCTAGATCCAGGCACGTATACAAGAATATAGCTTGAACTAGACCGTTAGGTCTAGTGCTATACAAGGGGTGCAGGGGGGACAAAAAAGCAGCTCGCCCACCCGAGGGTGGCCCAACCGAAGTTGGGGGCCTTTCGGCCTCGAATCTGCCATTGGTTTCGATACCCCATCCGACACGAATGCCAGACGTCCCAGCCAAAAGGCCGGGGGAGTATTAATATTAAATAGAATTATTAATGTTAGGTTGGTTGGTTGGTTGGTTACTTTATTTTGCGGAGTATCAACCTTCTTTCGGGTAATTTAACGCCGAATTCAGTTTCAAACAATTCAATTTATTATAAGTATCAGTTTTGTTTACAAACATTTAAATGTCAAAACAATTCAGTTAAATGTCAAAACAGTTCTATTTCAAACAGTTCAGTTTAGCATAAGTTCGCAATTTCAATGTCAAAAACAGATTTATTTCAAGCAATTCAGTTTAGCACGAGTAAACAGTTTTATTCTATTTGACCCATAGATAGGAACCGATCAGGTGCTACCACTCCGGGCTAGAGTGGACCTGGGAACGATGGCAATGAAGGGGTACTTTTCATTCCCCAAAGCTCCAGTATAACTGGAACCTCTCCATCAGATTGTTTAGAATCACACCCAGGACACTTGTTGGTCTGGTATTCCCCCTCTGTAGAGAAGCAGTTGGTGACTTCTACAGCCCTAGCCGACCGGGCAATACATAGTGTTAAATGTAAAAAGAATTTTTTTTCAAACAATTCAGTTTAGGATAAGAATGTTGTCTGCCAAAACAGTTCTATTTCAAACAATTCAGTTTAGCATAAGTACACAGTTTAAATGTCAAAACACTTCTATTTCAAGCTATTCAGTTTAGCATAAGTACACAGTTTAATTCTATTTGACCAATAATAGATAGGGAACCGATCAGGTGCTACCACTACGGACTAGAGTGGACCTGGTAACGATGGCAATGTAGGGGTACCCATATTCCCAAAAGCTCCAGCATTAGTAGAAACTTACCATCAGATTGTTTAGTATTATATATAGGGCACTTGTTGCGGGGGTGGTCTTACCCTTCTTCAGAGAAGCCGTCAGTGTATTCTGCTGTCCTAGCCAACTGGGCAAACTACCGTTAGATAGCAATATATAAACATTTTTTCTACTTGGAACCATTTAACTGTGTGCAAAGGAAAGATTAATACTAAATAGAATTATTACTGTTTGATAGCAATAAGTGAAAAAAAAAAAAAAAATTAACTGAATACAATCATTGGTAATTCTAGTGTTCTACGAAATAAGTCCTAACTCATTCAAAAATGAAATTACCTACAAAATATTCTCTTACAAATCATCTATGTATATCCATTTAAATGCGTCCAAACAAATGACAGACGTTAGATTATTAATGTTACATAGCAATACTTGAAAGTAATTGTCTGGGTGAAAAAATAATTAGCTCAGGCACGTTTTAAAATATTATCTAAAAAATGTGTTTACACATCACATATTTGATACATGTATAAATAAGATTTGGTATTAAATAACCTACAAGGGATGATATGCTATAAACCCCAAGTATACCCAAATCAGTATCCTTGATAGAGCGTATATATTTGAGTTAGCATAGCGTAGACATAAAGTCAGCTGTGCTTAGTAACAGTCTTTGAGTCCTTCAAATCTTTTTGCTCTATTGAACACACAATCAAGAAACTGACACCGCTGACAAGAAGTCTACACTATCTTAACATTTAATATATATAAGTTGGCAACCGAAGTTGAAGGAAACGCGAAGGCTCCCTGTTCAATAGCTATTACACCAAAGAGTGGAGGAGGGCGCTACTCCTTTCTAAAGATTGCTCCATTTTACCCATTATAAATCAGACCTGACCGATAACATGAAACGCAGTTTCTCCCAGGCGGCAGTCGTATCGATACTGCAGTATGGATGCACTACTTAGGCGCAAACTAAACGGCTGGAGAAGCTAGACGGCAATTACACAAGAAAGCTGCGAGCAATATTGAACAAGTCCTGGCGGCAACACCCAACAAGGCAACAACTATACGGCCACCTGCCTCCCGTCACGAAAACTATCCAAGTTAGACAAACCAGACATGAAGGACACTGCTGGAGAAACAAGGACGAACTCATCAGTGATGTACTCCTATAGATCCCCGCATATGGCCAAGCAAAAGCAAGACGACCAGCTTGAATATACATTCAGTCGCGATGAGAGGATACGGGATGTACCCTGAAGACCTACCAGAAGCGATGAACAATAGGGAGAAGTGGCGAGAGAGGGTCAGGGATATCTGTGCCTGCGGCACGACATGATGATGATGATGATGACGTACTTTATAATGCTTAAGTGTTGCATTGTGGGATGTAGCATTTCCAGGCTGCTGGATTTGGACACACTTCAGCTGGCCGTGTTCACAGGTACACGGATCGGGTCGAGTGTGTCTTGGTTCTGGTGGCTGTCTGACATGTCACGCGCACTAAGACCGGTGCGCTTCGAACCTCAGGATGCCGTTCCTCAAGGGTCTTATCATCTTCGGAGGGGTTAGATTTATCACTGTCTGCTTGATGCCCCCCATTTTAGGGGAATGCCGACAGAGCTAGAGGCATTTTTAGAGATTCCACGCATGACTAGGCTACGGTCCTGCGCCTGTGTAATATAATGGCCGAGAGATTTCGTTTTATATATCTTGCCTTTGGGTTTAGTTAGGCTGAGAACCTTTCGCTCAGTGCATGGGTTAGTTAGGTGCAAACATGAGCGTAGATGTTCACGCGCGTGCAGGGAGGATGTGTCATTCAGAGATTTCAAAATAAAAATCCCAGATAGGAAATATGACTTGGGGATGTGAATGACGTCATGCACCGGAAGTGTGCGCGGAGGATTTTGGGAAATTTGAGAAAAGTCAGTAAGTTGACATTGAGACCTGGGCGAGGCCAGACGAATTTGTGCGCTACGGGTGCCGCACGTGTTGGGGGGGGGGCAGATGGAAAAGACAGCATAGAAAGATGATATCTCTCTCCTTATGTCGAAAAACCTTCAAACTCAAAGGTACTAAAAAGTTTCGTAATTTCTGGATTCCTTTGTTACCTATGTGCGTTATGGACATTATGAACGTTTTACGTACAGATATGAATATGTCTATTTCACGTATTCATGTATGGGTATGTTACACCTGGACCCACTTTAAAAAGCCTCGTGCCACAGTCACCTGTTTGTTGGGGCGCACGACAAGTACCTGAGTGTTAAGCAAAGAGGCATCAAGGACCATTTTTGAGTCTTTGGTATATCTACAAACTGGGATTGAACCCCAACCCCAAGTCTATCGGTGAACACGTAATCCACTTAGATATATTGGAAATCAACTCATCGCCATACTAATAAAGTATTAAGTTTGTTGCAAAAAGTAAGCTCCAGAAACTGTAATTTTCCATTTATATCTTTGCATTTTTTGACCAATCAGCGAATACGCACTAGTTTTAAAATTTCTTTGAGATATTTCACACACAAAAGAATTAACTTGCCGTAAAAAATTTGAAGGATATGATCCCCAAAAAATCATGTAATATTTTCCCTTTTACATTGTTTAAAAAATACTTTTTTTAACCAGTTAGAATCATAGATAATTCGTCAGATTTTTTCCTAATTTCTAGCCTACCTCAATATTATAAATAATGATAGAATAAATATTTCTTAGGTCAGTACGGAATTATTCCATATTTACTCAATACTATTCGGTTTATTTCTCTTTGGGAAAAGCTATCATTCTTTTTCTTTAAGATTGCATTTAATTTCAACATCGTTTAGTTATCTTAAATTAAACGATGATGTTATTGTTTTATGACTACTACAGTTACAGCAAAAATTTATGCTCATTTTTTATTTATTTTTCTAACAAACTGACATTAGCGTCGTGACATTGTTCTCCCACTGCATAGTTATGGACTCATAGATAAATTTTAGACAAACGCAAAATATATCTTTTTACACTAAAGTAACTGCTAGATTTCATGCATTAACTTTCACTTTCTCTCTTAAAATATTTACACTCTGACTTTCAAGAAAAGACTTTTGTAAATTGTGTTTTCAACAAACTTTTTTCTCAAATTAAAGAAATAAAAAAATATGATTTGTAAATCGGCGTTTTATTCAACTATTTACAGTTTAATCCGCTGTATATATATATATATATATATATATATATATATATATATATAGTACAATTTAATGGAGATTCAAACTCGGTTGAGTCGTCATAATAGATTTATTTCGGCGGATATGTTTGTTTGTTTATTTTTTTCGTGGCATATAAGTTTTTGTTGGATATGTAACGCCAAATTTATTTTTATACAAATGGTCAGTTCTATTTCAAATTATTCAGTTTATCATAAGTACACAGTTTAATTGTCAAAAGCATTTCTATTTCAAGCTATTCAGTTTATTCAAACGGTTCTAATTCAGTTAATTCAGTTTAGTATAAGTACAGGTTTTGTTTACACACAGTTAAATATCAAAACAGTTCCATATTAAACAATTTATTTTCGTGTAAGTACAGTTTCAATATCAAAAACAGTTCCATTTCAGGCAATTCATTTTAGCATAAGTACGCAGTTTAAATGTAAGTACAGTTTAATTGTGAAGAACTTTTTTCTTTCAAGTTATTCAATTTAGTCAAACAGTTCTAGTTCAAACAATTCAGTTTAGCATAAGTATGCCGTTTAATTCTATTTAACCCATTGACAGGGCCCTATCAGGTGCTACCATTCTCGGCCAGAGTGTACCTGGGAGAAATGGCAATGAGGGGGTGCTCCGAATTCCCCAAAGCTCCAGCATCATTGGAACCTCACAATCAGATTGTTTTGTGACATATATAGGACACTCATGGGGGGTCTTACACCTCCGCCGAGAATCAGTCGGTGTATTCTACAGCCCAAGCCGAGTGTCCAAATATATATATATACATATATATATATACTCAACGGCAGGCTAGCAAGCTGGGAATAACCTAGAACAGATACGAACAACATTGAAACTTATAATCATCAGACCTAATCGCACTATACTAAGTTCAACTGTATATAGGTTTCATTTGGTTTCTTTGTTTAATAGTATATCACCCGCCATGGATTATTCAATTTCAAAGCTATATATAGAGAAGAACACCAGTGATAATATCCAATCCATCACTGGAGGGATAATGGGGTTCTTACCGTTTCCAAGGGTATTAGTTTGAAAGATATAACCAGATTTAGCTTGCAAGCTAGCTAGCTAGGGAGAAAGAGAGTTTGGTTTGGTTTGGTTTGGTTTGGTTTTATGGCATATCGACTATTGTAGGTCATTCAATACTATATCCTTTTTATACATATATATTAAATACATGATTTCTAAACGCATTTTGTAGATAACATTTTTAAACAAGCCTGAACTAGTTTTTCGTCCTTAAATGGCTTCATTTATTTCTATCTAATGTGACACTATGTGGGTGGTCTGCCAAGTAGACGATCCCTTTGTCTGTTTTGGCGCGAAACCAAACAAAGGCATGAGCTCGAGATCTTCGACGAGACCGGAAGTGGGCAAGGGAACGCCAGAGAAGGCAGTGGGCAAGGGAACGCCAGAGATGACAGCTGGAAAAAGGAACCCTGAGAAGGCCAACTGCCTTCTCAGGGTTCCTTTTTCCAGCGAAGGGTGGCGCAGAGGGGCAGTCGACAACGGACAGCAGAAGAGACCAGTCGGCGTGAGATAGGGTCCAGGAGTAGTGAGGAAGACAGACAAGATGAGTTCGCAGTCCTGAGTCAACAACGGTCAGCAGTGAGGAAGACGGTCAAAGATGAGTTGGTATTCCTAGTAGCTTGTAGAAGTTTCGCGAAAACTTCACATCAAACAATTCAGTTTAACATTTTAACAAAGTTAAATGATTCCCAGTATTGCTATGAATCACTAACAATTCAATTAAACATCAATTTTTTTACACACAGATAAATTTTAAAGTAGCTATATTGTTGCATATTGATCTCCGACCCGGCCAAACTTTCAAAAGAAGAAATGCACCTGTGTAAATAACAGGTGCATCCGGTCGAAGATACCAAGAGATCAGGGACGACCTTGACTGTTGAGGGGTTGAATTGACGCTCGCAGGAAGTAGGTGGATGTCAAATTGTTATATGACCCCGGCGACAGGAAATTCAGATCAGTTGGAGAGAAGACGCTGGAATGAGAACCATGTCCCAGCAGAGGTTGGGCCCCCAGGCCCCCGGGTGAGCAACCCAGGAGAACGGGAAAAAATACTGTTATGGCAAGAAGAGTGGGGGTCAATATGTTGCAGTCTTTGTTCAGTCTCCAACTCCCTCTCACACACAACCCTTTCAATAAAGTGAGAGGTATATTTTTCTAAAGAACTGTGTCTGCTCGTCCTTATTGCGTCGTTATGTTTCTGCATGCATGTGTATGTATAGTGTGACTATACAACAATATTTCAAACCATTCCGTTTAGCATAGTACGAAGTTTAATCATCAAAGCACTCTATTTGAGCCATAGGTAGGACCTATTAGGTGCTACCACTGTTATATAGTCATATGCAGATTCACATCTACATACATGCACATATATATGTAGAATAATTCACAGCGACACAATGATAAAGACAGACGCAGGAAGACTTCTTTATAAATATATGTACCTCTCACTTTATTGCAAGGGTTCGAAAAGGTTATTCAATGTTTGCTGGAGACCGAACAAAAACTGCAATATTTTGGCCCCCACTCTTATGGCTGTCAACGTTGTGTCTTTCTCGTTCTCCAGACGCTCAACCGGATGCCCAGAGGCCCACTCTGCTGGGTAATGGCTTTCTTTACAGCATCTTATCAGCATCTTCTCTGGACCCCAACTCATCAGGGCCCCAATGGCCCCTTCGGCCTGATGTGTCGTTCCCTACCACATCTCGTCTATAACTCCGTCCGAACTCTAACTGGAACTCTCTTGATTTCTGTCTTGACTGAGTTATATAATAGTTCAACGCCCACTCAGTCGCCTACTCGATCTTTGAAATCGCATGTTTGATCGTCATCAAGCGGAAATAACTGTCATGCAGTTCACAGGTCACTCTCTTCCCGTGCATCAGTCTATGAGTGTACCATGGGAATTTTTTTACCTCGTCCCATTTCATCAGCCAATTTCCGCCCACGCGATTTCTTCTCATAACTGCCATTAAAATGTGTCACTTCCTTCCGGTGCATCACCTTGGAATGGCATTTTTGGCCGGGTCGAAGGCCAAAACACAAAACCACTCTGGCCTTGGGAGCGATGACAATAACGGGATCCTCAGCATTTCCCAAAGTTTCGGAATTAGTGGAGCCTCACTATAAGATCGTTTAGTATCATATCCAGGACACTCGTTGGAGGAGTCTTACCCCTCTGAAGAGAAGCAGTCGGTGTATTCTGCAGCCTGAGCCAACTGGGCCCAGATAGATAAAGAGATAGGTTGATATTTGCCATGAAATAACATTGTTTTTATCATTTTAGCCGTTTATAATGTATATCTATACTCTGGTTCGCTTTGTTTGGTCAATTTGTTTAATGGCATATCAACCTTCTTTGGTTATTTCATGCCCAAGCTGCACTTGTAGAAGAACAGCAGTGATACTATCTAACTCATAGCTGGGGAGGGATAACGGAGTTCATGCCTTTCCCTAGTGTATCAGTCCGAAAGTGAACGTAATAATGCGACTGGTACCTGTGCACAGATCTTGTTAAACTTTATCTAATCTGGTACAGAAGGCTTAGATTAGCTACGCTACATACCCTTCCTCAATCATGACCTACCTAAGTTCTAAGCTACTTTATCGAAAGTCTGTCTTTTAAATGTGACTTTAGTATGTCAAATATTTGATCTCTATACAAAAATTTACGCAATAATCTTCCAGTTCTGATCAACACCAGATACCCTTGCTAGTTTGCTATAAAATGCGAACACTTTCTTTGCCAAACATCAAAGGCCATGTTTCGACTCATATACGGATACATACGGCATATTTCAAGACAAGAGAGAATTGAAAATATCTTTTCTTCTTTCTTTTCGCTTTTGCCAGTGTGAAACTTTTGAACAGTTTCGTTCGCCGGACATTTGCCTCATTTGATAATTTCACGGTCCCATTTTGCGCTTAATAAGACTGATAATTGCATGGAAAGTTAATATTATTGAAAATTAAATTGCCTTGTTCTAATTAATATTGCAATTATCGTGGACACCTGACATTGCAATTACTTCTTAGAGCATTGATATGAGAGTTTTCTTGTTTTGTTTGTTTTGTTTTTTGTTTAACTTTTTTTAGTCCGGCTTAATAGCCTTTTTGATATTTGCTTGCCAAAGAAGCACTTCCCATAAGAATCTAATTTGTATTCAGAATTTAATATGTCCACGCTTCAATATTGAAGTCTGGGGTGGGAAATCTGGGATGGGAAGTCTGGGGTGGGAAGTCTGGGGTGGGAAATCTGGAGTGGGAAGTCTGCAGCGTTAACCTTGGGAAAGGTATGAATACCCTTGGGAAAGGTATGAATCCTATTATTCTCCCTCCATCTATGGGTAAAATAATAGGACAGACTAGGTCCTTCAGCCTTGGTGAGGCCACTAGTCTAGGAGAAAGAAAACTCTGAATTTAAACCTGTTAAACTCCGCTTAAAAATTGACCTTGTGTCATATCCTTCCCGAGCGGAGGGGTTGGTAAATATGGTTAACATGCTGAACTACGACATGGAAAGGCATGAACCCTTTTTAGTTACATCTATCACAGCGGTCGCTGATTATGCAGATACTTCTATTTATGAAGGTTTTCAATTTGCGTTTCCTTTTGATCTCTATAATATTCCCCTCATCAATTTTAAGAAATGTCCTCAGTATTTTAATCGGGGGATCTCGGCCTATTGGCCCATTCGGTAGAATGTTCGTTAATGGTCCGGAAGACCGGGGTTCAACCCCAGGTCGAGTCATACCAAAGACTCAAAAATGGTACTTTATATCTTCTTGCTTAACACTCAGCAATATAAGGTACTTATCAAGGGTAAAGTGGAGCTATCGAAGAAAGTAGTTGTGCCTTTCACTGCAACTTGCTGTAGTGGCTATTGAAAAGGGAAACATCAGGTCACCCTCGACTACGGTCACCAACTTTACTTTTATTAGTCTGAAAGTGAACATAATGGCTTAACCGGGGTTCTAACATGCATCTTCGATGTCGCAGTCGAGCACTTTAGCTTTTACTCAAAGTAATGATATGGTTTCACATTACAAATGATTTGAATAATTTGTAAGCAATTATCATCATCATCATCATCATGTCGTGCTGGTAGCACGGATATCCCTGACCCTCTCTCGCCACTTTTCCCTATCGTTCATCGCCTCAGGCAGGTTTTCTGGACAACATCCCGTATCCTCACATAGTTGCTGAATGTACGTTCGTGCTGGTCGTCCTGCTTTTGCACAGCCATGTGTGGGGGTCCATAAGAGTACATCACTTATGAGTTCGTCTCTGCTTCTTCAGCAGTGTCCTGCATGTCTGGTTCGTCTAACTTGAATAGTTTTCGTGATAGGAGGCAGGTGGCTGTACAGTTGGTGTCTTGTGGGGTGTTGCCGCCAGGACTTGTTCAAGATTGCTCGCAGCATTCTTGTGTAATTGCCGTCTAGCTTCTTCTCCAGCCGTTTTGTTAGAGTTCATGTAGTGTATCCATATAGCAGTATCGATGCGACCGCTGCCTGGAAGAAACTGCGTTAAGCAATGATAACTTCCAGTAACTATTCTTCATACTAATGATGTATTCTGAATTATATCGTTTATAACAGGGGGGGGGGAAACTACAGCCAAAGGGTTGCATGTGATCTACTGCACTGTGCTCTGCGGCCTGCGGGATCCTCTAAAAAAAAAAAACCCTTGTGCTTGAATCGAGACTAAATTCTTTTGATTCTTAAAGATGCGACCCTTTGATAATTCATAGCCCAGTGATGCGGCCTTCCCACCAAAAAGTTTTCCCACCCCTGGTTTATAGGTAATATAGTCTATAAGTAATTATTCCTGTTTAATAATAATAACCGTTTTTTTAACATAGGCATGGCCTCTAGAACTGGAGTCTCACCATCATGCAGTTTAATGTCATACCAAGGACAACTCTTTTTTGTGGGGTTTTACCCCAGTAGAGTTGTACGTAGCCTAACGGTTATCACTGAGAGAAAACGAATTCGAGCACCCAAGTCCAAACTATGGATGAGGCTATTTGTGTGGCATAGAGCGCTAATTTCTTTGGGAAAGGCATGAACCTTTCTCATGTACCCTCATCTATGCGGAAACAGTAGAGCAGACTGGGCCTTTGATTAGTCAACCAGTCTCGGAGGAGAATACTGAGTTCAAAGTAGATTTACTCAGCTTAAAAATTGACCTTGTGTCTCATACCTGCCGTGACCGAGGGGCTGGGTAAATATACGTCCTTTTGGAAGGAAAACAGTTTGCGTAAGGAAATAACAGCTACCGCAAACAACCTGGGGCCTGTGTCCAAAACCAAGTCACACTTTTTAAATCATTACAACAGTCATCATTATCATCATGTCACGCCATCAGCAGAAATATCACTGACCCCTTCTCGCCACCCGTCCCTATCGTCCATTGCTTCTGGCCGGTCTTAAGGGCTACATCCCGTATCGGCACAGAGCTGCAGTATGTAGGTTCGAGCTGGTCGTCCTGCCTTTGCTCGTCCACGAGAAGGGGTCCACAGGAGTACATCACATATGAGCTCGCCCCTACTTCTCCAGCAGTGTCCAGCATGTATGGTTCGTCTAACTTTGATAGTTTTAATGATGGGCGGTGGGTGGTCGTACAGCTGTTGCTTGTTCAATATTGCTCGCAGCAACAATACACCCACAAAAAATTTGTAACATCATTTACCCCTTTTTTTGGGGCCGTCCGAAAATAATAAAAATGAGGATATCGGTTTGAATAATTCCTGAAAGAAATGCCTTTCCAATCAAAGATATTGATATTAGCTACTGCCGACCGATTTTAAATATCGATCAAAACAGAATTCTAAAGCACGCATATTCCTAACTTACTTTTCTTAGCTTTTTTTTTCCTTCAATATTTTATTATGAACCCACATAGACTTGAGTGAAGTTGACCTGCGATCGTGGATTCTCAGTTCTCTTTTTTTTTTCTTTTTTTTTTTTGTTGTAAGTTTTTTTTTTTTTAAAGAATCTTGTCACCTGACAATTTCTTGATAATTACTGGAGGCGATTCTGCAAGTGAAGTGCTTCTTCCATAAAAGCCTGTCGACATTTATTACAAGAAGACAACTTTCTTGACTCTTTATATACTTTTTTCTTTTTATTAGAGATGCCGAAAGCAACGATTTTACAAGGAGATGGTTGGTTGCTTTTAGGGTACGACAATCCTTCGTATTTATTTATTCATTTTTTGCCAGTACAAAAATTTATCATCAAAATCATTTTAAACTTGTAGATGTGTTATTATCAGAAACAGAGCTATTTGGTCCATAGATGGAGCCTTATTTGATATTAACACTCCGGTCAAAGTGAACCAGGCTGTAATAGTAATAAACGGTGACTCCATACACCCAAGAGCTCTTCACCATATAAACCATCTGTGAGCAAATTATTTGTATTAAGAATAATCAATTGACTGACAGACTGATTGTAACGACATGTCAATATTTACATTTTTGGGGGTTGGTTTGATCTTATAGCACATCAACCATTGTTAGTTATTTCATGCCAAATCAATTTTTATGCATATAGACAGTTCTATTTCAAAAAATTTAGTTTAAAATAAGTACACTGTTTAAATGTCAAAAACAGTTCTATTTCAAATAATTCAGTTTAACACGCGTACAGTTTTTTGTTTAAAAACAGATAAATAAAAACAGTTCTATTTCCAACAATTCAATTTAACATACGTACAGTTTAAATGTCAAAAATGGTTCTCTTTAAAAAAAAATCAGTTTAAAATACGTACACTATTTAAATGTCAAAAATAGTCCTATTTCAAACAATTCAGTTTAGCATGAGTACAGTTTTTTGTTTACAAACAGTTAAATTTAAAATTAGTTCTATTTCAAACCATTCAATTTAACATGCGTACGCTGTTTAAATGTCAAAAACACTTCTATTTCAAACAACTCAGTTTGGCATACGTACAGTTTTTGTTTACAAACAGTTAAATCTAAAAACATATCTACTTTAAACAATTAAATCTAACATATGTACACTGTTTAAATGTAAAAAACAGTTCTATTTCAAATAATTCATTTTAGCATACGTACAGTTTTTGTTTATAAACAGTTAAATCTAAAAACAGATCTATTTGAAACAATTCAATTTAACATACGTACACTGTTTAAATGTCAAAAACAGTTTTATTTAAACAATTTAGTTTAACATAAGAACAGTTTTTTTTCTTTACACACAGTTAAATGTCAAAAACAGCTCCATTTTAAACAATTCAGTTTAGCATAAGTACACTGTTTAAATGTCAAATCAGTTCTATTGCAAACAATTCAATCTTGCATGACTACAGCTGAAATGCATAATTGAAGCCTCACCATTTGATTGTTTCGAATCATATCCAAGACACTCGTTGGGAGAGTCTTACCCCTTGGCAGAGATGCAGTCGGTATATTCTGAAGCCTCTGCCAACTGGGCCACTGTCCTATCGAAGAATAATAAGAAGCATTTCTAAATAGATCTACTTGACTCATAGCTGGGACCCCAACGGATACTACCACTCAAGGTCACGGTCGACCTGAGAGTAATGGAAATGAAGAGTTACTTCAGATTACACTGATCCGATGAACTGGAGCTTCACCATCAGATGCAGTTTAATGTCATTCCCAGCTTACCAGTCTTTTCGGGGGGGGGGCTTCTTACCCTGCTGCAGAGGATTAAATTAGAGTATTCTAAGTCTCGCTGACCGGGCAGAATTGTTATCAGAAATTGTAAATGTCTACAAATGATTATTTAAAAAAAATAGAATTCTAAATTCAACAATCAAACATTACTATTATGTCTATTAATATTCTTGTGAATTTTTCACCCCTGTTACCTGATGGTGTTTCACTGGGGGCTGAGTAACAAAAAAAAATAATACTAGCAAAAAAAGAAGTTTTCAATGTTACTCGAACCTGAATCCTTTTTTTAAGTAGACTGAATGGTAAACGGACAGAGTGAATCAAGTCTGTTGTTTAATTCTCCTTTAAAAGCTAAATCCCCTCTCAAGCCTCGCACCACAACCGAACAAAAAGACCCCATTTCCAGTTTGTTTGTTTTTTATCTCAACGTCGTCCTATGTCCATCAGCTACTCATCAACCCAACAGAATATCACAAGGCAGAAATCTGAACATAATCGAAAGAAAATATTGTCTCCATAATAAGGTTATTTTAGTGTTCATCATTTCAAAATGGCGTCTTGAGGTGACAAGCTCAAATGGAGGAGAGAGATTGCAATAGAAATCACCAAATGGTCTGTTCGATCTTGCAAACATTCGCGCATATAACGATCGAACGCTTCAATCTTTGATTTCATTCCAATCATTCCGACTGACCTCATCAATCGCCATCTGTTTCGGACAATCTTTTCAACACATTCCTGTTATAATAGGCTCTTTAACGATTGTGGTTTTCTTCAAAAATGTTTTATTCAAACCTTCCATTTGTCATTTTCACAAAACATTTACCGCCCAGCGGACTGCGCTTATAATAGACTGACTGTATCCTCTGTGGAGGAGTAAACATCCACACAAAAGGAGTATCCTAGGTATGACACTCAACTCTGCCTGGTGGTGAGGGTCCATTTCTGATGCTTTGAGGAGTATGAAATACTCCTTTATCATTACTTTTTCGTACACACTGACTTGTGTGATAGCGTCTGTTTGTGTCTCATTTATTGGTATGACACAAAACTCTACCTGGTGGTGAGGCTACATTTCTGAAGCTTTAGGGCGTGTTGAGTATTCCTTCTTTGCCAATACTCTCAGATAAATACCGATTTTGAGTTTAACTGTCTGTTTGGGCCTTAAAGTCAATACACTAACCTATACTTGATGTCCAGGCCCCATTTCTGTACATTTTGGGAGTGTGTAGTACTCTTTCCTAGCTATGATTCTCCTGTCCACCCTGATCTTGAGTGATGACGCCTTACGGTCCTTATTAGTATTATTTAAAGCCGAAGTCAGTGTTTTTCTTTTTTTAAGTCATTATATGGTTTCAAATGACTAATGATTTCACTAATTAATAGATAATTATAAAAGTAATTTCCTTTAACATGATTTGTTTATTCAAAATTATATAGTTTCAAGGAACTACTACAATTTGATAATTATCAATTTTTCTTTTGATACAGTTATATAGAGCCCAGTCGGCTGGAGCTGTGGAATATACTAACTGCATCTCTGCTGAGGGGTAAGACCCTACCAACGAGTCTCCTAGATATGACCTTAAATCATCTGATCTCTGATGGAGATTTGGGGAATAGAGAGGACCATTTTAATGACATTACTTCCAGGTCCACTCTGACTCGGAGTGGTAGCACTTGATAAGATCCTATCTATGGATCAAATAGAACAAATTGCATCCAAACAAATGAATGATGTTAAGTTGTGATTGTTACATAGCAATACTTATTAATTCAGTTTTCCTTCTCCGAGACTGGTTGCCTCACCAAATCTAAGAAACCCAGCTTTTCCTACTAATTAAATGCGTGGAAGAAAGCGGTCATGCACGTTTAAGAATTTTATCATCAAAATGTGTTTACAATATATATATATGTGTATATATAGATAAAAAGGATTTGGCATTGTTAACCAACAATGTTTGATGTGCCATAAAACCAAACCAAACAGTTGTAATATACCAAATACAAATAATTTGTTCAGTTATATGGCTTTTATGTATTTTATTTTAATTCTAATCATTTTCATACAGATTCAATCGATCCTAACAGGTACCACCATTTTAAGTCCGGGTGGACTTGGGAGTCATTACAGGAAAAGAATTTCTCCTCATATTTAATAATAATAATGTAATATTTAGCTCCAAAAATATACGACCAAGATACGAACACGTGAAATAGACATAGGGAACCCGAAAATATACGAAATTGGTTCAGGTACGAAACTTTTTATTACCTTTTTGAGTTTAAGTTTATTTTCGACATGAGGACAGAGAGACACAATTTCTTTCTATGCTGATTTTTCCATCTGACTCCATCACGTACGGCACATTTCGTAGACCCCAACTGGTCTCGCCGAGGCGAGACTAAAAATCGACTACCTTCCTCTAGACTCGAATCTTAACTCGTCGCTTCCGAGCATGACGTCATTCAAGTCCCCGGTCGCATTTCCTATCTGGGTTTTTTATTGTGACATCTCTGATTGTCACATCCGCCCCGCACGTGCGTGAACACCAGCACTCAATGTGTGCACCTTACTAACCCATGCACTAAGCCGAAAAGTTCTCGGCCTAACCTAACCGAAAGGCAAGATATATAAAACGAAAAAATCTAATATAAAAAAAGAAATCCCTCCGCAATTATATTACAATAATAATTTATTTCCAAACAGTTATATGGTTTAAAGTATTCCTATTGAATTAAAATAATTTAAAACAGATCTATTTGACCGGTAGATGAGAACCTAACTGCTACTCTAACTCCGGGTCAGAGTGGATCTGGAAGTAATAGCAATGAAGGGGGACTTTACACTCCATAGACCTCCATATCAGGAACTTCATCAGCGGGTGCAATTAGATATTGTACCCCGAACAATAGTAATGGAGTTTGGTAGAAAATCTTAGATATCAGAAATCTACCAATTAGAAAGAATGGCTTGAAAGATATGGAATGTATTTTTGTTTTTTGTTTGTTTGTTTTTTGTTGTTGTTTTTATTCAATTTTCTTCAGATTTAATTCAACAGCTAAACAATGGACTTCATAAAAATGGTGTCATAAAAATCATGAGTGACACAAAAAAACAAAACAAAAAAAACAGAAATAAAATGATGAAATAAGGAAAATATTTCTTCTCTGAATCTGTTAAAGTTTGGTTTCTTTGTTTAATGGCATATCAACCTTTATGGATTATTTATTGCTAAAGCCGTCTTGTAGAAGAACAGCAATGATACTATTTAACTCAAAACTGAGAGGCGCATACGGAGGTTCATAATGAAGATTGATGGTTTTAAATTGGTTTGATGTCTTTGTTTAATGGTACGTAAGGCATTCAATAAGTTTCCAGACTTTTTTGTACAGGCATTTAAAATTGTCGTAAACTCTTGACAATTCAGTATATTATTGCTATACATCTTATGAGATGACTGACAAATTTTTAGATTTCGGGTTCAAATGAACAGCTACAGCAAGAATAGGAATACACACTACAAAAGCCTGATTGTCACAGCTAGTGAATTTCAAAAATGCAATCTGGACGTGAGGACGCTTTAGAAGAACGATATGCAATAAAATTGTGTTCTAAACTCGGAAAAAATGCCACAGAAACGTATGGAATGCTTCAGACTGTTTTTAGAGCATCTTGCATGAATCGAGCATCAGTATTTGAGTTGCATAAGAGATTCAAGGAAACCATGGAGTCGGTGAGGGATGATGAGAGGTGTGGGAGGAGTTAGGAAATCAATACACCAGAGTTGATTGGACAAACGGTTAGGACTAGGCTTAGGGTTACTATGTTGAGGTTTTAAGGGAGTTCAGGAAGAGATTTCATCGGAAGAGGCCAGGACTTTTCAAATCGGGTCACTCGCATTTCCACTAGGAGAATGCACTAGTCCACAACTCCCTCCTTTTCCCAGACTATTTGACCAAGATGGGCATCAAGACAGTTCCTCAGCCTCCCTATTGTCCAGACCTTGCTCCCTGTGACTTTTGCTCCCTGTGACTTTTGCCTATTCCCTAAGCTCCGAGGCCGTCGTTATGAGACAATTGAGGAGATGAAAGAGGCTGTGACGAAGGTCATTGACGCGCTCACACTAGAGGACTTTCATGGGGCCTTCTAGAAGTTGTTAGAACAATAAAACAACTGCATTGCAGCCGGAGGAGATTACTTCGAAGGGGACTAGAGTTTCATGTGTGTACTATCAATAAAAGTGCCCATACGAAAAAAGCTCTGGAAACTTATTTAATGATCCCTGTACGATTTAATTCATAACTTAGAGGGACATAAATGGGTTTATGATGATGATAGATGGTTTTAAATTGGTTTAGTTTCTTTGTTTAATGGCATATCGACCTCATTGGGTTATTTAATGCCAAACCTATCCTTGTGGAAGAACAGTAGTGATACTATTTAACCCATAACTGGGAATAGAAATGATAGAAAAAGCATAAATCATGATATCGTAAATACCACGAACCTATGAAGACAGATGGTTTAGATTGGTGTGTTTTTTTTTTTGTTTAATGACATATCAACCATTGTGGGTTATTTAATGCCAAAGCTATCCTTGTAGAAGAACAGTAATGGTACTATTTAAGCCATAGCTGGAAATAGAGAGGATGGAAAAAGCATAAATAACAATACTACGAATATTAGGAACCTAAAAAGAGAGATTATTCTAGATTGATTTGGTTTCTTTGTTTAATGGTATATCAACCACTGTGGGTTATTTTATGACAAAGCCATATTTGTAGAAGCATAGTTGAGGTATTATTTAACCCGTTGGCGAGAAAGGGTCCATACCTTTACCAAAAGGAAATGCTATAGAACGACTGGAGTTTGAACTCGCTTGCTACCATGTCGCAGTCCAGCATGTTAGCCACCACGACCCAAGGACTTCTGTATCCGAATCTGTAAAGATTGTGCACTTGAGAGTTTTATAACTACACATACGAATTAGATTGAATCATTTAAACTGTGTTAGTTTTGTTTTGACTTCGATTTAAGTTTAATTTCCAATCAATATTTTCTCGCTTTACATTGAAGGCGTTGATTATTTGACCAGAAGGAAAATTCATTATAAACCCTGATTTTTATGATGACACACACACACACATCGATGTATATGAATGTTACAGATTTCTGTTGCTACAATTTTATTTAGAGTAGATCTAGTTCTACAATTATGTATGATTTTTACCTGTGCTCATTTTCAGATTTTTTAAAATATGAGCACAGGTAAAAAATCATACATAATAGTAGTAATTCTAGTCAAGTAAGAACATTAAGTTTATGTCCCCAAAATTCACTCTGAATTGTCCAGTAGGACACATGGCGTAACGGCGTTGGTTCCCTAAGCCTCTAAGGAGACAGTCATCAGGAGGTTGCTGGTTCAATCCTGACTACAGGTGTGTAACAATACAGGAATACTTAACACTTGTACCCGGTTCTGGCTAACGGAGTCAGAACAGGCGACCCCCCGTGGATTCAATAAACGACATAGTTCGAAGTTCCGTGTAGGTTCCCGAGTTCGACAAACACCTGAAGAAGGCCAAAGGACATATATATATATATATGTATATATACACACACCAAGAACGCGAGCAATCGAAGGATTTTAAAATTTTATAGGTGCCAGTATTCTCGGCCAGACAGTAATTAGTCTGCTCGGATAAAATGATCCCATTGTCAGGTTTGTGGCAGGGTCGTTCTTTTCTCTCCTCTCCATTCTCTGTCTCTCTCTCTGGCTTGGTAATTTGTCTTTCGATGTACCAGCCATAGGGGATTATGGACATAAAACTGGCTATATTCGAAATTGATTTGACAACCACCAGCTACCTCTCTCTTCCGTAATGTCTGTCTCTCTAACCCTTCTCACTCATTCCCGGTCTTTCTCTGGGTCTGTCTGACTCTCTCTCTCTCTCTTTCTCTCTCTCTTTATATATATATATATATATATATAAACAGGACAAACAAGGTGAGAACACCAATTATTCCTGCCTCCAGCTATGAAAATGGCAGACTGGTTACCATCGCCTGGATAAGTCAACCTGCCGAGAAAGAAAAACTCTTATTTCAAAATCTCTTGATAATTGTTCAGAGAACTTGTGATACACTGGCGAACCATACTTTTATTATCAGCTTATAAAAAAAAAACAACAAACAAAAAATAAAACGGTGGCTAGTCCTGCACAAAACATAACAACTAATATATATATATATATATATATATATATATATATATATATATATATATATATATATATATGAGAATTGGTAGACATCAGGGAAAATTAAATTTGCAATTCTCGTAATAAGGACAGCTTCTTTAGAAAAATCTGAAAAACCTACTCATAACGAAACATGTCAATTTAATTTTCCGTCATATCTTCATTTTCTTACACCGTCGGATTCTATTCCAACCTTTACAAACATTCTATATATATGTATTGAAAACTTTATCGAAGCTATCTCTCTCTCTCTCTATATATATATATATATATATATATAATGGTTAGACGCTTTGGCTTGGCGTTTGAGTCAACCAGGTTTCGATCCAGCTACGGGAAGATACTGTCTAGCCACACTGATGAGTTCTGATAGAACGAAACAGATCTGTCTGTGGATGACTATATATATATATATATATATAGTATGGGCAAATCCGACAGTATGAGAAAGTGAAGACAATATATATATATATATATAGAGAGAGAGAGAGAGAGAGAGAAAAGGAGGAAGAGAGAGGGGAATCTCTAAAGTCAAAATGTAAAAGTATATCAAATAATAGGAACATTTTCATACACCTCTCTCTCTCTCTCTATATATATATATATATATATATGATTATATATATATATATATAAATTGATCTTGATCCCGTATAGAAATGCATTCCTACTTAAACATGCAGGTGTCCATTGGTGTAGGTAAGTGCTGACGTTCTATGGGAAGCAAGCTGCACCTCCCTGTCCAAGGGACACATCGGTTATCATCAAAATCATCCATAAATATAGGAAGACAATAACAAAGAAATTTTCCGCGGAATTGTCCCGGACATTTCGTAAATTTAACTCAAATGGACGCGAATACCGTAACAAATGCATTTAATGGAAGCTGACTGCGATCGGTCGGATGATTTGGATAAGATTTCCATCAAATCAAAAAAAAAAAAAAAAAGAAACATATGGTAGCCAATGGTTTATACGAAGCCATTCATGTACTCTTTTTAAAAATGGTTATATTTATCAATAACTTGATAATGATTTTTTAAATAAAGAGATGAGCGTTATCTCAAAATTCTAACTCACACATCTGCATACATACATACATACATGCAATCATTTTTTTGTATATATATATATATATATATATGTGTGTGTGTGTGTGTGTGTGTATCTCCCAATTATTATTCATCTATTTCTATGCATCATCTCTCACACAAAAATCATTCTCAGTCCCTCTCTTTGTCTGTCTGTTTGTCTGTGTCTTCATATATATAAGTTGGTGACCGTAGTCGAGGGTGACATGAAAGCTCTTTTTTCAATACCTTCAACATCGAGGTGTTGGAGAGGGTACTCATCATTTTCCTGCATTGCTCCACCTCCCCTTGATCTGTACCTTATAATGCTGAATGTTAAACAAGGAGGTATCAAGTATCATTTTTTGAGTCTTTGGTATGACTCGACCTGGGATTGAACTCCATTGTCCTGGGACCTTAGTGAATACTTTAGCCACGAAATCAATATATATATATATATATATATATATACGTGTGTGTGTGTGTGTGTGTGTGTGCGTGCATGTGTGTGTTTACCAAACCCTCTGCTCAGTCACAATGTGACAGAAAGTCAATTTTCGGTGGAATTTACAGTTTTGAGTTCAGAATTTTCCTTCTCCTAAACCGGTTTAAGAACCTTGGCTGCCCTACTATTTACTCATCGTTGGAGGGAGAAAAATTGGATTGGTGCTATTCCCAAGAGTATTAGCCATATGTAAAAATGCAATCAGCCTTGTCCAAGATTTAAACTCTGGTCGCCGTGTCCATTTCCCACAGCGATATCCATCACACACACACTCATACATATATGTTTCTGAACTATATATATATATATATATATATATATATATATATATATATATGAGGGGTAATTCTTCACTAACAATACATAAAATGAATTCAATCTCTAATCATTATTAAAGAATGATATCAAAAAAGATTTAGTAACTTTTATTTTACGACAAAATTTTCACTTTAGTTAAAAAAATAAAATTAATTAAATGAGTAGATAGGCATTTATTCAATTATTTAAGTACTTTCCCGCTATATATATATATATATATATATATATATATATATATATAGTGCAATTAAATGGAGACTCAAACTCGGTTAAGCCGTCATAATAAATTTATTTCGGCGGAGAACATTGTTGGTATATTCTCCGTCTCGTCGGATGACTCTTTTACATGCTCTGTATTGTCCCAGAGATGCGAATGAGGAGTAACAGTTCGTATTCAGAAGATAAATAGGAAAATTAAAGAAATTAAAAAATAAATTAAAAATCAAAAAACCAAGGATAGAGATAAGAATAAAACAAAAATAAAAAACATAAAAATAAAAAACAAAAAACCTTTCGTTCCTAGGCGCGAGCAGAGGGTGTGAACATATTATATGTTAGAACGATTAAGAAACAGGAGTGGAATTAATCTACTGGTCAGTCTCTTTGATTCTATGTTCTGCCTGTGTGTTCTACTACTTGGCAGGTGTGCTATTCTAAACAGACTCAGATCGTTTAACTAATGGCTATCTCATATATGATATATATTTATTTCTGATATGTCTGTTAATCAGCCCAGCTGTTGTCATCTTAGGTGTTTCTCTAGTTTCAATTAGGATCGAGATACATGAACCAGATAAGGTGGGGACATTCATTATAGTCGTCAAGTGTATTTCTTTAAAAAAATTACCCTAAAATTGGTCAAGGGGAATAAACCACTCTAGAATCCCAGGCCTTATTTTGGATTAATCTTCCTTGTTCATCTGGCCCTTATCTACCTTTGTCTTTCCTTGTCTCGGTGATATCTGCTGTTGTGTTGATCTCTGCTATTTACTAATGTTTCTTTATTATTTAAGATAATTTAAATTTTCCTTGTTCAATAAAAGTTTTCTTTTCTTGAAATTGATTATGCTAATTTTTTCGTCGAAGCATAGGTTACATCTACCGTTGAAGCTGTTGGCGGCAGATGAGTGCCTTAATATTTTCCACTTAATTTGTGGAGATAGCCCCTGATCCTTCAGGCCCCAGAAGTATTTCGATAAAGCAGTCTGGTACCTAAGTTTCGGGTTGGAATCTGATTGAGAGAGAGTGGTGGGGTATTTACGTCGATCACTATTTACCTGTCCTATTGATGAAAAATAACTTACATTTTAATTCTATCTATTTCTTTAATTCTCAATTTAGTTTTTAACACATTTAGTTTATAATTTCTCGGATTACGGACTTTGTGATCAACATTCACTTCCTTCTCTTCCCCCTCCCTCTCCCTTTCTCTGTCTCTCTCTGTCTCTCTCTTTGAATTTCTATCTCTTTCTCTTTCTCTTTCACTCTCTCTCTCTCTCTCTTTGAATTTCTCTCTCTCTCTCTCACTCTGATTCTCTCTCTCTCTTTCTCTTTCACTCTCTCTCTCTCTCTGATTTTCCCTCTCTCTCTTTTTCTCTTTCACTCTCTCTTTGAATTTCTCTCTCTCTCTCTCACTCTGATTCTCTCTCTCTCTTTCTCTTTCACTCTCTCTCTCTCTGATTTTCTCTCTCTCTCTCCCTCTCTCTCTCTCACTTTGAATTTCTCTCTCTCATTCACTTTCTCTTACTCTGTCTGTCTGTCTGTCTCTCTCTCTCTCTTTGAATTTCTCTCTCTCTCTTTCTCTTTCTCTTTCTTTCTCTGATTTTCTCTCTCTCTCCCTCTCTCTCTCTCACTTTGAATTTCTCTCTCTCATTCACTTTCTCTCTCTCTGATTTTTTGTCTATCTGTCTCTCTCTCTCTCGCTTTGAATTTCTCTCTCTCTCTCTTTCTCATTCTCTTTGAATTTCTCTCTCTCTCTCTCTCTCTCTCTTTCTTTCTCTCCCTCTCCTTGAACTTATCTCTCTCTTTCTCTTTCTCTCTTTTTTAATCTGTCTCTCTCTCTCTCACTCTCTCTCTCTCTCTCTCTCTCTCTCTCTCTCTCAGTATATTTATATATATATATATATTAAGGTTAGCTTAGTTATTGCTCATCATTAGAATGTTTAAATTGCTAGTAAAAACCTAACTTCTCTCCTAATTTGCTTATCTATACACAGACACGCACACAAACATACACACACACACACACCTGCACACACACACATACACATACATACATGCACACGTACACACATGCTCATACCTATACTTACACACACACACACACATGCACCCCAACACACACGCCTACACACACACACACATATATACTGTGGACGAACAAAACGTTACAAAAACGTTTTTCATGAATCAATTGAGGGCTCAAATACTGCGACTAGAGCAAAATAAAACCAAAAATAGATTATCTCACCTCATCCTGTCAGCTTCATTAGCAAAAAATTCATATATTCGCTAAAAGATTATCTTCAAATTAAATATACGAGTAAAATGGACGAAAAGGAACTAATAAACACTCAATATTGCACGCATAATGCAAAAAAAAAAAAAAAAATATGCTGCATAGCGTAGAAAGCGGAGGTAGTGTGAGGAAGGGGTGGAAAACTTCAGCTATTATAATAAAATTAAAACTAAAACTGAAATCGTTAATATATATATATATATAATTAATGATAAATTGGTCTTGGGATATGATGTAAGATCTACTAACTGCTCTAAGTTACTGTGATGGAACAGAAGAAAGACACCTTTTGTGTAAAATATATGCACACAAACCAGAATCTATTTTAGAAAATAAGACGCATAACGTTATTTTTTTTTTTCTTTTGAGAGTTTTTTTCCCACTGGCATTAGCTGATGGTTTTTCACAGGGGACTGAGTGCCAGCAAGTCTTCTCAAGTCTCTGAAACTCTTCTCAGTATTATGGCCGATATTAATAATGCCGTAGTTTAGAAGGTTTCCACTCATCCTCTTATTTTCAAGTACTCCGATCCTTTGGTGACTTACCGAGCACCCTGATTACTATCAGTATCACTGTCATTTTCATGTTCTATAGTTCTTTTAAGTTCTCTTGCGAGGTCTAAATATTCCTCTTTCTTTTCGATTTCTTTTATCTTTACTCTGTGATCTGCCAGGACGACAAAGTCCACATTTCAGCCGGTTCTCTTGTTTTTTTCTTTTGTCGGCTATCACAAGGAGTGGTCGTCTGGCTTAGATTAAGAGATCTATTTGTCTCCCAAAATCCAAGAACTGATTCTGGGTTGTGTATATACCACTTGTTCCTAAGGCCATAGTTAAAATTCTGGCACAATTCCCAGTGGATCACCTCCATCCAGTCGTGTCTAGCTTTATACTCCTTTTTGCGCAAATTTGCTGCATTTTATTATTCTGTGATTCATCGTTTCGTCTCTATCACCACATGTAAGACCCCCCCAACGAGTGTCCTGATAAGACACTAAACAATCTGATGGTGAGGTTCCAGCAATGCTGGAGCTTTGGGAATGCGGAGTACCCCTTCATTGCCATCGCTCCCAGGTCCACTCTGGCCCGGAGTGGTAGCACCTGATAGGGCCCTATCTATGGGTTAAATAGAACTAACAGCATACTTATGCTAAAATGAATTGAGTAAACTGAATAGCATGAAATAGAAATGCTTTTGACAATTAAACCGTACTTACACTTAAACTGCGTGCTTATACTTAACTGAATTATTTCAAATAGAACTGTTTTTCGACATTAAAACTGTATTTACACAAAGCTGAATTGTTACATATAACTGCTTGAATAGTTTGAAATGGAAATGTTTTTGACAATTAAACTGTGTACTTATGCTAAACTGAATTGTTTTCAATAGAACAGATTATTTACATAAAAATGGATTTGGCGTTAAATAACCTACAAATGTTGATATGCCATAAAACCAAACAAACCAAACCAATCTATCACCACAAAACCTACATTGCTATTTTGCTGCGTCTTATATATTTTTGCTTTAATATACTGAGACTTTATGTCATTGCTTTGTGCTGCTATCTAAAGAAATTCAGTTACTCTCTTAAAGCTTGCCTTTCTTAAACATGTCCAAGTCTCCTCGTATGAGATTTATTATTTTCATCGTTATTATTTTACTATTTTGAGAGGTTTCACATCAGTGTTAGCTGATGGTTTTCTCTTGGAGTCTGAGTGACAGCAAATCTCCTGGAGTCTCCAGGACTCTTCTTAGTATTCTGGCCGATCTCAACAATGCTGTCGTTTGGATGATCTCCACAAGTGTTCACATTTCTTTATTCTCAAGTCCTTGTGCCAATCATTTTGTGACTGTACCGAGCGCTCCATTTACAATTAGTATCACCATCACTTCCATGTTCCATAGCTTTTTTCAGTTCTCCAGCAATGATTAAGTACTTATCGCTCTTTTTGCTTTCTTTCAGTTTTATGCTGTAGCCACCCGGAACGCTAAAAACCACGATTCAGCAGATTCTCTTTATTATTATTATTATTATTATTATTATTATTATTAATCATTAGAGTTTTTCACATCAGCATTAGCTGATGATCTTTCACAGGAGATTGAGTGACAGCAAGTCTCATCAAGTCTCCAGGACTCTTCTTAGTATTCTGGTCGTTTTCAATAATGCTGTTGTTTGGATGGTCTCCACTCGGCCACTAACTTCCAAATCTCCCAGGCCCTTTCATAATCGTTTAGTTACCGTGCCAAATTATTATTATTATAATTATTTACTCCTTTAGAGTTTTTCACATCAGTGTGAGCTGATAGTTTTTCACTGGAGTTTGAGTTACAGCGAGTCTCCTCAAGTCTCCAGGACTCTTCTGAATATTCTGGCCGTTTTCAATAATATAGGAGTTTGAATGGTCTCCACTCGTCCTCTTATTTCCAAGTCCTCTAGTACCTTTCATAATCCTACGGTGACTGTACTAAAAGCACCAATTACGATTGGTATAATTGTTACTTTCATGTTCCATAGTTTTTTCAACTTCCTAGCTAGGTCCAGATATTTATCCTTTACACTTTCTTTCAGTTTTATTCTGTGGTCAGCTGGAACAGTAAAGTACAAAATTTTACATCTTCTGTTTTTTTTTTGTTTTTGTTTTTGTTGATTATTATAAGATCTGGTTTTCTGGACTAGATTAGGTGATCCGTTCGTATCACAAAATCCCATTGGAGTTTATGTGTTTTATTCTCCAGGCTAGTTGCTGGATTGTGAATATACTATTTGTTCGTATGGTCAAATTTAAATTCCTTGCATAATTCCCAGTAGATCACCTTGCCCACCCAGTTGTGTATAGTCTTATACTCCTTCTGTGATAATTTGCTGCATTCGCTTATTATGTAATTGATCATTTCGTCTCTATCACCACATAACCTAAATTTGCCAGTTTGTTGCGTCTTATCTATTCTTGCTTTTATATGATTGGTTCTTATGGCGTTGTTTTGTGCTGCTATTAGGAGAGATTCAGTTCCTCTATGAGGGTTTCCTTTTCTTAGCCAAGTCCAGGTTTTCTCGTGTGACATGTTGCTTTTTAGTCGTTTAAAACACCCATAGACTTATTTTTCTTCCCATTTTTATTTTTTAGTTATTGTCATTCAGTTGGTTCTTGTGTCAGTATCGTTTCTGGTGGCTGTAATCAGTCTTTCTCCGCGTTTTTCTATGTAGCCTTCGAGTTATTGTATTGATGCGTCAATGCTGTCTTCAATACGGGAAAGTCCTCTTCCCCACTCCTTTCTTGATACATATAGTCAGTCAACGTCATCTCTGGGATGTAATGCCTTATGCATGGTCATTAGTTTTCTTGTTCTTTGGTCCATTTGCTTAAGTTCTTCTCTGGTCCACTTCACAAAGGGTTCTGAATATCTAACGACGGATACAGCCCAGGTATTTATTATTTGGATAAGGTTTCTGCAACATAGTTTTGTCTCGAGTAGCTTTCTGGTTCTCCTGAGATATTTTTCCTTTTTTTTTTTCTTTCATCTCCACTGGGTTGATAGTGTCAGCTTCAAAGATACCCAAGTATTTGTAGGTTTCCTGTTTTCCCAGCGTTCTAATCTTGTCTTGATTTAGTTGTTCCATTCCGTCCGTCAGGTGTCGTTTGCCACTTTTCATTACCAGCATGGCATATTTTTCTATGCCAAATTCCATTCCTATGTCCTGACTGTAAATTCTAACTGCGCGTATTAGAGTTTCCAGTTCTTTTTATTTTTTGCAGTTTCATGTCGTCCATCTACATTGAGTGATTGATTTTTTCCTGTGATCTACTAAGTTTGTAGCTGTGCTTTTTCTGAGTATATGGTTTAGTGTCATTATGCCAGTAATGAATAGTAACGGTGATAGTGCATCTCCTTGGAAAATACCTCTTTGGACTTTCACTTCAGCTAAGATTCTCCCTCCTGCAGTTGATTCAACTTTCCAAGTTTTCATGGCTTCTCGATAAAGTTTATAACTTCATCTGATATTTTGTACGTTTTGTGGCAGTTTATTATCCAGCTTTACGAAAGCACATTATATGCCTTTTTGTAGTCAATCCAAGCCTTAGAGAGATTTTTCCGTCTGGTTTTGCTCTCGTTGAGGATGTGTTGATCTGTGTAAAGTAACTCTCCTGTGCCTCTCTGAATCCTTTGCAGCATCCATTCTGTTCCTCAGGAACAATCAGCAGCTTGTCAGCGAGTAGTAAATCTCTTCTCCTATTTGAGCTGCTAATATTTTCCACGTCATCGGTTGGCAGGTTATGGGTTTGTAGTTGTTTGGGGCGGTTCCCTTGAGGGCGTCCTTCTGGATAAATGTGGTCTTTCCTTTGGTCATCCATTCGGGTACGTGTGCTTCTTGTAGGCATCTGTTCATTTCTAGTGCTAGTCTGTTGTGAATGGAGGTGAATTTCTGGAACCAGAATCCATGAATTCCACTATGGCCTGGCGTTTTCCAATTTGATAATTTTTTAGTGTTGTTTAGAGCAAATCGATATGTATTTCACTTTTCGGACCTTCTTCGCGTCTTTCTAATTCTTTTGTCATATTGCTAATCCATTCTTCATTTTTGTTATGTTACCTTGGATGAATATTTTTGTCCAAAATTGTTCGGTTTCTCTTACATCCGGTTGTTGGTATGTTTTGTGCCATTTCATCCCACTTGTTGGTAGAATTTTCTTTTGTTATTTTGGATTGTCCTCTTTTGTTTGTATTTTACCCTTTGTCGATATATGATAACACACCCGTCGGCCGACCCCTGACAATATCAAAGTCGTTAAACCAAACTACTCATGGCCAGTGATTCGTCTAGTGGTTTTTCTCATTTCTGACCAGGGGTATTACACATTTCATTTGAGATACACAAAGTACAACCGAGAGGGTGGGAGAAAAAGATCAAACGAACAAACATGGACTTTGGTCTGCTCCAAGCACAAGAAAAGGGAATCTGTGTGACGCTTTTTTGCAGCTTTTTGTGCATTTGTAGACCATCGCTGGCGTGTATTTTGCTCAAAACTTCGACAAAAACCACTAACAATGCTGACATCTTCTCGCGTTGGTTAACCCGGCCTCTGTAGGTCAACAGGTCTTAGCAGTCACCTTTCTGACTGTCTTCTCTGCTCGGCTTCCATCTTCTCCTGCCTACTTCTGCTGGCTGTCTCATTCTCTGGACAGCTAACTCAAACCGACTGTTCTCTTCTGCCCTGCTCTGTCAACTGCTCTCTCTGTTTTCTCTGGGATCTTCATTCCCTCCTCCACTTCCGGTCTCGTGTATTTGGGTTTCGCACCAAAACAGACAAAGAGATCATCTGAGTGGCGCCAACACAAACGGAAACGAATTGCTACGCACTGTGTCACAGATATCTTTTTAATCTTCCTTCTCTCGACAGTAATTTCTGGGGTTTTTTTTTTTCAAGTTGTATTGTTATTTTTCCTTGTGTCACCTTTTCATTTTTGTCTCTACATATTCCAGCGTCTTTCCTTTGTTTTATCATTTTGGCTTCTTTTGTAGATTTTATATCTGCGTTTTCAGTCAAATTTCCCGTCTTGGTTTTTATTTTTTTCTTGGTGCTTTTTTAGGGGTCCCAATTTTCTCACAAACTAATTTCGCTCCTGCATAGACTAGGTCATTTAATTCAGTTATATTATTTATTGATATATTAGTTAGTACTTGATGTATTTTTTCCATCTAGTCTGTTTTCCATTCTGTTTCTTAGTGATTGCAAAGTAGTCTTTTCCCCGTTCATAATTCTGTTTAAATGTTTTGAATTTATTTTTTCTTCTTGTGTTAGTATTTGCTCTGTGTTGTTAGGTTGTGTGGTGCTTCTATTTTCCGAAGTTGGTGTTTCATTTTGATTAGACTGTTATTGTTTATCAATACTTGGTGTGTATAATATTTCTAGTATTTCAATGCAAGAAAACCAACCTTTCTTTATTATTTTCCAAATTTGGTCAGCAAATTTTTGACTTAATTTCTGAAAACTAGCGCATTCTTGCTAGATCGCTATCATTCTTTTTCTATATCCTTTTTGTGAAGGGTTGCTCCTAAGATAGCAGTGCAGTGCAAGTTTGTTGTCTCCTCTAGTTCACATTTTGTGTTTGAATGTTAAACAAGGCAGCATCAAGTACCATTTTTTAAGTCTTTGGTATGACTCAACCAGGGGTTGAACCCCGATCACCCGGACGATCGGTGAACACTCTACTTAGGCCAACAACATACAACTTTTGGGGGAGCATGAAGTCTCAATGGGTTTTGTTGGAGAGAGGAAGGGGATCGGTCATTCTTAAACTTATGGTTCCTCAGGGGCCTTAGTTAGCCAAATTAGTCGACCCATGCAACAATTCATCGATATTCACCAAAATATCACATTCGCTCAATGAAAACCTACTTAAACCCGAATGAATGGAATTATTTATTTACAATGAAAATGTCAAACAAGGTTTTATTTCTAAAATTACAATTCGGTGAGGGGGGACACTAGGCTCCAAATTTTGAGGGGTAGGCAAAAAAGTGCTGGTAAGTGAGAACAAAGGAGCCCTTGTGAGCTGCATTCACCGACCCACCAACAATACAATTGGTCATTCATTCTTCATCAAGTGCGCTGCAATCACCAAAATACCACATTTACTCTATGAGAAGTCCTCCATACAAACCCCGGAGTAAAAAATTTATTTTATTTACAATGAATGGTTTATATGCAATTTATGAAAGTGATGGTATGGAAGAAAAATCCCCGAAAGAAAAAGTAAAAAAATGTAGGGCATGGTGTGGGTGGTTTATGCAGGAATGAAAATATAGATATGATTTACAAGATCTTCAGAAAAATGGGACTGGATCGAGGGTTAAGGGTCAATAAAGGCGTTCAAGAAATAAGAAGATGTTTATCAAATAATGACGTCATTGTTTTCACGCGTATAGATAGATTATCCAAAGAAGATGTTTTTAGAATCATTCAATTTGAGAATATCTGAGAGGATTCTTATAAATCTCCAGGAGTGCTCAATGTATGATGATTAATATATAAATCTATAAATTTAATACGGAGCAAATTCATCTTCTCTCTTCTTCCCGACATCTTTCTTTATTTATCCTTTTTTTAAACACGTAAGAATCCAATGAAAGAATGTATTTATGATTTTTTCTCTATTATGTAATAGTTGTTTGAAAAGGTTGGTTTCTCATATGGAGTGGTCAGCTAAAATAAATTTATAATAGCAAAATGATCTCTGTTGAATTTTTTTTCCAATTATATATATATATATATATATTACAGAGTACAAGAAGCGTCATAAGAAGTTTCTCGAGAAACGCCATGAGATGAATTCAAAACGTAAAATCCAATGGCATTTGTTATTCTTGATACTTTTAAAGAAATTTTCTTTGAAATTTTGATTTAGCTTTTTCAATTATTGGTTAACAGATTGTGTTCCTTTGTATTCTTGATCTACTCAAGAGGTCAACATGGCCCAACAGCCGTCCCGATTCTTTGAGACGTCTTCTTTTCCAATGTCTTTCCCTAACGATTAATTTAACTTTATCCCACAAGGGTTGATGGTTTCCCTTTTATTTTAATATATGGTCACTGATACCTGACTTTTCTATTTCCCCTCGTAGTATTGCTTTTCGATGTTCCTGTAGTCTTACTTTCAGAGGACGACATGGCTCGCCTTTGTATACTTTGCCACCCTCTATGGCCTTTTTTGGCTTGTTTGAGTATTACAACATACAAAAAGAAAAAAACTTCGTGGTGTAATGGTTATCGTCGTAGGAAATGGACACGGTGACACGAGTTGAAATCCTGGACGAGACTGATTGCATTTCACATAGTACTAATACCCTCAGGAAAGGTATAAATCCAATTATTCCCCCTCCTGCTATCTGCCGGAGCGGAGGGGTTGGTAAATATAAATAAGAAAAAACCTCATTTAAAACAAGACAAAAAACGAATATCTAAAGTTTAAACAACCTTTATAAAACAATAAAGCGTCAACTTGGATTTGAATGTTCAGAGGTTCACCTTTACATGTAGTAAGTTTTCAAAGTGGTGGAAAGTCAGATGTTAAGAAAAACGGAGGAAGGGAGGAAAATGTTTATAAAGTGTTCTTATTCCTTTTTTTTTCTTTCTTTTATGGTCAGGTAGTGGAACTAGCAGAAAAGTAGTTTCAACTCTTAGCTCGAGGGCGGATGTTACTTCTCGCTTGATCACTGTATCTATATACTTCGTTTGGTCTCTTTTTGTTCTCACTGTCTCGGTTCACAAAACCTCGAGTTGTTATCTCTCCCCATCGGCTCCAAACTCGTCACTCCACAATCCTTCTCATTTGTGGCGCGACCGCTTCCCATTTTTATTATTTTTCTTTTTTTCTGACTTCTGAGTGGATGCCGATGTGTAGCGACGCGTTTATACATTTTTATATGGCAGCCGACGAGTCAACATCCGGTTGGAAGTTTTATTGTTTATTCCTAAATCCCCACAAACTACATGGGATGGAATATACGCAATTCTTGGTCATGTTGTATTCTGTTGGGGGTTTAACTCGAAGGAGATGTTTACAAAGAGTTGAGTCACGCCTGAATGTTGTCCTAATATCATATGGACTACAAATGTTTTTAATTTTTCCAGCCAAGCCTTTGACATAGGGCAGATAGACAATGGTAGGTTTTCTGTTTTTTGTCCTCTGTCTTGTGGTGTAGATTTCATGGAACTGATGGGTAATTGTTTCAGTAGAGGGTATCTCTTAGTTCGTCCAGAGATCTTCGGATGCTCAAAAAGAACCTATGTATGGCACTAGACCTTGCTGTCTAGTGCAAGCAATAACCCGGCATACGTGCCCGGATCCACATTTGGGTTCGTGAAACTGCTTGCCTCGTTAGACCCACATTGCACTTAGTGGGTCAATGAGCAGCACAGACCAGCAGGGGTTGAGCCTAGGCTCGTTCCCGACACTCCCCTCTCCTTTATCACCACTTTAATCGGCCTTCAGGCTTTTGACCTTGTGTCAAGCCTTGTCTGGTGGGAGACATTGGCAAATAGTATCTCTTAGTTCGTCCATTTCTTCTTGATATACATCGTTACGACTAATGGTTTTTTGCTCGATATTGTGGGCAACGGTCGATTCCTTCCTTTACATTGTTACAACGATCAACAATAAACAGGGGGAGGTGCCCATGGTGTAATGGTTATCGTCGTAGGAATTGGACACGGCGACACGAGTTCAAATCCTGGACGAGACTGATTGCATTTCACATAGCACTAATACCCTTGGGAAAGGTAGGAATCCAAATATTCTCCCTCCAGCTATGGGTAAATAGTAGGGCAGACTAGGTTCTTCAGTCTTGGTGAAGCAACTAGTCTAGAAAGAAAACTCTGAATTGAAACCTGTTAAACTCCGCTTAAAAATTGACTTCGTGTCATATCCTGCCCGAGCGGAGGGGTTGGTAAATATGATAAACAGGGGGACAAAGCCCGAAAAATAACAACTGATATATATATATATATATGAGGTACAGCTGAAAAGTTCATAACCTAACAAAGATATTTACATGGAATGTGAACAAATATTATCTTTTGAAATCTTCATTCTTCTTCCGCTGATATTTCCCTGCTTGGATCTCATTGGGCTAAAACGTAACCAACGGTAGATATGAAATCATAAAAAGAATTTTTTAACCAATCAACTTTTCATCCCACCATCGTAGATAGATAGATAGTGTCACGTGGTGTCCCACTGAGAAGATAGAAATAAGATTACTACTATTCCCCGTGCGTGAATTAACAGTAGCAAGCCGTCAAAGAATGACCGTTAAGAGAGATAATACGGGTCAAAGTAAAGAATGTGGGTCAGAGTGGAGACCAACAGATGTTTGTACTCTGTGACCTAACTCGGGTCGCCTGACACGGGAAGGAAGAAGGTAGAAGCCAAATGATTGGCTGGGACCCTAAAACGGAAGTGGCACCTTTTTCCCTTCAGTGGGAAAAAAGAAAAGAGAAAAGGAGTTGTTGGGCAGGTTTCGTGGCAGACGGAACAAAAGCCAAGTACTCCGGGTAAAAGAAGACGGGAAATATCTCGGACACGAAGGAGCCATGCCTTCAGGCCAGAACTAAAGATAAGATAAAGTCTGTCAGCCCGTAAAAGAAGAAATATTCACCACAGGAATCCATCGAAATAAGATAAGTAAACTTTGAGACTGTTTCTCCTTATACCCAATTATATATACCGTCTCCCCCCCTCTCTCTCTCAATTTGAAGAAAGACTGAAAACGAAAGAAAAGAAAAGAAGAAAGACATTTGTGTTCACGCAATATTCATTTATAATATATTTGATACGCTGAAGGTGTATATCTGTGTGTAGTAAAAAGGATTGATATATTTTAATGTTCCCACGTGCTCGAAGTTGTTATTTGTAGCGTCAGCTACGAATTTGTTATTTCATGTTTCTTTTCCAGCTTCATGTCACCTTATGTTATGCTTGCTTAAAATTGTCCTATAAATTCCTTTAAGTTCTTATACGGGGAACAAGAGTTGCCGACTACTACAATTAATATTATTACGTCTAAACCTAGAGGTCCATATCTTCCATTGTTCTAGGGGAGGAAGGCTAGTGGCCTTGGTGTGTGTGTATATAGTGTGAAATTTGGAAACCATTGCCAGCGGCGGTCAGTCTAGCCATAAATTAATTCCCCATATAATATGCCAGTTCTTATATGCCCGAGAAAAAAACTCTGAACGAGGACTTATTCTATAAGGGATCAACTGCCAACCTGTCCCGTCTTCACACGTGCGAAAATAAATTCCCGTTTTGGGAGTTTCGTAAATTTTCCGTCACAATAGATATGAACTAACATAGATAGATAGATAGATAGATAGACATAGATAGATAGATAGATAGATAGATAGATAGATAGATAGATAGATAGATGTTGTAAAAGAGTCAACAGTGCTTGGTGAATGTCAGTTTTTCACTTAGGTGATAATCTAATCAGAAGATCTCTTAATCTGATGATCGCATTGGCGAAAAACTTAGAGTTACCAAGCACTCTTGACTCAAACTTATAGCTATGCTCTTTAAACGATATTCAGCAACTTTCTTCTTTTTTTTTTATAAATATAGCAAACTCTCTCTGTATATATATATGTGTGTGTGTGTGTGTGTGTGTGTGTGTGTGTGTGTGTGTGTGTGTATTTTATAGTGGCTCTTACAGCGTGACTTCCAGTATCGCGAAAGTATAAAATAGGTCGTGTTTCTTAAGCACGAGAGTTTTGAAAGATCTCGGTCAGTAGAAAGACTAACTTCGGACGTAACACCCACAGCGCGAGACATAATATTTGTTGGACTGTACCACTTCAGTTGATAAATAATTTACTCTTTATTTCACTGTGTATCTCTTCCTTACCACGATGCAACAATGTGAAAGTAAATGAGAAAACTAAATCTGACGGTATGGAGAAAGATAATCGAAATTTGACGAATTAATTATGAAACTCGATATTAAACGTTTCGGTTTTAATAACCTTCGTCAGGACATTAGATTCATGAACAACACTGGTGTTTTCTCCTATTATTTCAACAAATATTCATCGCTATTTAAACAACCCTTTTCATGAATTTAAAACCCTAAAGAAGGTCATTAAAATTGAAACGTTGACTTTCATAATAACTTAATCTGATTTGGAGGATTTTGTTTTTCTACTTTCTTTCTTCCTTTCTTTCTTTCTATATATATATATATCTGTGTGTGTGTGAAGAAAGTAGAAAAAACAAAATTACACACACACACACACACACACATACACACACACACATATATATATATATATATATAGTTTTTCCAAGCAGTGGTTGTGTCAGTACTACTTTACGGATGCACCACATGAACGCTGATTAAACATATAAAGAAAAAGCGAGACGGAAAATACTCAAGAATGCTATGAAAAAACTAACCTTATGACAAAAATCGCAGAGCTGGTTTAAAGACAGTGTTTCAAATGTACCCCCACCATATATATATATATATATATATATATTGAAAAGATAGATTTGTAGTAGTTCGGGAAGATAAAATAAAGCCCGAACAAAATATTACGCATATACATCTGAGCTAAGTGCTTGATTTATACAACTTTCCACATATTTCTATCACACACACGCATATATATATATATATATATATATATATATATGCTGTTTTATATCTGTGTGACCACTTTGGGATGATCCATCTGAAGAGCACTTTGTTCTACATTTATAATCAAGGGGTATTTCATTGGATGTTCAACAACAATAACCTTGTGTCAGTCTTGTTAGTCTTTGAATAAAACAATGCGCATAGTTTTCTCTTTTTCTAAATATCTGTAGGTACTATGTTTACATCAATAACTATATATTTATCTATGTTTTTCATTGACGCATTTAAAAGCTATAATAAACATTTGTTACAATTTTCTGGACATCACATTTGATAAGATATTTCAGAGTTTTTTGAGATTTTTAGTTAATCTGTTTTGAGTAAACAGCGCACCGGAACAGGAAGACGATTTCAATTTGAAAAATTGCTTAATTTTCTTGTGTAAATGTTCTATTGTTATCTTTGCAACTGTTTTATTTGAATTTTATTTTGCTTTATTTATTTTTATCTTATTTTATTTTATTTTATTTATTTATTTATTTGCAAAATATCCTCTAGGGAAACTAGAAAACATTTTTTTAAATCTAAAATTCTAAATTGTCATTTGCAA
>OY757939.1:18642475-18659975 GCA_963585895.1 Sepioteuthis lessoniana
TCTCTATAAATGAACTAAAGAATACACATATATATATATATATAAAGTGAGAAAGAGAGAGAGAGAGAGAGAGAGAGAGAGAGAGAGAGAGAGAGAGAGAGAGAGAGAGAGAGATCTGATACGGATTTTTTCTTTTCTTCAATAAATTTTGGAGCGCTAATTACAATACAATTAGAATACAATCTGAAACAGAACGCTACCAACGGAAATAGAATGTTTTAAAATTTTCTGATCTTTTTCGGCTCATTTGATCTATAATACGCCCTGATGAAGGTTTAAAAACCGAGACATTTAACGTTGGCAAATAATCCAATTAATAAAAATCATCCTTTGAAGACTTTATGGTTTTACACACACACACACACACACACACACATATATATATATATATATAGGGTGATAAAAAAAAAAATACAGAACCCATATATTTTTTACTGAAATTCATAAATTTAATTTTAGCCTTTTCTTTTTTCAGGATATGAAGCAGATTCTGTGCATGAAAAATTGGGACAATAGAATTCACCAACATGCCTTGGTCTGTCAAGGAAAAGATTTATAATTATATTGCTTTATTTTTGTGGAAGTAATAAAAAAGTTTATGGTTTCTGTTTTCTTTTGGTCATCCTGTATATATATATATAAATTAAATCGCGAGTCGGGACTATCCTTCTACAGTTTCGCCCAAAACGGCGTTTTAGGCGAAACTGTAGTAGGATAGTCCCGACTCGCGATTTAATTTTTGTAATTGCCTCTATTTAGTGTTGAGTACTTTTTGTAATTGTAGCATTGCAGCATTTTGCGGTGGGTTTTTGTTCTTTTGACCAACTGAATGTATATCTCTTAATTTTTTTCAACTGGTGTGACGAAGCTAGCCTTTTCTTTTATTTTCTCCCGATAATCTTTTTCTTTTTTCCCCTGGCAGTGATTCGGGATATTGTTATCTCTGAATTCTGGCGTTTTTTTTTTCTTTTCTTTTCTTTGTCACCGTGAATGCTGGTAGATAGTAAATTAGTAAGTATATATATATATATATATATATATATATGTATTCAATGCAGGCTAATAGCATGTATTCCATAGACTCCATTGCCATCTGGTCTATCGGTCACTGCTTTTGCAGGTCTTCTAGACGGCATCTAGTGTATGTATTGACAATTTGAATGAAAGTTGAACGCTAAAGGCGTTTTTAAGTTGTAAAATATTCCGCTCTGAGCACAAAAATGCTGATAAATATTGTCAATTTTAATACAGGATAAAAACTGAATGAACTCGTGGCCCTGGGTTTCACGTTTTTGATATGCAGTTGATCCATATATATATATATATATATACGTGTGTGTGTCCGGTTGAATTGTCGGCCGCCGCTAGCGTAATGCAAATCTTTTCGAAAAAAATGAGCACTCTGGTAGCCGATAGGGTATAAAAAATATAAACAAAGGCTTCTTCTGCTGTTGCTAAATAAATACCTTAAAATTCCCTTAAGGAAATAACGTGGTCCGCTTGGTGGCCGAGAGGTCTGAGACTTAGTCTAACGTAAAGTTGGACGGGTTTCGATCCTGTCTAGCCACACTGAAGAGTTCTGATAGAACGAAACAGTCTGTCTGTGGATGACAATATATATATATATATATATATATATATATATATATCAGTCCGGTTATATATATATATATATATATATAACCGAACTGATACGTACAATGCAATACATAAACCTAAATATATATACAGGGTGTCCCAGAATCATGTATACCCACGTTGAGGTCCTCGTGGTGTAATAGTTGTCGTCGTAGGGAGTGAAAACGGCGCCACGAGTTTAATTCCTGGACGAGGGTATTTTCATTTCACATTGCATTAATAACCTTGAGAAAGGTATGAATCCTTTTATTCTCCGCTCCCCAGCTGTGGATAGATAGTATGGCAGACTGGTGTTTTCAGCTTTGGTTCGGCAACCAGTGTAGAAGGAAAAATCTGAATGTAGACTTGTTAAACTTCGTTGCAACTTACAATAAAAAGGTACTATACATGAATATAAAATTGTGATTAAAATAAACAGACTCCCGTTTAAAATTGAAGTATACGTTTAAATTTCGAAACTTAATTACAATAAAATCACTGTTAAATAACCTACAATGTTTGATATGCCATCAAACCCAACCAACCAACCATTAATCCCTTCGAGAAAAGCATGAATCTATTCTACCTGCTAGTTGTACCCTGATCATCAAACAGTTAACGAGAAGCGACCACATACCCTCCTTTCCCCCTTTTTTTTTTTTTTTCGTATTCTACCTATTTTTTTTTTTTTTCTTAGTCTTTATCTTGGGAGTTCATGGTTCCAGCATTATTTGTAAAAAATGGAATGAAAATCTTTTATTTTGTCTACGTAATCAGAAATTCGAGAAATTCAAATACTAGTTAAATTTCTGCAATTTTCATTCCATCTAAAAACCTTAATGTTTGGATTATCTTGAGAAGAAAAAATATATCGATATTATTGTTTAGCCTGGAAGCAATGTGTGAATTATTCAAAAAATGAAAAACTCGTTTATTCGGTCGTAAATTTTAAGCGTTAATTATACACAGACACACACACACACAGACACACACTCACACACACACACACACACACACACACACATACACACACACACACACATACATATATATATGTGTGTGTGTGTGTGTAAAATAAGTTTAAATTCTCCAGATTTTTATGTGAGCGAAAAGAGAAACAATTTTCTCAGCAAAAAAATAACTGTACTTGATAATTTGAAGTGGAAAAAAACATTAGAAAACGGAACATAATAGCGTGTAACAGTCATTTCATCTATTCATTCTATCTATCATCATCATCACGTCGCGCGGCTAGCACGGATATCCCTGACCCTCTCTCTCCACGTCTCCCTATCATTCATCGCTTCTGGCAGGTCCTCAGGGTTACATCCCGTATCATCACATAGCTGCTGTATGTATGTTCGAGCTGGCCGTCCTGCTTTTGACTGGCCATATGCGGGGGTCCACAGGAGTACATAACTTACGATCTCGTCCTTGTTTCTCCAGCAGTGTGCGGCATGTCTGGTTCGTCTAGCTTGGATAGTTTTCGTGATAGGTGGTAGGTGACCGTATAGTTGGCGCCTTGTGGCGTGTTGCTGCCAAGACTTGTTCAATATTGCTCTTAACATTTTTGTATAATTGCTGTCTAGCTTCTTCTCCAACCGTTTAGTCAGCGTCCAAGTAGTGCTAGACAAAATGGTACGGTTCTTATGAGAGGTTGGAGTCATTGCATGGTGATATCGATCTGGGCAACAGCCAAGGTTGTCCAAAACTGATTTGTGCATGTAGGGTGATGTTCCATGATGTTACTTAATCTCCATTGCAAGACCATCAGATAACGCTGGTGTAAAAACTCATTAAAAAATCTAATAATAATAATGATAGTCTTAAAAACGAGAACCTGATGAATTGTAGACTTGGCTGTCCTAGCGGATCACAGGGCAAAACTTAAAAAAAGAATCGAAAAGGGGGACAAGTATTAGGATATTGCCATCGACCTAAGAAAGCTGTGAATCAGGAAGCTGACGGTGGTGTCAATTGTAATTGGTGCACTTGGAACAATCTCTATGGACCTGATAAGGGGTCTGGAAGAGTTAGAAATCAGAGGATGTTTTCAGACCCACCAAAATATAGCATTGTTGAGGTCACCCAGTATACTGAGAGGAGTTCTGGGGAGTCTTAACTTCCCCAGAACTCCTCTCAGTATACTGGGTGACCCACAGGGAGACCCACTGCCACTTAGACTCCAGTAAAATACCATCAGCTATTGCTGGTGTGAAAATCTAAAAAAGGAGTAATAATTCTGGAAGACTTGAAAATTAGAAGACAAAGGAAGATAATCTAAACTAAAGCCTTATTAAGATTGGTCAGAATACTAAGAAAAGTCCTGGAGACTTGAGGGGACTTTTAGTCACTCAGACTCCAGTGAAAAAGCATCAGCTAACGCTAGTGTGAAAAACTCTCAAAGAAGTCATCATCATCATCGCCAGCACGGATATCCCTGACCCTCTCTCGCCACGTCTCCCTATCGTTCATCGCCTATAGCAGGTCTTCAGAGCTACATCCCGTATCCTCACATAGCTGCTATATGTATGTTAGAGCTGGTCGTCCTGCTTTTGATCGGCCATATGTGGGGGTTCACAGGAGTACATCACTTATGAGCTCGTCCCTGCTTCTACAACAGTGTCCTGTATGTCTGGTTCGTCTAGCTTGGATGGTTTTCGTGATGGGAGCCAGGTGGCCGTATAGTTGGTGCCTTGTGGGGTGTTGCCGCCAGGACTTGTTCAATATTGCTCGCAAAATTCTTGTGTAATTGCCGTCTAGCTTCTTCTCCAGCCGTTTAGTTAGCGTCCAAGTAGTGCATCCATATAGCAGTATCGATACGACCGCTGCCTGGAAGAAACTGCGTTTCATTTTATCGGTCAGGTCTGATTTCCATATGATCGACAGCCTATCGAGATAGATAGATAGATAGATAGATAGATAGATAGAAGTACTTACACCTTGCCAGAGAACTAAAAAAAGTTATTAGACATAAAAGTCACGGTGATACCGATTATAACTGGCGTGCTGGAAACGGTTCCTAAAGGCCTAGTAAGGGGACTGGAAAAGCTGGAAATCAGAAGACGTGACAAGATCATCCAAACAACTGCATTACTAAGATCGGCCAGAATACTGAGAAAAATCCTCGAGATTTCAAGAGACTTGCTGTCTCTCAGTCAAAACACCATCAGCTAATGCTAGTGTGAAAAACTAGCCAGAAATAATAATTCTTGAAGACTTAGAAATAAGAGGACAAGTGGTGTCAATTTTGACTAAAGCCTTTTATTAAGATCGGCCAGAATACTGAGAAAAGTTCTGGAGACTTTCATAGAAGTAAAATAATAATAAATAAAAAAGAATCTATTATCTACTGGATTTTGCTGTTCCAGCGCACCACAGAGTAAAAAAGGAAGAAAACGAAGAGCTGAATACTTGGACCTAGCTAGAGAGCAGAAAAAGCTGTTGATAATGAAGGTGACGAATTAACCAAGTGTCATTGAAGAGCTTAGAAAAATCTCCTAAAGCTTACAAATAAGACTGATATAGCCTTGATGAAAGAAGAAATCCCAACACTTAGTTATAAAAATATAACTCCCTTTATTCTTCGAAAGGAATTGAATGATCTGTAGTGTGAGAGAAAGGGAGAGAGAAAGAAAGAGAGAGAGATTGACGGACGGGGACAAACGGGGACGGAGATAGACTGCTATATTGACTTCTTCTTAGCAGTTCTGTGGGACGCTGCCCAGTGAGACGCCCAGCCACTCACTGTCGCTCTCCGTGATGATCTGAATCTCCTCTGATCGGAATATATTAAGAAATATTGCCCTTTGCGGAACGCTTTCTTTTTTCTCGTTCTAAGCTTTCTCGTTCCCTTTATTTTTTCTGATTCTGTAAAATTTTATGCTATCATAATGATTATATATATAGAACTTTCCTTTTTTTATGATCTGATTATGTTTTTCTTTAGCTTCCACGTTCGTTTCTTCTTTAAGAATCCTATTGATAAATGGGTTGTTCTAGGTTCTGCTCTCAAGTAATTTCAGTCATATCCACTGATCTTCGTCAGACGGGGGATTTTTTTTATTGATGTTTTTGTTTAGTTTGGGTTTGAAACTTATTTAGGTAGAAAGGGTGCTATCATTTGAGGGTGTATATATATATATATATATATATATATATATATATCACAATAGTAATCCACAGACAGATCTGTTTCATTCGATCAGAACTCATCAGTGTGGCTAGACAGTATCTTCCCGTAGCTGGGATCGAAACCCGGTTGACTCAAACGCCAAGCCAAAGCTTCTTACCACTCAGCCACGAAGAGATATTAGCTGCGAAGTAAATTTTAAACGGTTATGAATAAGAATTACTATTGTTTACATATATCCGTTCAAAATATATATATATATATATATATATGTGTGTGTGTGTGTGTGTGTGTGTGTAAAGCCAAAATGTTCACTTCTTAAATAAAAATGATTTGCGTCGTATACGTAGCTTGTTTATTTACACCCAAAAAATAATTTAAAAAAAAAGGAAAGAAAAAACAATGTAAACATCCACTGAGTTAATTCCATATTCCTGACCTGGAAATCAAGATTCCGGCCCTTCAACGGATTTCGTTTACTCTTTTAGCTTGTCAAGTATTTGTCGCTGCCTCCCACCAGACACGACTTGACACAAGGTCAAAAGCCCGAAGGCCGATTAAAGTGGGGATAAAGGGAAGGGGAAGGTCGGGAACGAGCCGAGACTCGAACCCTGCTTGTCTGTGCTGCTCATCGGCTCACTTAGTGCAATGTGAGCCTGATGAGGCAAGCAGTTTCACGAACCGAAATGTGGGTCCGGGCACGTATGCCAGTTAACGGCTTAAACTAGACGCTTGGTCTAGTGCCGTGCATGGGGGACAAAGGAGACAAAAATGCAGCTCGCCCACCCAAAGGTAGCCTAGTCGAAACTAGGTGCCTAATTAAAGGCCCCAAGTCTGCCATTGTTCCTTTTCCAGGGCCACGCTCCGGACCGAAGTCCAGAACAGGCCCCGGGGCGCTCGCCAGGAGCTCGGGCGAATATCTTACTCGCTGCTAAACTCTGTCTCTCTCTCACTCTCTCTCTCTTTCTCTTTTTCCTTTTTCTTTCTCTCTCTTTCTCTCTTTTCATATGTTTCTTTTTATCTTTCTTTAACACACACGTTATATCTATCTCAATTTATTTTCATCTTTCTTTCTTTCTTTCTTTCTTTTTTGTCTGTAAGTTTGTCGGTATATCTGTCTGTCTGTCTCTCACACTTTCTCTCTACCTCAATTTATTCTCTTTCTTTCTTTCTTTCTTTCTTATTTGTGGTAGCGGTTAGAGTGTTCGCCAATGGCCCGGGAGACCTGGGTTCAATCTCAGGTCGAGTCATACCAAAGACTCAAAAAATGGTACTTGATGCCTCCTTGCTTAACACTCAGCATTATAAGGTACGGATCAAGGGTAAAGTGGAGCAATCCTGGGAAAGGAGTAGCGCCCTTCCCTACACCTTGGTGTAGTAGCTATCGAAAAGGGAGCCTTCGGGTCACCCTCGACTATGGTCGCCAACTTTACTTTAATATTCCTTACTGAATAAAGAGCAGGGAATTGTTGTTGACAAATGAATATTTGCCACTTAAAATAAATGCATTTTGCATCATTAGCCTCAAAACCCATTCATATGGTTTGGTTTGGTATAGCTGGATTATAGGGCATAGCAACTGTTGATGATATATATATATATGTAGAGAGAGAGAGAGAGAGAGAGAGAGAGAGAGAGAGAGGGAGAGAGAAACGGCTTCGATCTGACAAAGAAAAGAAAGTGGAAGGTACCCCGCAAAAACAATTACCGACCCCGACTACGCCGATGACATAGCGATACTGGCAAATACACTCAACCAAGCCGAAACACTACTGCATAGTTTGGAACGAACCGCCGCTGGCATTGGCCTCCATGTCAATGCACACAAAACTGAATATATGTTTGTAATCAAGCAGGCGACATCTCCACACTAGAGGGAACCTCTCTGAAACTGGTAGACAAGTTCACCTACCTAGGAAGCAGTGTCTCATCAACCGAAAAAGACATCGACACGTGGCTAACGAAGGAATGGACAGCTATCGATAAGCTATTGATCATATGGAAATCAGATCTGACCAATAAAATGAAATGCAGTTTCTTCCAGGCAGCGGTCGTATCGATACTGCTGTATGGATGCACCACTTGGCCGCTAGCTAAACGGCTGGAGAAGAAGCTAGACGGCAATTACACAAGAATGCTGCGAGCAATATTGAACAAGTCCTGGCGGCGACACCCCACAAGGCACCAACTATACGACCACCTGGCTCCCATCACGAAAACTATCCAAGCTATACGAAGCAGACACGCAGGACACTGCTGGAGAAGCAGAGACGAGCTCATAAGTGATGTACTCATGTGGACCCCCACATATGGCCGATCAAAAGCAGGACGACCAGCTCGAACATACATACAGCAGCTATATAAAGGAGACCAGCTCTTTAGGTAGCCATCTTATAATGTAGGGAAAAAATTATAATTTTTATCTTTTATAGGAACTCTTACTCTTTAATATATATATATAAAATAAAAGAGAAAGGGAAAATGAAGCAAAAATACTTATATATATATATATATATATGTGTGTGTGTGTGTGTGTGTGTGTGTATGTCTCTGTATGTTTAGAAAATATTGTGACTAGAGCTGTATCTGCCAATATGGAACAAGACAATAAATGAACCGATTATTATCCTCAAAATTATCCCATAAGCTGTCAACATTATTATTCCAGCGAGTTTTCCTTTGGCCGAAACACACGTTACAAAACGCCTCAACATCATATATCTTTTAATGTCCTTTATATCACCTCATTTTAATCATAGGATATATTTTCATTTCCGGGAACAAAGAAAAAGTTACATCAAATTGGACCTGTTTAATATGGATGTCAAGAATTGCACTTTGATAATCCTCTGTTTCGTCAAAAACTTTTCGTTCAAAAGTAATCCCTTTATTAGATGTTTCCTAGTTATGCAGATGTCTTCCTTAAAATTTTTAAGTTTAAACTTTTAAGAAATTAAAGTCTCAAATTCGATACTTTATGAACACAGTTTTTGTTGTATACTCGTAATTCATATACATATATATATATAAATATATGCGGAAACATAGTCAACAATAATGACGACGTCAATGAACGAACGAACACACTTCTTTATAAAAATATATTTCTCACACTTTATTCTCGAAAGGGTTGATGTTGCTTGAGTGTGAGAGATGATTTGGAGACGGGGACAGACTGCTACATATTGACCCAAAGTTCTTCTGACCATAGCAGCACTTCTTCCTCATCTTGGCTGGGTTGTTCAACCGTGGGTCACTGAGGGCCGCAAGTCCCCAGTCTGCAAGCTGATTCTCATGCTGGCATCTTGTCCCCCAACTGATTCCAACTCCAACTGAAACTGACTGATCCAAGCCGCATGTGGCACCTGGTTATATAATTGTCTGACATCCACCTGCTTCGGCTGTTCCTCTGCTTATTTACATAGGTGCATCGGTCGAGGGTCAATATATTTAACATTTTTACACAAACACACACCAGATCTCTTAGCTGGGACTCAAGAATACACCGACTGCGTCACTACAGAAGAGTAAAGCCACTCCAACGAGTGTCCTGCATATGACACTAAACTATAGAGCCTGGGGAATGCGGAGTACCTCTTCATTGCCATTGATAACAGGTCCACTGGACCCAGAGACATAACACCTGACAAGGTCTTATGTATGGGTCAAATAGAACTGTTTGATTTTTAAACTGTGTGCAAATAAATGAGTGATGTTAAATTGATTTTTGATAAATAGAACTGTTAGATGATTTTACTATGTGTAAACAAATGTCTAATTGAATTACAAGGTGGAACGATAAAATTGTCGCCTTAGAAAAGGCGACATGATTCCATTTCCGTTTAATGAAAACCGGTTTTCTGTTTTTGTTGCAGACCATCTACTAGTTGGCCAGTGATAGGAGCCTTCTATCATGTCTGAAAGTGACACAATGTTCAACGAGCGAGATCAGAGATACGCCGCTGTACAACTCATACCCTCTAACGATCCAAGTTATGACAACAGGACCATTGCCAGCACCCTCAAAATGCAATTTCGGACGGTTCAACGCTTGAGGGCACAGCTCAACGCATCGGACGACCCTTTAGAGGTAGTGGAGCAGAACCCCACATTATGCCACCTCACATCTTGGAAGTTGGCTGGAAAGTCAACACCAAAGTGTACCTGGATGTGCTGAAGAGTGGGGTGATCCACTGGTGCAATCAGGCGGCCGGTGGCAAACCCTGGGTGTGGCAGCAGGACTCGGCGCCGGCCCACAAGTCCAAAGAGACCCAGGCTTGGCTTCAGAAGGAGTGCTACGACTTTGTACATTTTTCTCACTGCCCCCCTCTTCCCCCGACCTGAACCCACTGGACTACTTCGTTTGGTCATACGTCGAGAACATCACCAACATGACCTCCCACAACACCAAAGCCAGCCTGATCGCCGCCATCCGTCGAGTCTTCGCCGAGCTCCCGCCGAGTATTTGCCGAGCTCCCGCCAGCACTTGTGGAAAAGGCATGCTCCCAGTTCCGGATCCGTATCGAGGCGGTGATTGAGGCTGAAGGCGGCTACATTGAATAGATGTCAGCTCTACTACATAATCAAGTTACCTGAATTGATTTAAAAAAAAAAGTTTTAAAATAAATCTGTAGTGTTGTTTTCTTTAGGACGACAATTTTATCGTTCCACCCTGTATAAGTGATACATAACAATAAATTAACAGTATGCAAACAAATGAGGAATTTGTTTTGTTTTTTAAGTGCATATAAACTTTCTTGAGTTATTTGATACCAAATCCAATCTTCCAGAACATAATAAGGGGGTTAATACTTTTCCCAAGGGTATTTGTCCGAAAGTGAACACAATACCGCAACTGGAGTTCGAACTAGCGTACTAAGATTCCGCAGTCCAGCTCTTTAACCATTACACCATGAGGACATCCCCAAGTATTTTTGAATTGAGTTATTAGTATTTAATAGCAATCCTTGTAAGTACTTCCCCGTGTACAAACAAATGATGGATATTGAATGGAATAATTAGGACGAAATAGCAAATTCTGAAACATTTTAACCGTGCATTAATCAATTGTATATAAAAAAAATAAGTTCGACCTTACCTAAAATAAAATTACCTCCATACTATTACCTCAGAAATCAAATATGTATAACCATTTAAATGACCCTGTAAGAGTGAGTTCGAGTCTCATTGGTTGCCCCATTCATTCAGCCTTGTGCCACATCTAAGATTAAAGCTCAGTAAATTATTATAACTATTTAAATGTGTACAAGCAAATTAGTGATGTTTCTGTTACAAAGTAATACGTGAAAATATTTAACTGTGTGCAAACAAATAATTAAGAGTAAATAGAATTATCCATGCAAGATAGCAATACGTGAAACCATTTAAGTGTGTGTAAAAAATTAGGTCATACTCGTTTCAAAATATTATCAACAAAATGTGCTTACAAATAGATATTTGATATATACGTATAGAGAGGATTTGATGCTAAATAAGCTACAAGGGTAGATTTGATATGCTATAAAATATATATATATATATATATATATATATATAGAGAGAGAGAGAGAGAGGATTTGGCATTAAATAAGCTACAAGGGTAGAGTTGATGTGCTATAAACAAAAACAAAACAAAAAAAAAAAAAAACGCACACACACACACACACATACACGCATATATATATATATATATATATATTAAGCCCTGCTCTCTCTCTCTCTCTCTATATATATATATATATATATAGCAGTGCTTAATTTGCTACTGAATAAAGTCCTTTCGCTTATACGTCCGTTGTTAGTAGCACTAAATATCAAATTGAAGCAGCAGTAGGAAACTGACAAAAGCACCATTCAAAAAATAGCCGCAGTCCTGCATGCCGATGTAAATTTTCGACGGTCCATAATTGTGTTAGGACATAAAAACAACAGCAACCAAAAAGACTTTCTTAACACAGCAGCAGTAATTTGTACGATTTAATCTTCATTAAACACATCACCGTTTTTAAATTAAATAAGAGGATGAATATATAAATTTTTGAACACTAATTATGCCACATTCTTTAGGAAACAGAACGCCACTAACAGTCATGGAACATAAAGATTGGTTTGGTTTGATGTGGTTTGGTTTTATGGCATATCAACCATTGTGGATTATTTAATGCCAAATCCATTTTTGTTCATATGTTATATTCTCATATACATATATATGCTGGATACATACTGATGCAATAAATTAGGACGCAGGAATAAACGACGCACGCAGAAAGACGCAGGAAGACTTCTTTAACAATATTTTACCTCTCACTTTATTTGTAAGGTTCGAAAGGGTTGTTCAAGGGTTGCATGTGAGAGGGAGCTGGAGACCGAACATAACTGCAATATTTTGACCCCGCTGTTATGACCGTCACGTTGTGTCTTTCTTGTTCTCCTGATGCTGGGGTCCACTCCATCGGGGTTCCCGAGGGCCCCCTCGGTCGGGTGTGGCCTTCCCTACCACAACTCGTCTCTGGAATTCCATTGGCAACTGCTTCTTGGACTCGAACTCAACTGAGTTAAATAATAATTCAGCGCCCACACGATCGCCCACTGGATCTTTGAAATCGAATGTTTAATCGTCATCAAGCGGAAATAACTGTCATGCAGTTCACAGGTCACTCTCTTCCGGTGCATCACTGTAGTGGCACCGTGGGACCTTCACCTTTTCCCATATTATAAGCCTTAATCCGCCCACGAAATCTCTTTCGATTACTGGCCATTGGAATGTGTCACTTCCTTCCGGTGCATCACTTTGGAATAGCATTTTTGGGCCGGGTCGAAGGTCAAAATATAACACATATAAACAATTCTATTTCAAATAACTGAGTTAAGCATACGTACAATGTTTCGTTTACACATAGTTAAATGTCAAAACAGTTCTAGTTCAAACAATTCAGTTTAGTATAAGTATACTTTTTGTTTACATGCAGTTAAGTGTCAAAAGAAATTCAATTTCAAACAGTCCAGTTTAGCAGAACTACACAGTTTAGCTCTGTTTGTCTCATAGATAGGATCCTATCGGCTGCTACTACTCCGGACAAGAGTGGCTCTGGAAACGATGGCAATGAAGGGATACTCCCCATTACCCACAGCTCCAGCATGATTGGAGCCTCACCATCAAATTTTTTAGTGTCATATCTAGGACACTCGTTGGGAGAGTCTTACCCCTTTATAGAGATGCAGGCGGTGTATTTACAGCCCTAGCCGACTGGGCTGGATGGTTAAGTGTCTTATCCAGAACATTCATGTGGGCAGTCTCACCCTCTACAGAGATTTTTGTTTATTTTATCGTTTTTTTTTATTTTTAATTTTTTTATGGTTTCGGTTTCTTTGTTTAATCATATTTCCCAACCCCTCCGCTCGGGCAGGATATGACACAAGGTCAATTTTTAAGCGGAGTTTAACAGGTTTCAATTCCGAGTTTTCTTTCTCCTAGATTAGTTGCCTAACCAAGACTGAAGAACCAAGTCTGTCCTACTATTTACTCATAGCTGGAGGGAGAATAATTGGATTCATACCTTTCCCAAGGGTGTTAGTGCTATGTGAAATGCAATTGGCCTCGTCCAGGTTTGAACTCGTGTCGCCGTGTCTATTTCCTACGACGGTAACCATTACACCACGGGCACCTACACTTTCTTTGTTTAATGGTATCTCAACCCTTGTAGGTTATTTAATGCCAAAGCCATTCTCCGAGAAGAATAGTAGTGATACTATTTAGCACATAGCTGGGAGGATAAGGGTGTTCATAGCTTTCCCAAGGGTATTTGCCCGAAAGTGAACGTAATAGCGCGACTGGAGTACGAACTCACTTACTACGATTCCGCAGTCCATCGCTTTAACCATTACACCACGAGGACACCCCCGTCTTTATTTGGAAATAATTTTTCGAATGCAATGTTATATCATATACTTACATCACCCGAAAGAGGTTTTAAAAATCCATTAACCTAGCACCAAACGGGCAACATTACCACTCTAGACGGAGCCTCGCTGAAGCTAGTGGACAAATTCACCTACCTAGGAAGTAGCGTCTCATCAACAGAAAACGACATCGACACACGGCTGACGAAAGCATGGACGGCTATAGATAGGCTTTCAATAATATGGAAATCAGACCTGACCGATGAAATGAAGCGCAGTTTCTACCAGGCAGCAGTTGTATCGATACTGCTATATGGATGCACTACATGGACGCTAACCAAACGGCTGGAGAAGAAACTAGACGGCAACTACACAAGAATGTTGAGAGCAATACTGAACAAGTCCTGGCGACAACACCCCACGAGACGCCAACTGTACGGCCACCTACCTCCCATCACGAAAACTATACAGGTCAGACGAGCCAGACACGCCAGACACTGCTGCAGAAGCAAAGACGAGCTCGTAAGTGACGTACTACTATGGACCCCCACATATGGCCAAGCAAAAGCAGGACGACCAGCCCGAACCTACATACAGCAGCTATGTGAGGACACAGGATGTAACCCAGAAGACCTGCCGGAGGTGATGAACGATAGGGAAAAGTGGCGAGAGATGGTCAAGGATATCCGTGCAGGCAGCACGTCTTGATGATGATGATGATATATATATATATATATAGAGAGAGAGAGAGAGGGAGAAAGAGGGCAGATTTGAACTTTTAATTTACGAAAAAATCAATTGCAAGCAACAACAAAAGAAATTAGTGGGGCATGAATAAAGAACGCGGAGAAATTCTGAAAATATTTCAGTATAGCTAGACCATGATGACTCACTCCCGGAAATAATTATTGAATATTAATTTTAACATAAAGAATCAACAACAAAAAATCCCGAGATTAGTAATTGAAATTTTTGCTACAAAAAAACATTAATCGGAAAAAAAAAGAAAGAAAGAAAGATAAAAAAAAAAGAAGGAAAAGCCTTTCGAAGGACTGAAGGGAGATAAGAATCGGAATGCGAAGAAAGAAAGAAAGAGAAAAGAAATAAAATGAGTCTTCAAAGATTAAGGAAGACAAAAGTGAGACTGGAAAAGAAAGAAAGAAAGAAAGAAAGAAAGAAAGAAAGAAAGATGAGTCTTGAAAGATTAAGGAAGATAAAAGTGAGACTGGAAAAGAAAGAAAGAAAGAAACAAAGAAAGAAAGAAAGAAAGATGAGTCTTGAAAGATTAAGGAAGATAAAAGTGAGACTGGAAAAGAAAGAAAGAAAGAAACAAAGAAAGAAAGAAAGAAAGATGAGTCTTGAAAGATTAAGGAAGATAAAAGTGAGACTGGAAAAGAAAGAAAGAAAGAAAGAAAGAAAGAAAGAAAGAAAGATGAGTCTTGAAAGATTAAGGAAGATAAAAGTGAGACTGGAAAAGAAAGAAAGAAAGAAAGAAAGAAAGAAAGAAAGAAAGAAAGAAAGATGAGTCTTGAAAGATTAAGGAAGATAAAAGTGAGACTGGAAAAGAAAGAAAGAAAGAAAGAAAGAAAGAAAGATGAGTCTTGAAAGATTAAGGAAGATAAAAGTGAGACTGGAAAAGAAAGAAAGAAAGAAAGAAAGAAAGAAAGAAAGAAAGAAAGATGAGTCTTGAAAGATTAAGGAAGATAAAAGTGAGACTGGGAAAGAAAGAAAGAAAGAAAGAAAGAAAGAAAGAAAGAAAGATGAGTCTTGAAAGATTAAGGAAGATAAAAGTGAGACTGTAAAAGAAAGAAAGAAAGAAAGAAAGAAAGAAAGAAAGAAAGAAAGAAAGAAAGATGAGTCTTGAAAGATTAAGGAAGATAAAAGTGAGACTGGAAAAGAAAGAAAGAAAGAAAGAAAGAAAGAAAGAAAGATGAGTCTTGAAAGATTAAGGAAGATAAAAGTGAGACTGTAAAAGAAAGAAAGAAAGAAAGAAAGAAAGAAAGAAAGAAAGAAAGAAAGAAAGATGAGTCTTGAAAGATTAAGGAAGATAAAAGTGAGACTGTAAAAGAAAGAAAGAAAGAAAGAAAGAAAGAAAGAAAGAAAGAAAGATGAGTCTTGAAAGATTAAGGAAGATAAAAGTGAGACTGTAAAAGAAAGAAAGAAAGAAAGAAAGAAAGAAAGAAAGAAAGAAAGATGAGTCTTGAAAGATTAAGGAAGATAAAAGTGAGACTGTAAAAGAAAGAAAGAAAGAAAGAAAGAAAGAAAGAAAGATGAGTCTTGAAAGATTAAGGAAGATAAAAGTGAGACTGTAAAAGAAAGAAAGAAAGAAAGAAAGAAAGAAAGAAAGAAAGATGAGTCTTGAAAGATTAAGGAAGATAAAAGTGAGACTGGAAAAGAAAGAAAGAAAGAAAGAAAGAAAGAAAGAAAGAAAGATGAGTCTTGAAAGATTAAGGAAGATAAAAGTGAGACTGGAAAAGAAAGAAAGAAAGAAAGAAAGAAAGAAAGAAAGAAAGAAAGAAAGAAAGATGAGTCTTGAAAGATTAAGGAAGATAAAAGTGAGACTGGAAAAGAAAGAAAGAAAGAAAGAAAGAAAGAAAGAAAGAAAGAAAGATGAGTCTTGAAAGATTAAGGAAGATAAAAGTGAGACTGGAAAAGAAAGAAAGAAAGAAAGAAAGAAAGAAAGAAAGAAAGAAAGATGAGTCTTGAAAGATTAAGGAAGATAAAAGTGAGACTGTAAAAGAAAGAAAGAAAGAAAGAAAGAAAGAAAGAAAGATGAGTCTTGAAAGATTAAGGAAGATAAAAGTGAGACTGTAAAAGAAAGAAAGAAAGAAAGAAAGAAAGAAAGATGAGTCTTGAAAGATTAAGGAAGATAAAAGTGAGACTGGAAAAGAAAGAAAGAAAGAAAGAAAGAAAGAAAGAAAGAAAGATGAGTCTTGAAAGATTAAGGAAGATAAAAGTGAGACTGGAAAAGAAAGAAAGAAAGAAAGAAAGAAAGAAAGAAAGAAAGAAAGAAAGATGAGTCTTGAAAGATTAAGGAAGATAAAAGTGAGACTGGAAAAGAAAGAAAGAAAGAAAGAAAGAAAGAAAGAAAGAAAGAAAGAAAGAAAGATGAGTCTTGAAAGATTAAGGAAGATAAAAGTGAGACTGTAAAAGAAAGAAAGAAAGAAAGAAAGAAAGAAAGAAAGAAAGAAAGAAAGATGAGTCTTGAAAGATTAAGGAAGATAAAAGTGAGACTGGAAAAGAAAGAAAGAAAGAAAGAAAGAAAGAAAGAAAGAAAGATGAGTCTTGAAAGATTAAGGAAGATAAAAGTGAGACTGTAAAAGAAAGAAAGAAAGAAAGAAAGAAAGAAAGAAAGAAAGAAAGATGAGTCTTGAAAGATTAAGGAAGATAAAAGTGAGACTGTAAAAGAAAGAAAGAAAGAAAGAAAGAAAGAAAGAAAGAAAGAAAGATGAGTCTTGAAAGATTAAGGAAGATAAAAGTGAGACTGTAAAAGAAAGAAAGAAAGAAAGAAAGAAAGAAAGAAAGAAAGAAAGATGAGTCTTGAAAGATTAAGGAAGATAAAAGTGAGACTGTAAAAGAAAGAAAGAAAGAAAGAAAGAAAGAAAGAAAGAAAGAAAGATGAGTCTTGAAAGATTAAGGAAGATAAAAGTGAGACTGTAAAAGAAAGAAAGAAAGAAAGAAAGAAAGAAAGAAAGAAAGAAAGATGAGTCTTGAAAGATTAAGGAAGATAAAAGTGAGACTGTAAAAGAAAGAAAGAAAGAAAGAAAGAAAGAAAGAAAGAAAGAAAGATGAGTCTTGAAAGATTAAGGAAGATAAAAGTGAGACTGTAAAAGAAAGAAAGAAAGAAAGAAA
>OY757939.1:18664975-18674975 GCA_963585895.1 Sepioteuthis lessoniana
AGTTCCATTTTTAAAGTCTTTGGTATGACTCGACCTGGGATTGAAGCCAGGTCTCCCGGGCCATTGGCGAACACTCTAAGTTCTATTTCAAACAATTCATTTTAGCAAGAGTACATGAGTACATGAGTAATGTCAAAAACATTTCTATTTCATGCTATTCAGTTCATTCATACAATTGTAATTCAGCTAATTCAGTTGATTATTAGTAGAGTTTTGTTTACACACATTTAAATGTCAAAAGTTCTATATCAAACAAATCCGTTTAGTGTAAGTAGAGTTTCAATGTAAAAAACAGTTCTATTTCAAACAATTCAGTTTAGCATAAGCACACAGTTTAAAAGTAAGTACAGTTTAATTGTCAAAAACATTTCGGTACTTATGCATCTATGTTACCGCAAAAAAGCCGAACTTTCCCGAGCGTTTCCGGAAAGAATCGGAATATGCCGAAACGCCAAGCTCATCAAATTTATGATGAAATAATTCAATCAATTTGTTTACAAAGTTACAAACAAGGGTAAACATGAATTTATCGCAGCTAAGCGAAAATCTGCAATGTGCAGAAATGCTGATCCAATTCTGCCGAGGAAAAAAACCTTATTGGCAAAATTAAAAGTTGCCGGGCATTTGAGCATCCTTGTCACCTAAAAAAAATGAGAAAAAGTTATGCCTGGAGATGCCGTAACTCCAAATGCAGGACCTGGACTATTATTAAATTGTGAGGTGAAAGTACAGATTAGTGACAAAACACCACCTCCCCTTGGTAAAAATGGATTTCTAAATTAACACGTTATTACTTCTGCACGGTACAATAAGTGCATAAATACGAAAAAAAATTATTTAAAAAGACAAAAAAATGATACCACACCCCCCAAAAATAACTAAATACAAATTTAAACTATTTTTTCATATTGAAAATTATCATACATTGTTGATTTATTCTTTTTCTCCTGAAAAGTTTAGTAACATTATCCATCAAATTTTTTTTCTGGTCTTCATGCGTTTTGTCAACAAATTGATTGACTTATTTTATTGTCTGCTTGCTTAAATTTCGTTCCGGAATATTCCGATTCTTTCCATTATCGATCCGGAAACGCTCGGGAAAGTTCGACTTTTTTTTTGCGGTAACATAGATGCATAAGTACCTTAAATTGTTTGGTGTAAGCACAGAATAGTTACAAAACACCCCCCCATGGTAAGAATGGAGTTCTAAATTAACGCGTTATTACTTCTGCACGGTACAATAAGTTCATAAATACAAAAAAAAAATAATTAAAAAGACAAAAAATGATACACGACCCCCACCCAAAAAAAATAGATAATATAAAACTTCAAACTATTTTTTCATATTGATTTATTCTTTTTCTCCTAAAAAGGTTGGTAACATTATCCATTAAGAATTGTCTTTTTCTTTTCTTTTTCCTTTCCGATTCTTTCCGTTATCGGCCTGGAAATGCTCGGGAAAGATCGGCTTTTTTGCGGTAACATAGTTGCATAAGTACCAACATTTCTATTTCCAGCTATTCAGTTTAGTCAACCCGATCGCCGCTTGTAGAGTAATTATTCTGGTGTTCAAAGGCTGCTGCATCAGAGGGGATTTGAGGTGTTTCGTTGTCATTTTGATAATCATATTGAATGTACAAGAAATAACTCATCAAGTTTTATTACTGGTGCAAACAAAATAGAAATACATGATACAATAAGATACAAAAAGGGTGAATGAAGTTGTGTATGTAAAGGAGTCCTGTTCAGCAAGTGCGTGTGCGTGAAGTTAATGAAGTAGATATCCCGTCCAATGGTCACCGTCTTGGACTGAAACATCTTAATAAGCAAGTACGAACTCCAGTCGTATAATTACGTTCAATTTCAAACTGATACCCTTGGGAAAAGTATAAACACCCTTATCCCTCAAGCTGTGGGTTACCGCTACTGTTCTTTAAGGTTTCGGTTTGGTTTGGTTTAATGGCATGTCAACCTTTGTAGGTTATTTAATGCCAAATTCATTTTTATACATTTAAATAGTTTTATTTCAAGCAATTCAGTTTAGTATAAGTATAGTTTTTGTTCACGGTTAAATGTCAAAACAGTTCTATTTCAAACAATTCAGTTTAGCATTAGTAGAGTTTTTTGGAGGTGCCAGTGGTGTTATGGGTACCGTCGAAGGAAATGGACACGGCGATACGAGTTCAAATCCTGGACGAGGCTGATTGCATTTCACATAGCACTAATACTCTTGGGAAAGGTATGAATCCAATTATTCCCCTCCAGCTATGGGTAAATAGTTGGGCAGACTAGGTTCTTCAACCTTGGTGAGGCAACTAGTCTAGGAGAAGGAAAACTCTGAAATCAAACCTGTTAAACTCCGCTTAAAAATTGACCTTGTGTCATATCCTACCCGAGCAGAGGGGTTGGTAAATATGATAAGTAGAGTTTCAATGCCAAAAACAGTTCTATTTCAAACAATTCAGTTTAAGATACAAAAACAGTTACATTTCAAACAATTCAGTTTAGCATAAGTACGCACTTTAAATGCCAAAACAATTTCATCTCAAGCAATATAGTTTAGTATAAGTACATAGTTTAGTTCTATTTCACCCATAGATAGGACCCTTTCAGGTCCTACTAAAAAACACTAGACGACTTCTTTGTTCAGGTACGAAACTTTTTATTACCTTTGAGTTAAAAGGTTCTTCGACATAAGGAGAGAGAGGCACAATCTTTCTATTCTGGCTTTTTCATCTGCCCCCACCCATCATGTGTAGCACCCGCTACTAAAGTCTCAGCGAGCAAGCAAAAGCCGTCTTCACCCGTGGCAGGTCTCATCTAAACTCTACTAACTGACTTTTTCAAAATCTCTGCGCGCTTCCGGTGCGTGACGTCATTCGTACTCGCTATCCTCCGTTTCCCAACTGGGCTATTGTGACATCTCTGAGTGACACGTCCGCTCTGCGCCTGCGCATGAACACCTGCATTAATGTTGCACCAAAGTAACCCATACACTGAACCGAAAGGTTCTCAGCCTAACTAAACCCAAAGGCATAAACCGAAATCCCTCAGCCATTATGTTACATAAACCCTTTTCGCGTCATTTGTTTACAAACAGATCAATATTCAAACAGCTCTATCTCTAACAATTCAATTTAGCATAAATCTTTTTTTTTCCACTCAGGTGAAATGTAAAAATAGTTCTATTTGACCCATACATAGGACCCTATCAGGTGCTACCACTAGGGGCCAGTGTGGACCGAGGAGCAATGGCATACTCATGTTTATTTCATGATGTTACTTTCTCACCTTTTAAGGAGCCATCGCTCCCAGGTCTACTCTGGCCCGGAGTGGTAGCACCTGATAGGGCCCTATCTATGGGTTAAATAGAACTAACAGCATATTTATGCTAAAATTAATTGAGTAAACTGAATAGCTTGAAATAGAAACGTTTTTGACAATTAAACCGTACTTACATTTAAACTGCGTGCTTATGCTTAAATGAATTATTTGAAATAGAACTGTTTTTCGACATTAAAACTGTATTTACACTTAACTGAATTATTACATAGAACTGCTTGAATAGTTTGAAATGGAAATGTTTTTGACAATTAAACTGTGTTCTTATGCTAAACTGAACTGTCTTCAATAGAACAGATTATTTACATAAAAATGGATTTGGCGTTAAATAACCTACAAAGGTTGATATGCCATAAAACCAAACAAACAAAACCAAACTGTAACATCTATTGCTTGAGTAAATAGAATCGACTACTCGAGTTCAAATCCAGGACGAGGCGGTTTGCATTTTACGTCGTGCTCATTTTCTCTCCTTCCAAACACGTATAGACTTCATTTTTGCGAAATAAATTTCATTTTCCGATATAACTAATCTCACTGCAGAACATGAGATTTATTCTTTTTATATTGACTTCTTTTTCTTACACATGCGTGTATGTGTGGGGGCATGTGTTTGTGTCTGCATGTGTGAGGGTATTCAATAATGTAGATTAATAAATGAACAACATTAAAAAAAACGTTCATTGGCTCTATGTGGACACTGGATTCCGTCTACAAGACTTAGCAAATGCGATGGCCGATTGAGACAGATGTCAAGAGAAAGAGGGAGAGGGGTAGAGAGAGTTAAGGTAATCTGTGCTGCCAACATGTCTAAATGAATGATGATGATGATAATGATGATGATAAGAAGCCGTAGAAAACATGTTCACTTCTTTCACTTCATGAAGACGGAAATTAATACACAGTATATTTTTTTTTCACCCACATTAATTTTTGTTTAGATGACTTGAATAGGGTTGCACTTTATGGCATATCAACCATTGTAGGTTATCTAATGCCAAATGAAACGTAAAGAGAGATAGGGAAGCAAAAACCCCAACAGAGCAACACCAAAGAGAGGCAATCCGTCACTGGAACCCTCCTCCAGGCTACACCGTATCCAACCGTCTTTCAAATTGTTTACCAACGACACCTTCTTCGCTATAAATCTCTGTACCTCGGGGGCTAAAAATTTCTCCCCAAACCCGCACTATGCCCTTGTTTTATAGTTGATAAAGTATGCTGGTCACACGTGGTCAATACGAATAAATATTGCAATGCTGGTGCGTACTACTTTTCTCCTTGCATTAAGGCTTCGCACTCCAGACAAAAACGATCCCTTTTATGGTGACGATAAGGTAAGTCATTATCTGATTCAAATTCCTGACTATCGCATCTGCGACGCCAAATCCTTGTTATACATACATATTTAATATATACGATTTGGTTTGCTTGGGTTTTATGGCATATCAATGATTGTAGATTATTTAATCCCAAATCTTTTTTATTCACAAATTTTAAACGTATATAATTTGGTTTGGTTTGGTTTTATGGCATATCAACCATTGTAGGTTATTTAATGCTAAATCTTCTTTATACATATATATTAAATATATATGATTTGGTTTGGTTGGGTTTTATGGCATAACAACCATTGTAGGTTATTTAATGCCGAAACCCACTTTAGACATACGTAATCTATATTTACCCAACCCCTCCACTCGGGCAGGATATGACAAAAGCTTAATTTTTTTTAAAGAGGAGTTTAACAGGTTTGAATTCAGAGTTTTCCTTCTCCTAGACTAGTTGCCTCACCAAAGCTGAAGAACATAGTCTACCCTACTATTTACCCATAGCTGGAGGGAGAATAATTGGATTCATACCTTTCCCAAGGGTATTAGTGCTATGTGAAATGAAATCAGTCTCGTCCAGGATTTTGAACTCGTATCGCCGTGTCCATTTCCTACGACGATAACCATTACACCACAGGCACCTTTAGACATACAGAATCAATATATAGGATTTGGTTTGGTTGGGTTTTATGGCATATCAACCATTGTAGGCTATTTAATGCTAAATCCTCTTTATACATATATATTAAATATATGATTTCTAAATAAATTTTGTTGATAACATTTTTGAACGAGCCTGAGCTCATTTTTTTGCACACAGTTAAATGGTTTTACTGATTTCTATCAAATAGGAATAATTCTATTTGCTATTAATCATTTGTTTGCACACAGTTAAATGTTTTTTTAATATCGATATGTCAACACGGTTGTTCCTAACCCACTCTCGACACTTCTCCCTATCGTTCATCACCTCCGGCAGGTCTTCAGGGCTACATCCTGTATCCTCACAAAGCTGCTGTATGCATGTTCGAGCTGGTCGCCCTGCTTTTGCTCGGCCATATGTGGAGGTCCATAGGAGTACATCACTTATGAGCTCGTCTCTGCTTCTCCAGCAGTGTCCTGCATGTCTGGTTCGTCTAACTTGGATAGTTTTCATGATGGGAGGTTGGTGGCAGTATAGTTGGTGCTTTGTGGGGTGTTGCCTCCAGGACTTGTTCAATATTGCTTGAAGCCTTCTTGTGTATTTGCCGTCGAGCTTTTTCTCCTGGCGTTTTGTTAGTGTCCAAGTAGTGCATCCATATAGCAGTATCGATACGACCGCTGCCTGGAAGAAACTGTGTTTCATTTTATCGGTCAGGTCTGATTTCCATGTGATCGGGAGCCTATCTATAATCGTCCATGCTTTCGTCTGTCGTGTGTCGATGTCGTTTTCGGTTGATGAGACGCTACTTCCTAGGTCAGTTAATTTGTCCACCTGCCTCAGAGATGCTCCGTCTAGTGTGGTAATGTTGCCCGTTTGGTTGTAACACATATATTCAGTTTTGTGTGCATTGACATGGAGGCCAATGCCGGCTGCGGCTCGTTCAAAACTATGCAGTAGTGTCTCTGCTTGATTAGGTGAATTCATATAGCAGTGCATCCATATAGCAGTATTGATACGACCGCTGCCTAGAAAAAACTGTGTTTCATTTTATCGGTCAGGTCTGATTTCCATATGATCGAAAGCCTATCGATAGCTGTCCATGCCTTCAGAAGCCGTGTGTTGATGTCTTTTTCGTTTGATGAGACGCTGCTTCCTAGGTAGGCGAATTTGTCTACTAGTTTCAGAGGGGTTCCGTCTAGTATGGAGATGTCGCCTCAGTCTTTTGTTTACATGCAGTTAAATGATTATACAGTTTTCGATCAAGCAATTCACTTTAATATAAGTCTTTTGTTCGCAATCCATTTAAATGTGAAAGTAGACAATTTAAAATGTCAAACAGCTGTATTTGACCCAGAGTTAAAAACCTATCAGATGCTACCACTCCAGGTCAGAGTGGACCTGGGAGCAATGCCAATGAAGGGGTACTCTACATTCCCCAAAGCTCCAGCATTACTGGAGCCTCACGATCAGATTTTTTAGTATCATATTCAGGACACTCTTGGGAGAGTCTTACTCCTCTGCAGAGAAGCAGTCGGTGTATTCTGCCGCCCTAGCTGGCTGGGCCATTGTTTGGACGAGGTTATAATAAATATACAAGTCTCTCTACATTGCTAATTCTGAATGATCTTGTTACTCTAAAGCAGTGGTTTTCAAACTTTTTTACCCCCCGCTCACCCCCGGACCAAAACGCCAGCGCCCCCCTCTTCCAACAAACCCCAGAACGACCGTAATGTTAAATGTTATAAGAATTTGTTGATTCTTCAATCACAAATAGTTTGAAGAGTACAAAAAAAAACAGAGCTTAAGGCAACCCGAAAGAGAAATTAAGAAGGGGAGAAGAAATGAGAAATAAAAGTAACGGAGTTTAAAAGGGACAGAAACTTTAACGTCGCAGCGAGAAAACGAGAAGTAAACAAAGGGGAAAGCGGTGACCAGGGGAAAATTGTCCCTTACGAAGAGAGTTCTGGATATGGACGTGACACGGACGTCTAGTTGCAGCGACTGGGGGACGCTTAATTAAATTGCCCCGTTTTTCCGGCCTTTCTACCAACACCAACGTCACATTTTACAGTAATTGCTCCAACGGCCTCTTCACAATTTCAACGCCCCCATCCGACTGTTTACTCGCCAGCGACCCCCACCACTGAAAGTTCATATAGCTTCCCCCCTCCACGAGGGCGGTACCGCCCACTTTGAAAACCACAGCTCTAAAATGTCTGAGTGTTCACAATTAACAGGATGGGCGTCTTCCATATACGGAAATCGGCATGGGGAATCTGTTCTTCAGCAATATATTTATCAAAGAAGCTGGTAGGATTTTATGGTATATTCAACTTTTGTAGTTTATTTAAATGCCTGTTTATACGACGGTAAAAAAATATATGATCCTATTTACCCAACCCCTCCGCTCGGGCAGGATATGACAAAAGCTCAATTTTTTAAGCGGAGTTTAGCAGGTTTGAATTCAGAGTTTTCCTTCTCCTAGACTAGTTGCCTCACCAAGGCTGAAGAACCTAGTCTGCCCAACTATTTACCTATAGCTGGAGGGAGAATAATTGGATTCATACCTTTCCCAAGGGTATTAGTGCTATGTGAAATGCAATCAGTCTTGTCCAGGAATTGAACTCGTATCGCCGTGTCCATATCATGTGACGATAACCATTACACCACGGGCACCTCTCTTTTTTTTACCAACCTCTACGCTCGGGCAGGATATGACACAAGGTCAATTTTTTTTTAAATATATATGTTAACGAATAGTTAATAGAAAAAAATATTAAACTAGCCAGAGCTTATTTGAGTGCATCGAGGTGCATAGTTTCAATTTGTGCAGAGTTGAATGGTTAAACATTTCTATTTGATCCATAAAGGGGACCCGGTCAGGTACTAGCACTCCAAGTCGGAGTGAACCTGGGAGTAATGGTAATGAAGGGGCGTTCCATATTCGCCAGAGCTCCAGGTATTAGTATTTCTCTATTAGATAGTTTAGTACCATTCCCAGGACACACGTTGGAAAAGGGTTTAATCCTTTTGCGGAGATGCTGTCTGCGTATTCTACAACCCCTCTTCATTTATCAGAATCATTTTTATATATATATATATATATATATTTGAGTGTGTGTGTGTGTGTGTGTGTGTGTTTACCAACTCCTCTGCATGAGCAGGATGTGACACAAGGTCAATTTTTAAGCGGTGTGAAACTGGCTTGAATTCAGAGATTCCTTCCCCCCTTGACCGGTTGCCATATCGTGGCTAAAGACCTCAGTCTGCCCTACTATTTACGCAATAGTGGACAGGAAATAGTTTGATTCATGAGTTCCCCAAGGTTATTAGTGAAATGCAAACAGTCCCGTCTTTTATTTCAATTCGGGTCACTTGTCCATTTCCTTCGATGCTAACTATTACACCTTGAATAGTTATCTCCCTCCTTCCCCCTCTTTCTCTCTTTCTCTCTCTCTCTCTCTCTCTCTCTCTCTCTTTATATATATATATATATATATATTAAAATAGGTAGGTTCAGGAAGAGATTTGTATTTTTAATGTTTTTATTTATTTTGTTCTTACATACGTATATGTTTCCAGCTTGTAGCTTTCGTCAGAGAACTTATAAGGCACAAGGCCTTGTCAAAGGGGTACTCAAAGAGACTCGAACTCACTCGTATTTGCAGTTTGAATGTTCTCTCACGAAAGCATCAAGCTGGAAACTTACAAACACACAAACACACTCACACATATATATATATATATATATATATATATATATATACAAACATACATAGATATGTATAGATATACACAGACAAAAACTATTAGAAAAAATAGTTGCCAGTAAATTTCAAACCACACTACCCCACATACACACACACACACACACACATACACAAAATCTCCAAGACACACACTCACACATACACAGAGGGAAAATAACTGTAAGTGAAATCCAAAACCACTCCAACACACATACACATATACAAACACACAACGACAAAAACATATCAAATATCAAAGAGGGGTAAAGCAGACTACGGTAAAACGCACCCTAAGAAAAAGTGCGGATGACCTCTATATAAACCAATAACCTATTGAAAATCATTCAAACCACAAACACGAGTGAGTTCAAGTCTCACTGAGTGCCCCATTAACAAGGCCTTGTACCTTATATGCTCTCTGACAAAAGCAACAAGCTGGAAACGTACACGTATGTAAGAACAAAATAAATAAATAAATTCGAAAAAATACAAATCTCTTCGTGGACCTACCAATTTAGAAATATTTTATTCTTTCTTTGGACCAACAAAAATTATATCTATCTATCTACATATATATATATATATATATATATATATATATATATATATAAGCATTGGCACAATAAATTCCTATATATTAAATTCATTCATTTCAGAATCCACCCGATTGTCTTTTCTTATTCATTTCCCGAATGCCAAAAGCTGAAACCTATTTACTATCTTCCAACATTTAGTGATAGTCTTGTAGATATTTGATTTCTTTAAGAACCATTCCTGGGATTCCAAGAACATCGAAAGAATGCGTTCTGTTATTGTTAAGGAAAGAAAAAAAATGAATGATAATTTTTAAAAAATCATATTCATGAAAATAATTCTTTTCTTTTTTTTACCGGAAGTAAAAAAAGGGTTAAACTGTGAATCTGAATAAATGATTC
>OY757939.1:18679975-18704975 GCA_963585895.1 Sepioteuthis lessoniana
ACGAGCAAAGGCAGGACGACCCGGAAGAAACTACATACAACAGCTATGGACCGATACTGGATGTAGTCCAGAAGACCTTCCGGAAGCAATACTCGAGAAGGATGGCGATAAAGGGTCAGGGACTTGATGATGATCATCATCATCATGATTTATTTATGTTGCGGGATATAACCTCTTGTGAAGAGTGTAGGATAATTCTTCAAGGAGGATTTGTCGGAGGCTTTTTGTGAGTACCGATGGTACAGAAGGAACACAGTTGAATGGTTACACTGATGATTTCTCACCGAATTGCTTATTTGTAATTTTGTTTTCAAATAAGATCGAATTCGTTTGCTATTACTGATTTTCTGATTTGTTAGGTCTTTTGGTTTTTTTATGCGACAGTACACCATCGGCCGATCCCCGCTCTCTCAACCAACCAAACTTCTCATGGCCATTAGAATCGTCTAGTGGTTTTTCTCATCTCTGGCCAGGTGTATTTCACATTTCTTTAGCAACACAAAAATTCAACCGAGAGGGTGGAAGAAAAGAAGATCAAAACATCACGGGCTTAGGTTAGCTCCACGTGCAAGAGAGAAGTCGGTGACACTTTCCTAGCATTCTGTGTTTCTGTGCAATAAGGCAAGCGTGTACTCGAGCGAAACTCCCACAAGCCACCAGCAATGCTGACTTATCTCCTCGCGTTGGTTAACCCGGAATCTGTAGGTAGACTGGTCTTAGCAGTCACATTTCAGCCTTCTGTTGACTGGTTTCATCTCTGCCCTACTCTCATCTCTTGACTGACTCCTTCTCTTGACTGCTCTCTCCTGCCGACTGTCTCTGGGACCTTCCTTCCCTCGTCCTCTTCCTGTCTCGTGGGAGATCTCGCACGCAAGCCCTTTGTGTGGTTTTCGCGCCAAAACAGACAAAGGAATTCTCTGAGTGGCACCCACACCCGCAGAAGCAAAAGCCACCCCTTGTGTCACATTTATTGAATGTATTATTTTCTATTATTTCTTTTATTCATTTACTTATTGTGAGTTTATCCCATCAGCGTTAGCTCAGTGGGGTCTGAGTGACAGCAAGTCTCCTCAAGTCTCCCCAGGACTCTTTTCAGTATACTGGTTGAACATAACAAAGCTGGGGTTTGGGTGGTCTCGATTCGTCCTCCAATTTCCGACTCTTCTGGTCCGCTTTCCAAAAACTTTGGGGAAAACTCTAAATTCATACTTGTTAAACTACGCTTAAAAATTGACCCTCAGGCACATCCTACAGGAGCGGATATATATATATATATATATATATATATATCCAAAAAGGGGATGGTGACAGGAATTCCTAATTTCAATTCCATTTGACCGTTGCTTTTAATCTTAGCCCAAATGAAATTATGGAATTACGTTTTGAAAAGAGAACCTCACTTTCTCCTTGTTAGTAATCTATCAGACTTTCATTCGGCAATCCTTTTATTTATTTATTTGTTTCTTTCTTTCATTTTTGTAATTGCAAACCACTGAAAGAAAGATAGAAAAAAGTATTTGATTATTAGCATATAGATTAAATTGAAATATATTTTCACTCAGGAAGCTTCTTTTTCTTTCGGAAAGAAAGGAAAAAAGGCATATATATATATATATATATATATATATATGAAAGAAAAACTTCTCATTCTAAACCAAAGGAGAAATTGTGGCATACTGTTCCACTATTCATTTGTTGTTAGCTCATACAAAAAGTGTGTCGGGTTCTGCAAACACCTGTTGAAGTCGTCCAGTTGATAATATCTCTAACTGAAATGTTGGGCCTTCTTAGATTAAGATTGCAGGCCCCTCGCTTTTTGGCTGGGTGGGCGCGCAACGGCCATTGACCAGCAACTATAGTACTAGACCTCGTTGTCCAGTTTAAGCTATAATCAGACATACGGGCCTGGACCCAGATTTGGGTTCATGTCCAGCTAGGCTCATCAGGTCCATATTGCACTATGACCAGCATAGTCCAGCAGGCAGGGCTCGAGCCTCGGCTCATGTCCGACCTTCTCCTTCCCCTAAACCCACACTATAAATGACCTTCAGGTCATTGACCTTGTGTCAAGTCCTGTCTAGTGGGAGGCAGAGACAAATAAAGCCTTCTTACATTAAGATAGAAGGATGATTTCATCATTTTTATGCTAGTTAAGTGAAAAACTTTTCTTTTTATGATTTTATTATAATTTTTTTTTCTCTACCTTTCTTGCTGGTTCCTTTTGTAGCTGCAAAACCATATATAAAAAAAACGACGATAATAAAACATTTATAAAACCTTGAAGCAATAAGTATTAAAAATAAACAATCAAACATTAATAAAATATCATTTGACAATTACACAAACATATTAAAGATCATGAACAACTAATCTACTAACCAAAGCACTCCTACCAATAATAAACCCATCCAACAAAATATACATCGTACGCAAACTATAAAAAGTAAAAAATCCAGGCAAATTGCTTGTAAACGCTTAGGGAACTTCTTATAAGTAAGATACTAACACAAATAAACTAGTTAGAAAGAAAAACCACAAAAATATCGTATAAAAAGGTAAGTTTTGACTACTTTAACCAAACTAGTATGAATAATAAAATGAAATATTTATTATACACAGACACACACACACATATATATATATATATATATATATATATACGAAGATCATTAAATAAGTTTCCAGACTTTTTTCGTATGGGCACTTTTATTCATAGTACACACATGAAACTCTAGTCCCCTTCGAAGTAATCTCCTCCGGATGCAATGCACTTGTACCGTTCCAACAACTTCTGCAAGAATCCATGGAAGTCCACTTGTGTGAGCATGTCAATGACCTTCATCACAGCCTCTTTCATCTCCTCAATTGTCTCATAACGACAGCCTCTGAGCTTAGGGAATAACCAAAAGTCATATGGACCAACGTTTGGACTATAAGGAGGATGAGGAACTGTCTTGATGCCCATCTTGGTCAAATAGTCTGTGACAAGGATGGAGTCGTGGACTGGTGTATTGTCCTGGTGGAAATGCCACTGACCAGATCGGAAGAGTGCTGGCCTCTTCCCTAGGAATCTCTTCCTGAACTCCCTTAAAGCCTCAACATAGTAACCCCAACTCTAGCCCTAACCCTTTGTTCAATCAACTCTGGTGTATTGACTTCCTTACTCCTCCCACACCTTTCATCATCCCTCACAGACTCTCTGCCTTCCTTGAATCTCTTATGCCACTCAAAAACTGATGCTCGATTCATGCAAGATGGTCGAAAAGCAGCCTGAAGCATTCCATACGTTTCTCTGGCTATTTTTCCAAGTTTAAAACACCATTTTATTGCATATCGTTCTTCTAAAGTGTCCTCACGTCCAGATTGCATTTTTGAAATTCACTAGCTGTGACAATCAGGCTTTAGTAGGGTGTATTCCAATTGCTGCTGTAGCTGTTCATTTGAACCTGAAATCATAAAAATTGGCTAGTCATCTTATAACATCTATTGCAATAACATACTAAAGAGTCTACGACAATGTTAAATGCCCGTACAGACAAAGTCTGGAAACTTATTGTATACACCACGTATTTTAGACCTATAGCAGTTTAACACTCATGGTCCCTAGTGATGTACAGTACAAAAATGTATTTTTACAATCGTCTAAATGAAGTGAATTCTTCATTATTTCACTTATAGACTTTTATCAATAGATAGGAACTTGTAGGAACATATAGATCAATGTTAGATTGTACATTGGAGTAATGGTACCACCGAATAAAATCCATTTTGACTGTATAAAGGGCCACAATAATTAAATAAATCCTAGTATCTTTCGTTTAGAAGAAAACTATTTTCTTCTGAAATATTCTTTGGGGTGTATATATTTCTAGATGATACTGCAGATATGAACTTACATAGACAGATAGATAGATGAACAGACTTAGATAGATAGATAGATAGATAGATAGATAGATAGATAGAAACAAACTTAGCTATATAAATTGCTTTTGATTTCTCTTTCTATCTCTATCTCGCTATATATATATATATATATATATATATAGAGAGAGAGAGATAGATAGATATAAACAAGTTTAGGTATCTATTTCTCTCTCTCTCTCTCTCTCTCTCTTTCTTTCTCTTTCTCTCTCTCTCTCTCTCTCTCTGTATAAATATATAGAGAGATAGGGAGAGAGAGAAGAACAGACTAAGATAGATAGATAGATAGAAACAAACCTAGCTATATAACTTGTTTTCTATTTCTCTTTCTATATCTCTCTATCTCGCTATATATATATATATATATATATATACGCGAGATAGTTAGATAGAGAGAGAGATATATAAACACACTTAGGTATCCATTTCTCTCTCTCTCTTTCTCTCTCTCTCTCTCTCTCTCTCTCTGTATATAAATATATATATATATATAGAGAGAGAGAGAGAGAAGAACAGACTAAGATAGATAGATAGATAGATAGATTGGACGGTTATTCAGAGATCAGAGTTTTATGTCCCAACATAAGTAATTGGTATATATATATATATATCATCATCATCATATCGTGCTGGTAGCACGGATATCCCTGAACCTCTCTCGCCACTCCTCCCTATCGTTCATCGCCCTAGGTAGGTCTTCAGGACAACATCCTGTATCCTCACATAGCTGCTGAATGTACGTTCGAGCTGGTCGCCCTGCTTTTGCGCGGCCATGTGTGGGGATCCATAAGAGTACATCTCTTATGAGTTCATCTCTGCTTCTCCAGCAGTGTCCTGCATGTCTGGTTCGTCTAACTTGAATAGTTTTAGTGATAGGGGGCAGGTGGCCGTACAGTTGGTGTCTTGTGGGGTGTTGCTGCCAGGACTTATATATGAAGAAATTTAGATAAATCGATATGAGGAGACCGAGATAGATAGATAGATAGATAGATAGATAGGGGAAAGCAAGCGAAAGTTGACAGAAAACCTGTGGAAAACTTCATTTTTATTGTTTCTCTCCCGATCAAATCATTGGTTCCCCAAAACTGGCGCGATCAAATCTTTCTTTTTCTTCGGCGAAAAGATAGTTGCAAAAATTAGCTGACGTTGACGAAAATTTTCAAGATTTCTTCACGGCCTTTATCATTTAACTAATTCACCCGTCGCCTGCAACAAAGACTAATGAGCTTATTTTGCTGTTGTTTTTTGAAGGTTTCTTTCTCAGCATTCATGACCTGCTCAGCTCGGCCTCCATTATCGTTCAAGCTCACCGCTGAGAAAAGAGGATGCCCTTTCAGAATCCTGGCGTCAAGAGCCAGTGCCTAATCTCTTTGGCTGTCTTCAAGGAAAAGATTGCATTTAGCTGCTGCAAAGAAAGACTTTGTTTCGTATTTTTCTCTTTCTTTTATACTATTTACTATGTAGATATTTGCTTTGCTCACATCAAGTACATGAGGCACAGTGTAAGGAATTAAATTACTGTTTGTTGTTCTTTTCTGAGGAGGTTTCTTAACATGTATAGTTAAAAACACGTTTTTCTTTTTACGATTGATACCGAGGTAAGCAGACATTTGTTCTTCTGATATTCTAATTATCACTCTTCCCCAAAACAAAAGTGTGGGAAAGAAATGGCCTTCTATTCAGAGATTGACTAACGAGAACAAGGATATAGGTCAGAAGTCGGAGATCCCTTTTCTTTTTTTGTTTTTAACATTAGGTATCCAGTTGATTTATTAGGTGTGTGCGTGGGGTTGTTGTGTTGTGGCTAATGTGCTGTATTTCGGCCTCTAAGTAAGCGAGTTCTAATTCAAGTTATCATATTTACCAACCCCTCAGCTCGGGTAGGATATGACACAAGGTCAGTTTTTAAGCGGAGTTTAACAGGTTTGAATTCAGAGTTTTCCTTCTCCTAGAGTAGTTACCTCACCAAGACTGAAGAACCTAGTCTGTCCTACTAATTACCCATAGCTTGGGGAGGGGAGAATAATACCTTTCATACCTTTCCCAAGGGTATGAGTGCTATGTGAAATGCATACAGTCTCGTCCAGGCTTTGAACTCGTGTCACCGTGTCCATTTCCTACGACGATAACCATTACACCACGGGCACCTCCCATAATTCGAGTTATGGGGATTTTTATAAGCCCCGAAAAGCCCGGTTTAATTCCTAAGTTTTGTAAAAGAATAAACCGTACTTCGATCGCAGTAGGGAGTTGGGTGGCAACTTCTGAAGAAAGGAGACGAACGACTTTTTGTGTAACAAAATTTATATGCAACAAACAATAAACAGGGTTTTAAACACCCAATGGAACAAACAACGAATTTGTAAGAGTTCAAACAGAGTTCAATGTTCTGACAGGTGGTTGGTGAATAAGAGTAAAACGCACATGTTAAAAGGTAAGGTAAGATAAGGTTTTGTAAAGGTAAGGTTGGAAGTAAAGTTAAGGGAGGTTTAAGAAAAGGTAAGGTTAGGTAAGGTTAGGTGAGGTTTTGTAAGGTTTTGTGAGGTTTATAAGGTTTAGGTGAGGTTGTAAGGTTAGGTTTTGCAGATAAAATGCCTGCGGGAACTTAGCTGGGATCCTGGTTCCTTTTAACTCAGCACGTGCGTTCGTCGCTCTTGTCTCCCGGGTGGTATTGAGGGTACCAAATACGTTTACCGTCGAGGGCTGCTACGATTCGGATCTGTTGCTAACAGCGATGGAAGTGGAAAAAAGGGAGAGAATCTTCAGATAGACCTCTTTTTATAGTGGACACCACGTGGCCCCAAGGGGCTGCTGGAACTGCTTTTGAACTGATACCCTTTGGAAAGGTAAGAGCCTTTTTATTCCCCTCCCCCAAAGTCATGGGTTAAATAGTATCACTGTTGTACTTTACTGTGATTGCTTTGGCATTGAATAACCCATGAATGTTAATATGCCGTTAAATAAAGAAGCCGAACCGATCTGAATCATCTATCTTCATATGTTCCTAGTATTTGTGCTATTGTTACTTATGCTTTTTCTATCCTCTCTGTTCCCAGTTATGGGTTTAATAGTGTTGTGTTCTTGTTAGTGAACACAAGTAGTGACAATAATAAGACAACCCACGATATGTGAGGAAAATAGTTATATTTACAGGCAAGTGTATTTACAAGAGAGAGATTGTTAGTAATAAGAACATAGGATTAGTGATAGAGTAATGATATACTTCAACAATAGGAACGGCTCTTCTGGTCTGACTTGTAGGCTTATTCCCAGACTGATCTCCGCTACTGCCATGTATGGCATTGGAACAACTCATTAGGCTGAAAAGGTAGGTGATACCCAACAAATAGTGCCACTACTGTTCTTCTGGAAGGATAGCTTTGGCAATAAATTACCCACTAAGGTTGATATGCCATTAAATAAAGAAACCAAACGAAGCCAGTGGATTCTTTCTTTTGGAGTTCAGCAATTCAGAATAACAGAACATGTACAAATATTGCATATATTCTAAGTCACAAATTTAAGACCAGCGACATATAGTAAGAAAAGCAGCTCCTGTATGGTACTAACTTCTTATATCAAAGGTATAGAATCATTTTTTGTTGTTGTTGTTTTTTTTTTATTTCTTAGTTTAAAAGCATTTTTGTGTTATCTAAAACCAAAACCATCCTTAAAGAAAACAGTAATGGAACTATTTAACTGATAGTAGGGGAGGATAAGGAGGTTTATACCTACCTCACGTGTAATAATCCGAAAGTGAATTTGATAGCGTGACTTAAGTTCGAACTCGTTCACTGTGATCTTATAGTCCATGCTTTAGCTACAACAACACAGGGACTTATCTTGTACTGCTTTTTTTGTGATAAAAATTATTCTTCTTCTAAACTGTTGAGTCCAGGGTTATTTCTGTTCGGGATCTATTATTTGGCAATTAGTCCAAGATAGCTTAAAACGGATTGAAACTGGGTCGTCTGGTATGACAAAAAGTCATGTGATCGGATGATTCCAGAACAGGGGTCGGCAAATCCGGTCCGCGAATGATTTTTGTACGGCTTGCCGTCTTACACTGTATTGATATTACATTACAATGCAATATACTTACAGTGCCACTAATCTTTGAAATTGAAATTTCAATTCGAATAAACTGCTGACTTTTACAAGAAATATATTTTGCCAAGCAGAAAATTTTAAAAAACCATCGTGACTAATGCGAAACTGATGATATCTTTATATGGATGTGCATATTGTTGTGAACAACTTTTTTCCAAAATGAAATCTACTAAAAGTCAACTAAGAAGGATGAGTGGCGACTATCTGGATGGTGTTTTGTTCCTGTCATCGACAAATATTTCACCTAATGTCGCACGATATGCAAAAAAAGTTTCTCATTAAATCTTTTACCTTTCTTAACTGTATTTCGTTTGTAGCAAGAATTTTGATTTGTTGTTGTTTTTATTGTTGTTGTTGATTGGTTTTCTGTTTTTCGAGCAGTAAAATACGGAATTTACTTTTTTTGTTGAATGTGTTCGTAGTCTTTTTTTGTTTGTATTTGCTTCTTTTTTTTTTTTTTTTTTTGTATTCCTGCAGAAAAATAAGGGACATTGTTAAAATAAAATCATTTTAAATAACTTGTTTTGCATTAAACCTCCAGAAAATGTATTTATATATTTAATAACATGACCATCCTCCATTACACTTCATAGCTGTTCGGCCTTATCTCTCCAAAAGTTGACGACCCCTGTTCTAGAAGTTTAGAAATGGATAAACTTAATAAAAATCGCAAACAAAAGCAAACTGAATTCCATCTTTATTCCGATTATTGTATAGCCGTAAAACAACAATACGTATACATATACATCTGCAGGGCTTGACGAGATTCCCCCCTGAAGTGTGGAAGACCAGACAATTTGACGACATACTGCTCCGACACTGCAACGCAATTTATAACCAAAATCTGATAGACAGATGGGCGAAGGGATGCATCCTCCCCTTCCCTAAAAAGGGTGACGACGGATTAGCCAAGAACTACTGAGGTATAACACTCACATCCATAGCAGCCAAAATCTACAATGCCCAACTACGAAACAGCATAGTACCCCAAATCGACAAAATCCTGAGGAAAAACCAAAATGGCTTCAGAAGAAACAGGTCCACGATCTCACAAATATTGACCATCCGTAGAATCCTAGAAGGCGTGAGGGCAAAAAACTTACAGGCGACATTACTATTTGTCGATTTTACCAAGGCCTTCAATTCCATTCACAGAGGGAAGATGGAACAAATCCTACGAGCATACGGCCTACCAGAAGAAACCGTAGCAGCAATAATGATTCTCTACAGAAACACCAAAGTGAAAGTGCGTTCACCGGATGGAGACACAGATTACTTCGACATTGTAGCAGGAGTACTACAAGGGAACACGCTTGCCCCATACCTCTCTTTATAATCTGTCTAGACTACGTACTTAGGACATCCATCGATAACATTAGGGAAAACAGCTTCATGCTGACAAAGAAAAAGAGCAGAAGGTACCCACGCAAAAACAATTACCAACGTCGACTACGCCAATATACCCAACCAAGCCGAAACACTACTGCATAGTTTGGAACGAGCCGCTGCAGGCATTGGACTCTATGTTAATGCACACAAAACTGAATTTAAGTGCTTTAATCAGAAAGGCGACATCTCCACACTAGACGGAACTTCCCTGAAACTGGTTGACAAATTCACCTACCTAGGAAGCAGCGTCTCATCAACCGAAAAAGACATCGACACACGGCTAACGAAGGCATAGACAGCTATCGATAGGCTTTCGATCTTATGGAAATCAAACCTGACCGATAAAATGAAACGCAGTTTCTTCCAGGCTGCGGTCGTGTCGGTACTGCTATACGGATGCACTACTTGGACGCTGACTAAACGGTTGGAGAAGAAGCTAGACGGCAATTATACAAGATTGTTGAGAGCAATATTGAACAAGTCCTGGCAGCAACACCCCACAAGGCGCCAACTATATGGTCACCTACCACCTATCACGAAAAATATACAAGCTAGACGAACCAGACATGCCGGACACTGCTGGAGAAGCAAGGACGAGATCGTAAGTGATGTACTCCTGTGGACCCCCGCATATGGCCAATCAAAAGCAGGACGGCCAGCTCGAACATTCATACAGCAGCTATGTGATGATACGGTATGTAACCCTGAAGACCTGCCGGAGGTGATGAATGATAGGGAGACGTGGAGAAAGAGGGTCTGGGATATCCGTGCAAGCCGCACGACATGATGATGATGATGATGATGATACATGCGGAAACATAATCAACAATAATGACGAACGAACACACTTCTTTAGAAAAATATACCTCTCACACTTTATTCGAAAGGATTGTGAAAGGGTTACGAAAGGGTTGTGTGTGAGAGGTGAGTTAGAGACTGAACAGACTGCAAAATATTGACCCCAAGTTCCTCTGTCTTTAGCAGCACTTCTTTCTCATTCTGCTGGGCTGCTTAACCAGGGGTACTGAGGGCCCAACCCTCTACTGGGAGCTGGTTCTCACTGCCTCAAACTGCAACAAAACTGACTCCAACTAACTCAACTTTCCATGGCACCGGGTTATATAATTGTTTGGCGTCCACCTGCTTCCTGTGAGAGTCGCATTTCCACCGAATTCAACCTGTCCACGGTCAAGGTTATATCTTGATATCTTCGACCAGATGCACCTGTTATTTACGCAAGTGCATCTCTTATTTGACAGCTCAGTCGAGGGTCAATATGCAACACGAACACTGACTTCTCTTTTAGTAAGACGGATGATGTGAAATCGAATTCGGTAAGAAATAAATGTTTTATACGCACAGAAATAATTGTCTGAGTCGTTCAGAAGAACTGAAAAGAGTTAAGATCGCAAGGATAGACTGAGCAAGGAGAACGACTGAAGATAGCTGAACAAAAATGGGGATCTGAAATAGACATAGAGTGAAAGACACGAAGCGACAGACAGGACGACAGAAAGACAAAGTGAGGAAATAGGCGCCGAGTGATTTTTTCCAATAAGGGTTACATTACATTTCCAGAGGAGCATTATGGAATCAAATTGGATATTATAAGGTTTGGTTTAAGTTCATGTGGTTTTATGGTATATCAACCATTGAAGGTTATTTAATACCAAATCCATTTTTATAATTAAACACAGTTCTATCTCAAGCAATTCAGTTGAGCATAAGTATAGTATTTAGTTCTATTTAACCTATAGATAGGACCCTATCAAGTGCTACAGCTCTGGGCCAAAGTGGACCTGGGAGTGATGGCAATATTCATATTATTTTAAAGAGCTTCATTCCAGGAAAGTTTGGTCATGCATAAAATTAAATAATATCCATAACATTTATGCAATATTCTGCAAGAAATAGTGGAATATATAAATAACCCTAATACATCCTGCTCATCATGAGGTCCTGTCAATGTATATATATATATATATATATATATTGATGGACCATCGATATATATATATATATATATTGATTGACCCTCCTGACGACCACAATATATTAGGGATATATATATATATATATATATATATATATAAATTTTGTTTCTAGAGGATTAGTGTAAGATCAAAAAAGATTTTATCTTATATTATTTATAACCAAATTCTCTTATACCTCACGGTCGCCAGAAGAATATATATATATATATATATATATATATATATATATATATATATATATAATTTGGACTCACCCGATTAAAGCGGTGTATTAGGGCTCAACAGATCAGGCAAAGATAACGATTGTTACGCCATACAGTCAGATGATCTTTTCAGTGATTAATATTTGCTTTGGTTTATCCAAAATTTGTAAACAAGCTAAAAACAGAATAAGGGATTTCCGCATTGACACAGATTCTCACGAACAATAATTACAAGGTTTTGGATTGAGAGTTTTCCTTCTCCAAGGCTGATTGCCTTACCGATACGAAGGAACCCAATCTACTATTCCGTTTTCTCATAGAGGAATAAGATAAGGATTGATGAACTGCTTTGTCCAGGATATATATATATATATATATATATATATATATATATATATATATATTTGTGTGTGTGTGTGTGTGTGTGTTAACAGACATCCTCCTTGCTTAACACTCAGCAATATAAGGTACGGATCAAAGGTAAGTGGATCAATCCAAGGAAAGGAGTTGCGCCCTCCTTACACATCGGTGTAGTAGTTATTGAAAAAGGAGCCTTCTGGTCATCCTCGATAACGGTCGGCTATCTTACAGCTTACATACATACATACATACATTCATATATGTGTGTGTGTGTGTGCGTATATATATATATATATATATATATATATATATATATATATATGAGAAAAATAAGAAAATACCGGACAATAAAAGAATCACTTTAGCAGAAATGGAATTTTAATTTGAAGAAATTAAGTGTTGACGTGACAAGAAGTAAAGAAGCTTTCCGTTATTTACTTTTTCAAAATTCTTATATATATATATATATATATATATATATGTGTGTGTGTGTGTGTGTGTGTGTTCAACACCTTTTAAGTTATGTAAACATAAATGAAAAATAGAATAAAATAAAAAGAAATAAAAATAAAAACAAATTAATTAATTGATAAAATCGTCACGCTTCTCTTCTCTTTCACACGTGTGGAATTCTTTTTTCTTTCTTTTTTTGAGGAAATAATTTTTATTCCAATTGAAGATATTCATCTAACGAAACATGTCCATTTAATTTTTCTTTTCTAATTCTTTCGTGTTTTTTTTTTTTTTCATTTCAAACTTGCACATCTCTCGCATTCTCTTTATATATGTAAAGAGAGGCAGAAAGAAAGAGTCAGAAAGAGAGAGAGAGAGAGAGAGAGAGAGAAACAACTAATACCAGGAAATTGACGGTAAGACTAGTAAAAAAAAGGACGAAATATTTATTTGTAATGAAGATGTATGTGTAAAAACAGAATAAAACCTACTTGATATTTTATGAACAGATATTATCATTTATAGTTTATCTGTCTCTCTATATACATAGATATTTCATTTATTATTTTTTAAATAGAGGAATTATAAATTGAATTACCATGACTAGAAAAATCCAGCACGCCCTTCTTGCGACATACGGAGCCACTAGACAGTTGTTTCAACCTTATTAGGGCTCATCAGCAGTATACACCCTGATCTCCACACTCGAGATCGAACCAGTGACTACAATGCCGAAACTCTTCCACTGAGCCATTGGTCCACATCGTACACAAGCGCTTCTAAATTAACTAGTCCACTTAATCTGATGTATCTTGTAGGTACATCTGTACTCTTACAGAGGACAAGGTCACCCCAAAGGCTACGTCTTTCCAAGTTGGAGATATGCATCCGTGTAATCATAAACCGATGACCAAGGATATATATATATATATATATATATATATATGTGTGTGTGTGTGTGTGTGTGTGTGTGTGTGACCCCTTCATTTCCATTATTCCCAGGTCCTCTCATACCTTGATTGGTAGTATCTATAAGGGTCTTGAATTGCTAAAACCTATTAGGGTATAATCTAAGGGACCAAATGAATCTTTTGAAAAATTATTCCTATTTGTTTTCAAGAAAAGAAAACTCTTAAGAAAAAACTACAGGGTGGAACGATAAAATTGTTGCCCAAGAAAAGACGACATGATTCCATTTCCGTTTAATGAAAACCGGTTTTCTGTTTTTGTTGCAGATCATCTACTAGTTGGCCAGTTGTGTACAAATCCTAGGAGCGATAGGAGCCTTCTATCATGTCTGAAAGTGACACAATGTTCAACGAGCGCCGCTGTACAACTCATGGTCTCTACCGATCCAACTCATGACAACAGGACGATTGCCAGCACCCTCAAAATAAAAATCCGGACGGTTCAACGTGCCCTGGGTGATGAAAACAAAGTTTCCGGCTACGATTATGGTATTTTGTGTGGTTTCAAGTGAGGGCAACATCATGCCACCTCACATCTTCGAATTCGGCTTGAAAGTCAACACCAAAGTGTACCTGGATGTGCTGAAGAGTGTGGTGATCCCCTGGTGCAATCAGGTGGCCAGTGGCAGACCCTGGGTGTGGCAGTAGGACTCGGCGCCGGTCCACAAGTCCCAAAAGACCCAGGTTTGGCTTCAGGAGTGCTACGATTTTGTACCCTTCTCTTACTGGCCCCCTCCTCTCCCGACCCGAACCTGCTGGACTACTTCGTTTGGTCATATGTCAAAAACATCACCAACATGACCTCCCACAACACAAAAGCCAACCTGATCACCGCCATCCGCCGATTATTCGCTGAGCTCCCGCCGGCCCTTATGGAAAAGGCATGCTCCCAGTTCCGGATCCGTATCGAGGCGGTGATTGAAGCTGAAGGTGGCTACATTGAATAGATGTCAGCTCTACTACATAATCAAGTTACCTGAATTGATTTTTTCAATAAAAGTTTTAAAATAAAGCTGTAGTGTTGTTTTCTTTAGGACGACAATTTTATCGTTTCACCCTGTATATAAAGAAATATGAATATAAACGTACAATGAACGCGATTACCTAATCCCAAGGCATAAAATAACCCTAGAAGGATTGACATGACGCTAAAATCCATCAGTCTCTTTGTTGTAGACATTCCTAAACGTTGAGTTCCGAAATTTCTGTTTTATAAACCCCTTCGCATTTAGCTTTAAAGGTGCAGATAATTAAAATAAACGCCCTTCTCCTTTCATACTAATGTCTCCCCTTGAGGCCAATTTTGGCACTTGCCATCATGAGGAAAATAACCTTGACGCTTATGAGTAACAGAAAGAGCCGCCCAATAGTCAAGAAATATCCATGATCCTCGTCCCTATATCAAGTACTCTACCTTAAGAGATGGGTGATACACTAATCTAATATAGTCTTCACCTTTCTGAGTGGATCACCGTTTGGCTTTTTTCTTTTAGCTATTGGGCCCACTTGAAAAGGCACATGCGCTTCGTGCTTGGGGAAATGTCTCCTCGCAGAAATATGCTTTGCTGGAGAAAGTGTGTAATAAAAAAAAGCGAGAGACACGTACCAAAAAGCCTATAGAAGATTGGCAAATTGTCGCTATTAAGTGTTAAAATAAATGTCCATGATCGCACGATGAAATTCGCACATCAAAAAAAAAAAAAAAAAAAGAAAAAAAAAAAGAAAAAAAAAAAAGAAAATCTATTACGAGACTGAAACCCTAAGCGACAAAATGAACACCCAACATAAAACAGAATTCTATTCTTCAATAACAAATGACTCGTGGCTATCAGAGCTAACATTACCACTGCCCTCGAAAATACGAGGATCATTAAATAAGTTTCCAGACTTTTTTCGTATGAGCACTTTTATTGATAGTACACTCATAAAACTCTAGTCCCCTTCGAAGTAATCTCCTCCGGATGCAATGCACTTGTTGAACCGTTCCAGCAACTTCTGCAAGAATCCATGGAAGTCCTCTTGTGTGAGCATGTCAATGACATTCGTCACAGCCTCTTTCATCTCCTCAATTGTCTCATAACGACAGCCTCTGAGCTTAGGGACTAACCAAAAGTCACAGGGAGTAAGGTCTGAACTATAGTTAGGTTGAGCAACTGTCTTGATGCCCTCCTTGGTCAAATAGTTTGTGACAAGGATGGAGTTGGGGACTGGTGTATTGTCCTGGTGGAAATGCCACTGACCCGATTGGAAGAATGCTGGCCTCTTCCCTAGGAATCTCTTGCTGAACTCCCTTAAAGCCTCAACATAGTAACCCTAACCCTAACCCTTTGGCCAATCAACTCTAGTCTATTGACTTCCTTACTCCTGCCACACCTCTCATCATCCTTCACAGACTCCCTGCCTTCCTTGAATCTCTTATGTCACTCAAAAACTGATGCTCTATTCATCCAAAATGGCCGAAAAGCAGTCTGAAGCATTCCAAACGTTTCTGTGGTATTTTTCCAAGTTTAAAACATAATTTTATTGCATATCGTTCTTCTAAAATGTCCTCACGTCCAGATTGCATTTTTGAAATTTACCAGCTGTGACAATCAGGCTTTAGTAGGCATAATTCCTATTGCTGTTGTAGCTGTTCAGTTAAATCTGAAATCATAAAAATTAGTCAGTCATCCCATAAAATGTATAGCAATAACATAGTGAACTTTCAAGAGTCTACGACAATTTTAAATTCCCATACGAAAAAAGTCGGGAAACTTATCGTATGCCCCTCGTAAATGGCTGAAAATGCTCGTCCCTACTGGATCACTAAAGTTAAGTAGCGATGGACCTTCTCAGTACTTGGATGGGTGACCACTTAAGAATTGTAAGTACAGTGCACAATCTGAGACCTGTGTATCTCGCTAAGCAAGCATTTGTATTTGACAATGCTAACATGACAAATCTCGTTTAAAGCACCGATTATTACCTGATCACCGATGTTAAACAAAGATAAGCCTATTCAGTTCTTGGATGGGTGACTACTTAAGAACAGTATGAACTCTAAGCAATCTGAAACCTGTGTACCTGGTTAAGCAAGGATTAATATATAACAGTTATACAAGGAATTATTCACAATTCACGCTTAAACCACTAGTTCACGCTAGATCATCGAAGTTAAACAGCAATGAGTCTGTTCAATACTGAGATGGGTGACTACTTATGACCAGCAGGTACCATAGGAAATGAATTCAATAAAGTTCAAATACTAGACGATATTTTGGAGTTTAACAGTTCTATAAGAAAGGCTTAAATCCATCAAGTCTCCGCCGATGTCAAGCTATGAACAAATAATAGAGCCAAACAACCTACAAGGAAAAAAAAAAAAAAACAATAAGTTCAAGTAAGTAAAGTTGGTGACCGTAGGCAACCCGAAGGCTCCTTTTTCAATAGCTGCTACACCGAGGTGTAAGGGAGGGTGCAACTCCTATCCCTGGATTGCTCCACTTTACCCTTGATACATACCTTATGATGCTGAGTGTTAAGCAAGGCGGCATCAAGTAGCATTTTTTGAGTCTTTGCTATGACTCGACCAGAGATTGAATCCCTGTCTCCCACGCCATTGGTGAATACTCTATCTACTAGGCCAATGGGGCATGGTCTTGGCTAAATTAGTAATTTAAAAACTGTGTGACAAAATAAAGTCGACTACTAACATGACACGTTCAAATCTCGCTTAAAGCACCGATTCTTACCTGATACGATAAGTCTATTCAGTACTTGGATGAATGTCAATCACGAACACCAGATACAAAAAGAAACCTGTTGCATGTGTACCTGATTAAACCCATTTCGGTGAGAGGTAAGTCTCAGGTTAATAAATTATGTCAAACTGCAACTTCATTGAATTTAAGCAGCTAAGAGCCTAATCAGTGCTATGTTGAGTGACTATTCAAAAACTGCAGATACAATAATTATTTTAATAACCTGGTTCCTTTTTTGAGCAATATTTTAATATTGCAATATAATTAATAAGCTTTTGTGACAGGTAAAACAAGTAAGAAAGGTGGTGACCGTAGTCGAGGGCAACCAGAAGGCTCCCTTTTCAATAGCTACTACACCAAGGTACAGGGGAGAGCGCAACTCCTTTCCTTGGACTGCTCGACTTTACCCTTGATACGTACCTGATATTGCTGAGTGTTAAGCAAAGCGGTATCAAGTACCATTTTAAAGTCTTTGGTATGATGCGACCTGGGATTGAACCCAGGTCTTCCGGACCAATGGCGAACACTCTACCCACCAGGCCAATGATCCGGTTGTGACACGTAGTAAGTCACGAAAACGAGGATCGTATGTCTGAAATTTCACGTAGCATATGAGTCTATATAATACATTTTGCCATTCCCAGAATGTGACCAAATTTTAATTTTTTTTAAACGGAGTAAACCTGATTTTAATTAAGGGTTTTTTTTTCTTCTGGGATGTTTGACATACCAAGACAAACGGGTGTAATCTAACCTAATATGTACCCAAAACTAGGGAAAGACGAGATCTATTTCCGTCTTCCCACGGGAATTAGCACAAAAGGAAATGAAAACTTGTCCAGATTGTCAACTCGGGTTGCTGGTTCTATATCCGACGATTATAACCATTACATTACAAGCGCCTTCTGTCTTTTCTAAAGTAATTATAATTAAGTAAGAATATCCGAACAATATTATTGCCCAATAGGTTGGGGCTGTAGAATACACCGACTGCTTTTATGCCGTAAAACTCCCCCAACGAGTGTTCTATATATGACACTATACAATCTGATGGTGAGGTTCCAGTAATGCTGGAGCTTTGGGGGAATGCGGAGTACCCCTTCAATGCCATCGCTCCCAGATCCACTCTGGTCCGGAGTAGTAGCACCTGACAAGGGTCATATGAATGGGCCAAAAAGAACTAAACTGCGTATATATTCTAAGCTGAATTGTTTAAAATAGAAAATTATTTTTGACATTGACTCTATACTTAGGCTAAACTTAATTGTTTGAATTAGAACTATTTGACTAAACTGAATAGCTTGAAATAGAAATGTTTTTGACAAATAAACTGTATACTCATGCTAAACTGAATTATTTGAACCCTGATTATTGTGTAAAAATGCATTTTGTTTTAAATAAACTACAAAGGTTGATATACCATAAATCCAACCAACCAACCAACTGAACTATGTTGGTGAGACTGATTCTCACTGTTTGGCACGTATTTCTTATTAATCTTAGTAAACGATAACAACAAGGATCGTATATTTAAGAAATGTTAGTTCGTTAAAAAGAGGACGCAATCATTGTTTATTTGCTTCTCCAGAGAGAGATATCCGCCGGAATCACTGTCCTTAGGAAATATATAATTGTTGACCAACGTCTAATGCAAATAAGGTGACATAGAGCATTATCTTCGAAGTTTCTTTTTTTTTTATTGTTTCTTTTTATTTTACTTTGAAAACGTTTGATAATTATCATTCGACTTTTGAATAACTAAATGAATTTCTTTACCTGCACGTGCACAAACTTTTCAGATATATTGGCATCTTTTGATTGAATCTGAAAGAAAAAGAAAATTATTTCGTAAGTACAACCAAGAGAACACTGAAAACTATTACAACATTTAAAAACACCTTTCTTTGAGAGTTTCTATGAAGAAAAAACATTTAAACAAACCAATACCATGTCTTCAGGCACACACACACACACACACACATACACACATATCATCATCATCATCATCATCATGTCGTGCTGCCAGCACGGATATCCCTGGCCCTCTCTTGCCACTTCTCCCTGTCGTTCATCGCCTCTGACAGGTCTTCAGTGCTATATCTTGTATCCTCACAGAGCTGCTGTATGTATGTTCGATCTGGTCGTACTGCTTTTGCTCGACCATATGTGGGGGTCCATAGGAGTACATCACTTATGAGCTCGTTCCTGCTTCTCCAGCAGTGTCCTGCGTGTCTGGTTCGTCTAACTTGGATAGTTTTCATAATGGGAGGTAGGTGGCAGTATAGTTGGTGCTTTGTGGGGTGTTGCCCCCAGGACTTGTTTAATATTGCTTGCAGCCGTCTTGTGTATTTGCCGTCGATCTTTTACTCCTGGCGTTTTGTTAGCGTCCAAGTAGTGCATCCATATAGCAGTATCGATACAACCGCTGTTTTGAAGAAAATGCGTTAAATATATATATATATATATATATATATATGTATATATATATATATATATAAAGCCGCACTGAATAGTTGTGATACAAAGAAACAGCCTGTCTGTGGGGGACAATATATACCCTCCCCCACGTGGGTTGAGCACTCTGGCGAAGGAATTAACGGCTGCCATTCGCATCATGCAAACCTCTTCGAAGGAATTGAGCACTCTGGTATCCGGTAAGGCAAAATGTTAACAAACGAAAGCTACTACACAATGCGTTATAATGACAGAGTTGACGTGGGTCGACTGCTGGCTAAGCGGTATGATGTTAAGACTACCGTGAAATTGTGCGGGTTTCGATCCCATCTTCAAGCGTCCTCCGTGTCTAGCCACACCAAAGAGTTGTGATACAACGAAACCGTCTCTCTGTGGATGATCAATCAAGATAGATAGATAAAAAGATTGATAATTGGAAGAAAAATGCAACAGACCGTTATTTGGCCACAGTAATTTTATTTCAGCTGGCCAACAAACCTCTTCAGATAGCCATCACATCGTGGAGAGAAAAAATTACAAAAATATTCTTTAAAAAACTCCCTCTTCTTGGTTTGGTGTAATATTTCTTTTTTCAAACGAGTAAGAATATATTAAAATATTATTTCAGTAATTTTTATCCCCCCCCCACGTCATAGTGAACTGATGAGATTAGTTCCTCTTATTGTGTTACCAAGTAAAATAAATTTATAACAGCCAAACGACGGTCTGTGGAGTTTTTCTTCCACTTATATGAATTTGTTCTGCATATAAATAAATTTATATGTTAATTATCAAATATTGATTGCCCAGTCGGCTGGAGCAGTAGAATACACTGACTGCACCTTAACAGACGGGTAAAACTCTCCGATGAGTGTCCTAGATATGAAACTAAACAATCTGACGGTGAGGTTCCAGTGATGCTGGGGCTTTGGGGAATGCAGAGCACCCCTTAATTGCCATTACTACCAGGTCCACTCTAGCCCGGCGTGTTAGCACCTGATAGGGCCCTATCTATGGGTTAAATAGAACTAACGGCATACTTATGCTAAACTGAATGGTTTGACTCAACTGAATAGCTTGAAATAGACATGTTTTTGACTATTAAACTGTACTTACATTTAAACTGCGTGCTTATGCTAAACTGAATTATTTGAAATAGAACTGTTTTTTGACGTTGAAACTGTACTTACACTAAATTGAATTGTTTAATATAGAACTGTTTTGCCATTTAACTGTAGAACAGCTTGACTACACTGAATAGCTAGAAATGGGAATGATGTTCCCATTTAAACTGCCTACTTATGTTAAACTGAATTGTTTGAAATAGAACTATTTTCCTAAAAATGGATTTGGCGTTAAATAACCTATAAAGGTTTAATTGCCATAAAACCCAACCAACCAACCATCAAATATTGATCATTGATGGAGAATTATAGGAATCCTATTATATATTCTGAATGTGAATGATTCTCTACTCATCTTCTCTCTCTCTATTTTTTTTTTCAATGTTTTTTTTTAGGATTTTCACTGGTTTTTGGCAACATTTATCTTCATATGAGATTTACCTAATGAGTAGAGTGTTCGCCAATGATCCGGTAAACCAGGGTCCATTCCCAGGTCGAGTTATACCAAAGACTCCAAATATGTTACTTGACCGCCTTGCTTAACACTCAGCATTATAAGGTAAGGATGAAGCAATCCAGTGAATAGACTAGCGCCCTTCCCTACACCTCGGTTTAGTAGCTATTGAAAAGGAAGCCTTCGGGTCACCCTCGACTAAGGTCGCCAATTTTATATCTTTATGTTATAACATTAATTGTATACAACTTATTGTCCAATCACTGAAATGTCAATTATTTCGTTTCATTTATTGCATAAACATTAACTGTTTATATTTGATAATGAGTGGTGAAAAAATTGCAATTAGAGCCATTTCATGCAACCGATAGAAAAAAAAAGAGTACAAGGTCGAGTGGCAAAATAAATTAACGAAGTGGAAGATCCTGGAATTGTCAACGAACGTGCAACACTAAACTAGTTAAGACATTTCAAAGAAGACGACACCAGTGTCAAAGACAAACAAAGGACAGGGATGTTGTATTGCCATATACATATACATCATACAAATATAAGCGGAAACATAGTCAACAATAATGACAAACTTTAATGAACGAACGAACACACTTCTTTATAAAAATATATCTCTCACACTTTATTCTCGAAAGAGTTGATGTTTCTTGTGTGTGAGAGATGAGCTGGAGACGGGGACAGACTGCTACATTGACCCCAAGTTCTTCTGACCATAGCAGCACTTCTTCCTTATCTTGGCTGGGGTTGCTCAACCGTGGGTCACTGAGATCCCAAAGCCCTCTATCTGCTGCTGGTTCTCAATTCGGCATCTTGTCCCCAACTGGCTCCAACTCCAACTGACCCAAGCCGTCTGTGTTCTGGTTATATTTTTATTTGACGCTCACCTACTTTCGCTGTTCCCCCGCTTATTTACACTGGTGAATGTCTTGATTGACGGCTCGGTCGAGGGTCAATATGTTACAGAGAGACTTCCTCTTGTAAAAACTGAGGTCTTTGCTCGAAATAGCAGAACAATAGCCTTGTACATGCAGACTTATATCGTCAGCAGATCTTAGACCTTCATAAAGAAGTAACACTTTATTCTTCTAAAAGAAGAAAACACCCTGAAATACTTTAGATACTTAAAATAAGAATTTCTTGTTTTAAGTATTTAAAGTATTTTAGGGTGTGTTCTTTTTTGAAATACGAAAATAACTGACTGACCCTAGTATATATATATATATATATATATATATATATATATATATAAGGAAAAAAGAAACGCAAACGAGAAGAATTTGCCTGCCTAATCTGGCGCAGCTGTAGAATACACGGTCTGCATCTCTACTGAGGGATAAGAACAAGACCCCAACCACCCACCCACACACACATGTGTCCTGTTATGACAATAAAGTATCTACATGATACTAAACTACAAGTCATGGAGTTTTGGGGATGTTTGATAGCAATACTTTAACTGGACGCAAAAAAAAAATGAGCGCAGGCGTTTTTAAAAATGCTCTTTACAAAATATGTTTATAAATCTTGGATATTTAATATATATGCATAATGAAAATTTTACATTAGGTAACCCACAATGGTTGATATGCCATAAAACCCAACCTAATCATATTTAATATATAAGTATAAAGAGTATTTGGCATTAAATAACCTACAATGATTATGTCATAAAAACCAACCAAATCAAATCATATATATTTAATATATATGTATAAAGAGGATTTTGGCATTAAATAACCTACAATGGTTGATATGCCATAAAACTAAACCAAACCAAATCATATACGCTTAAAATTTGTGTATAAAGAAGATGTGGGATTAAATAATCAACAATCTTTGATATGCAATAAAACCCATCCAAACCAAATTATTTACATTTAATATATATAGATAAAGAGGATTTGACAGTAAATAACTTACAATGGTTGATATGCCATATAACCCAACCCATCCAAATCATATATATTTAATATATATGTATAATTAGGATTTGGCATTAATTAACCAACAATGGTTGATATGCCATAAAACCTCATATAAATCTAATACATACACATATATATATATATATATATATATATATATATATATATATATATAAAGCATATTTGGCATCAAATAACCAAGAAAGTTCGATATACCATAAACTAAGCCAAAAGAAACAAAATCATATATATTTCATATATAAGTATTGAGTGAATTCATTGTTAAATAACTTACAATGGTTGATATGCCATAAAAACTCAACCGAAATAATATATATTTGTTATATATGTATAAAGAAGATTTGGCATTAAATAATCAACAATAGTTGATATGCCATAAAACACAACCAACCCAAATCATATATATTTTATATATATGTATAAAGAGGATTGGCATTAAGTAACCAACAATGGTTGATATACGATAAAACCAAGACAGACCGACCCAAATCCTATATATATATATATATATATATATATATATATATATATATATATTGACCGGATTTAATATTAAATAAGCTATAATTGTTGGTATATCATAAAAACCAAACCGAACCAAATCATATGTATTTGATATATATGTATAAAATGAATTTGGTTTTAAATACCCTAAAATAGTTGATGTGCCATAAAATCTAACCCAACTAAATCATATACATTTAATAAATATGTATAAAGAGGATTTGGTATTAAATACCCGAAAATAGTTGATATGCCGTAAAATCTAACCCAACTAAATCATACATATTTAATATATATGTATAAAATGAATTTGGTTTTAAATACCCTAAAATAGCTGATATGCCATAAAATCTCACCCAACCAAATCATATATATTCAATATATATGTAGAAACTGGATTTGGCATTAAATACTCTAAAATAGTTGATGTGCCATAAAATCTAACCCCGCCAAGTTATATATATATGTATAAAGAGAATTTGGCATTAAATACCCGAAAATATTTGATATGCCGTAAAACCTAACCCAACCAAATCATATATATCTAATACATATGTATGAACTGGATTTGGCATTAAATACCCTAAAATAGTTGATATGCCTTAAAACCTAACCAAACCAAATCATATATATTTAATATATATGTATCAAGCGGATTTGGTTTTAAATACCCTAAAATAGTTGATGTGCCATAAAATCTAACCCAACCAAACCATATATATTTAATATATATGTATCAAAAGGGTTTGGTTTTAAATACCCTAAAATAGTTGATGTGCCATGAAATCTAACCCAACCAAATCATATATATTTAATATATATATATATATAAAGAGGATTTGCTATTAAATAAGCTATAATTGTTGATGATATCAACATTGCTAATGATTGATATTTTTTCGACAAAACTTCTTTCTTCATTATAGTATGGATCGCTTACCCGGTGCAGACAGATACGTCAGCTAGTTAAATATAGTTAGTATTTTTTCCTGAAGTATTTGTTTTTTATATAGGATCAGGCCAGGTGTATGTGACAAAGTTTTTAATAAAATTTTGCAAACTTAACTCAGCTGATAACGCAGTCCCGATTATTGGAGAGTCTAATTTTTATGATTTTTCAAATTAGTTCTCTGAAAAAATTTACGAAGAGACTCTTCTGATTTCAACTTTTTCATTTACTTTAGAGTATTCATGATTGACTCGGATAAACATGAGTGACACTTGAAACGATTTTGACAAACATGTTCATGAATAGAAGAACATAATTACGTAGAGATATTTTTTTTCTTATCGGACCAAAAATCGATATATCGATTCATTTATATCCTGAATATGATTTGGTTTCTTGAAGTCTCGAATATATTTCTG
>OY757939.1:18707475-18744975 GCA_963585895.1 Sepioteuthis lessoniana
GATAGATATATAAAGAGAGAAAAACAGAAAAAAATACATTTATATATATATATATATATATATATATCTGAGGATCATTAAATCAGTTTCCAGCCTTTTTTGTATGAGCACTTTGATTGATAGTACACACATGAAACTCTAGTCCCCTTCGGAGTAATCTCCTCCGGATGCAATGCCCTTGTTGTACAGTTCCAACAACTTCTGGAAGGCCTCGTTGAAGTCCTCTTGTGTGAGCGTGTCAATGACCTTCGTCACAGCCTCTTTCATCTCCTCAATTGTCTCATAACGACGGCCTCGGAGCTTAGGGAATAACTAAACGTCACAGGCAGCAAGGTCTGGACTATAGGGACGGTGAGGTCAAATAGTCTGTGACAAGGTTGGAGTTGTGGACAGGTGTATTGTCCTGGTGGAAATACCACTGACCCGATTTGAAGAGTGCTGGACTCTTCCGACGGTATCTCTTCCTGAACTCCCTTAAAACCTCAACATAGTAACCCTAACCCTAACCCTAAGCCTTTGGCCAACCAACTCTGGTGTATTGACTTCCTTACTCCTCCCACACATCTCATCATCCCTCACAAACTCCCTGCCTTTCTTGAATCTCTTATGCTACTCAAAAACTCAAGCTCGATTCATGCAAGATACTCCAACAGCAGTATGAAGCATTTCATACGTTTCTGTGGCATTTTTTCCAAGTTTAAAACAGAATTTTATTGCATATCATTCTTCTAAAGTCCAGATTGCATTTTCGAAATTCACCGGCCGTGACAATCAGGCTTTAGTAGGATGTATTCCAATTCCTGCAATAGCTGTTCATTTGAATGTGAAATCATAAAAATTGGTCAGTCATCTCATTACATATATAGCAATAACAGTGAATTTTTAAGAGTCTACGATAATTTTAGTCTGGAAACTTATTGAATGCTCCACGTATATATATATATATATATATATATATATAATCTCACAGAATACACGGCAATGAGTATATATATATATATATATATATATATATATATATATATATATATATATAAATTATATATATACATATTAATTTATTTTGAATCTTACACAGTAACCAGAATCGAGTTGAATATTACAGCTACTGTTCTACAAAGAAGGAAAGCTTGGGCATTAAATAAACCACTGCAGGTTGATATGCCATTAAACAAAGAAACCAATCTACTCCTATGACGTTAAAACCATTGGGAACTGTATGAATTCCTCAATTCTGCGTAAATAGTTGGACAAACGTTAACTTTGGTATGGTTGGTTGGTTGGGTTTTATGGCATATCAACCTTTGTAGGTAATTTAATGCCCAACCCATTTTTATGCAAATAGTCCGTTCTAGTTTAAACAATGCATTAGTACGCAGTTTAGTTTTATTTAACCCATAGATAGGACCCTATTATGTTCTGCCACTCCGAGACAGAATGGATCTTAGAGCGATGGCAATGAAAGGGCTCACCGCATTCCCCGAAGCTCCACAATTCCTAGAATCTCACCATCAGATTATTACTATCATATCCAGGACACTCGTTGTGGGATCTTACCCCTCTACAGATAAGCAGTCGGTGTATTCTAAACCCTCAACTGACTGGGCAAACTTTGGTATGGTTTGAAGAAAAACTCTTAATTCAAAAAAAAAGTTTTACACCTGAAGAAGGATGGGTTCCACCAGGTTATTCTGGCCTAGGAACGCAAAAGGTGTGCCCTCATGACCAAATCAAGCAACGGAACCATTGAAGAAAAGAAGAAAATAAACTTTGTTTTCATTTTCGCTTTGATGAAATACAGTTTTGTTCTCGGTACTTTTTTCAAAATACATTTTGCAAACCAAATTACGGAATAACCCCAGGCTATAGCTACTTGGCAGGGCTGAGTTTATAGCTTGGCGCCTGAGGCACCCCAAAATGGGGAATGTCGAGGGTATCAATCATTTTTTGTAACGGCTGTGCATATCTCGATTCTTTCGTAGCCCTCCTACTATAGAATGATCTTATGTCAAACCCAGCCGGGTAGGAGGTTGGATAAATATCAAATTACGGAATATCTTGTAGGAGAACACTTTTTAATTCCAATTCATTTTTTGTCGTATTTAGTTTGTGTGAAAACTGAGGTTGATTTAAACCATTTCCTGGTTCATATCATTTCAACCTGTTGTTTGGTTTCGTTTGGTTTATTAGTTTAATGGCATATCAATCTTTGTGGGTTATTCAGTGCCAAAGGTATCCTTGAAGAACATTAGAGGTACTCATCATCATCATCATCATGTCATGCCATCGGCACGCATATCCCTGACCCTTTCTCGCCACCTCTCCATATCGTTCATCGCTTCCTGCAGGTCCTCAGGGCTACACCCCGTATCCTCACAGAGCTGCTGTATGTAGGTTCGAGCTAGTCGCCCTGCTTTCACTCGGCCATGTGAAGGGGTCCACAGGAGTACATCCCTTATGAGCTCATCCCCACTTCTCCAGTAGCGTTCTGCATGTCTGGTTCGTCTAACTTGGATAGTTTTGGTGATGGGAGGTCGGTGGCCGTATAGCTGCTGCTTTGTGGGGTGTTACCTCCAGGACCTGTTCAATATTGCTCGCAGCATTCTTGTGTAATTGCCGTCTAGCTTTTTCTCCATACGTTTCGTTAGCGTCCATGGAGTGCATCCATATTGCAGTATTGACACGATCGCTACTCGGAAGAAACTGCGTTTCATTTTATCGGTCAGGTCGGGGTTTATACCTTTAACAAGTGTATTAGTCCCGAATTAATCGTAATAGCGCGACTGGAGATCGAACTCGCTTACTCCAATATCATAGTCCATCACGTCAACCATTACACCCTGGGGACTCCTCCTCGACCAGTTGTTCAAAGCAGAACTTTTCAGCGAATTCCTCGTTTGCGTTAATGTATTGACGGTTTAGCCGGTTCCGTATATGTCTGAAGGAGGTCCCCAGATATATTCCTGAAACAGGTCTAAAATCAGAATTTTCCGTCTCCAAGATCTGTTGCTGTATCGAGAACCGTCTGGCCTACTATTTATCCACAAATCTAGGGAAAAATATTTGGATTCATATCTTTCCCAAAGATATTAGAGTTATGTGAAATGTTAACAGCCTTACCCAGGGTTTGAACACGGGCAACTGTGTCCATTATCTACGTCTATAATCCTTACACTACGAGTACCTTCACGACCCTTTAGACGTGTGAGTTACGATATCATCATCATCATCATCATCATCATGTCGTGCCGCCAGCACGGACATCCCTGACCCTCCCTAGGCACTCCTCCCTATCGTTCATCGCCTCTGACAGGTCGTCAGGGCTGCATCCCGTATCCTCACATAGCTGTTGTATGTATTTTCGAGCTGGTCGTCCTGCTTTTGCCCGGCCAAATGTGGGGGTCCATAGGAGTACATCACTTATGAGCTCGTCCCTGCTTCTCCACCAGTGTCTTGCATGTCTGGTTCGTCTAACTTGGATAGTTTTCGTGATGGGAGGCAGATGGCCGTATAGCTGGTGCCTTATTGGGTGTTGCCGCCAGGATTGTCATGCTTGCAAAACCATGCAAATTTGAGGAAGATCTTTCTTTTTTTTTATCGGCATTCAGTTTTATTACAGCAACTGTGGGTGCTTCACCACCAGGTCCATTAATTTTAAACAAAGGCAGATAATTACTTTTTGTTTCAACATTCGTTTTGTTATTATTATTTAGATTATTTTATCGTTTGAAAAATGTTAGACTCGGAGAAGGTTTATTACAAAATAATGAGGCAATTTTTACGAGAAATGCTGTCATTTCCAATTCATAATTCTAGCCTAAAAATTAGAAAAAACCTCGCCTTAAAAAAAATGGAAATTCTGCTAAATTGCTATTTACTGTCCTTTTTTTTAAAGGTCAGCCATTTTGGAAGGAATCTGGTTGATTGGGAGTGCGTTAAAATGCCAATGACGCTCGGAGTTTCAATATTTACTAGGCTAAGCCTAAATGATTGATTTTAACGGCATATCAACCTGTCTAGTATTATTTCATGCCGAGAGGTTACGGAATTGCGTTTATTGTATGTACATTTATATTTGAATTTTTGGTGTTGTTCTTTCTTAAGAGTTTTTATACAAAGTTTGATAATATCGAATATATTTGATACAAATTATTTGCACATAGTTGTAAGGTTTCAAGGATTTTCAAATAATGTTGACCAGTCGGCTGGGACAGTAGAATACTCCGACTGCTTATCTGCAGAGGGGTAAGGAACCCCTCATCAACGAGTGTCCAAGATATGACACTAAATAATCTGATATTGAGGTTCTAGGAATATTGGTGCTTTGGGGAATTCGCAGTACCCCGACATTGCCATCGCTCCCAGATCCACTCTCACCTGGATGGTTGCACCTGATAGGGCCCTATCTACGAGTCAAATAGAACTAAACTGTGTACATATGCTAAACTGAATTGTTTGAAATAGAACTGTTTTTATGAATAAAGATGGTTGGTGGTTGATTGGGTTTTATGGCATATCAACCTTTGCAGGTTATTTAACGCCGAATCCATTTTTATGGATTCTATTTCAAACAATTCTGTTTAGCATAAGTACGCAGTTTAAATGTAAGTACAGTTTAATTGTGAAAAACATTTCTATTTCAAGCAATTCAGTTTTGTGAAGCAGTTCTAATTCAGCTAATTCAGCTTAGTGTAAGTACAGTTTCAATGTCAAAAAACAGTTCTAGTTCAAATAATTCTGTTTAGCATGAGTACGTAGTTTAAAAGTAAGTACGGTTTAATTGTCAAAAACATTTCTATTTCAAGCTATTCAGTTTAGTCAAACAATTCAGTTTAGCATAAGTATGCGGTTAGTTCTATTTAACCCATTGATAGGGCCCTTATCAAATGCTACCACTCCGGGCCAGAGTGGACATGGGAGCAATGGCAATGAAGGGGTGCTCCGCATTTCCCAAAGCTCCAGCATCACTGGAACCTCACCATCAGATTGTTTAGTGTCATATCCATGACACTTGTTAGTGGGGTTTTACTCCTCTGCAGAGGTGCAGTTGGTGTATTTTACAGCCCCAGCCAACTGGGCAATATAAAAATGGATTCGGCATTAAATAACTTACAATGGTTGATATGCCATAAAACAAAACAAAACTAAATCAAATAATGATTTCCTATCAAGAACAATCATTCGTTTTCACGCACTTAATTGGTTTCATGAAAGTAATTTTATTCCAAAGTAAACAATTATAGCTTCAAGAAACTATAATTACTAGACATGATTTACAGTTATATAGTTTCAAGTATTCCTGTAATATTAGGGACGGACGCCGTCATTAAATTGCACCGTTCTCAAGGTTAAAGAACATTCGAACACATCAGCTGTCATCAGTCATTGAGTACAAAGGTCTGACGAGCAAAAAATGTCACGAACCTCGCTCGTGCTGGCAGAGTGACCGGTAGAGAAAAAGCGTGATTTTAATATTATCGCTCGTGAACTTTCACATGTTGTGCTACTGTTCCACTGGTGAGCATCGAACCTTCAGGAACCTTCGAATTGATTCCATCAAATCGCTATATAAGAAAATCAAGTAGCGAGATTTTGGCAGTTCAAGACAGGTTTTCGAACAGGTTTCAACAGAGGCGCATGCCACACGACGCATGTCATATAGAGCCCAGCCTGTCAATCTGAATGATATGATAAACATCAACAGGCCGACGACAAAAACGCCGCCGTCGTTGCCAAGAAGAGAAGGTGAACCTTTTCTTCGAATGTTAGCTAAAGTGCGCGGAGAGAAAGAGTGATAAAGAAAGAAGACGTTTGATAGCGTAAAAAAAAAAAAGAGAAGGCGAAGAAGAACGCTATTGAACAAACTTTTTAACAACAGTCCGCTGTAATTCCCGAAAATAAAACGACTACTATTTTCTTCATTTAGATTCAAGTTTCGAGCGTTTCTTTTCTGTGAATTCATTTCTTTTTATCAGACACAACGCTTTAATTTTTTTTATCCTATACTACATTCCTATCAAATACGAATAATTTTTAAAACACCTGTTCAACCCATAGATGGGATCCTAACATTTACAACACCTTCAAGTTGAAGAAGACATGAGAGAAATAGCAATGATGAGGTACTCCACACTCACCAAAGCTCCGGAACTTGTTTCTTTTTCTTTTTTCCCTTTTCCTCTTTTCTTCTTTTGTTTCCTTTTTTTCCTTTCTATTTTTCACTTTCCTCCTTTTCCTCTTTCCTCTTTCCTTCTTTTCTCTTTCTTTCTTTTCCTCTTTCTCTCCTTTCTTCTTTACTTCTTTTGTTTCTTTCTTTTCTTTTTTTTATTTGTCCCTTACCTGCTTTTCTCTTTCCTCTTTTTTTGCCTTTATTTCTTTCCCGCCTTTTTTTTTTTTTTCACTTTATTTCTTTCCGTCTTTCCTCCTATTTTTCTTTGTTTTTTTCTTTGCTTCTTTTCGTTTTTATTTTCCTAATTTTCTCTTTCTTTTCTCTTTCTTTTTTCTTTCTTTCTTTCCCTCTTTCGTCTTGTCTTTTTTTTGTTGTTTCCTTCTTTTCCTTTCTTCTTTTTCTCTTTCAATCTTTTTCTTCTTTTCTTCTTTTCTCTTTCTTTCCCTTTTCCCCCTTTTCTTCTTTCCTTTTTGTTTCATTCTTTTCCTTTCTGCTTTTTCTCTTTCCTTCCTTCCTTTCTTTCTCCGTCTTTTTTCTCTTTATTTCTTTCTCTCTATCCTACTTTTCTTCTTTCCTTGTTTTATTTCTTTTTTCCTTCCTTCTTTTTCTCTTTCTTCTTTTCTCTTTTTTTCCTTTCTTCTGTTTTCCTTCTTCTTTTTCTCTTTCTATCGTTTCTCTTTCTTCTTTTTTTTTCTTCGTTTCTCTTTCTTTCTTTCTCTTTCCTCTTTTTCTTCTTTCCTTCTTTTGTTTTCTTCTTTTCCTTTCTTCTTTTCTCTTTTCTTTCTTTCTCTGTCTTTTTTTCTCTTTCTTTCTCTCTCTCTTTCCTTCTTTTCTTCTTTTGTTTCCTCTTTTCCCGTTCCGTCTTTTTTTCTTTCCTTCTCTTCCCTTTCCGTTTTATTCGGTTTCCTTAATTTCCTCGATCCTTTTCTTTCTTTTATTTCTTTTCTCTTTCCTTCTTTTTCGAGAGGACGGTTTTATATATATATATATATATATATATATATATATATATATATATAACTTGTAGTTTTTCTTTCTCCAAGGTTTGCTGTCTTATCAAAGCTAAAACCTACATCTGCCCCAATAAAAGGGACTCCGCATTTCCCAAAGCTCCTGTATTACTAGAGCCTCACCATCAGTTTGTTTAGTGTAGTATCAAGGACACTCGTTGGGCGGTCTTACCCCTCTGCAGTGATGCAGTCGGTGTATTCCCCAGCCGATTGAGCCATTGATTGGATGTGGTAATTTCAAAACTTTTCTCGGACGAAATGACCTTTTCGATTTATTGATTGTCACTCCACAGAGACATTTTAACCATTGTCACCCGTTATATCCAATTAGACATTGGAACTACCGTTAATCTCTCGACAAGGAGTCCCTAGAGAGCAATCCCCTAAAAGTGCATCGAGTGGCTGTCAACTCATTTTTCATTTGTCTATCCTCAACAGTATTTATATTGTCAACCTTCGAAAGACAATAGAACTAATGAAAGAAAATGGTTTCTCACTTAACAAAGGCACAAGGTATCACACAGAAAATATTACTAATGCAGACAATGCAGATGATCTTGTGTTTCTTGTACATACACCTGTCAAAGCCGAATCTCTGCTGTATAGCCTGAAGCAAGCAGCAATATGCATTGGTCTCCACGTGAACTCAGATAAAACAGAGTTATATGTGTTTTGCTAAAGATGATGCCACTCCTCGTTAAATGGCAAGCATCTAAAACTTATTGACTACTTCAAATACCTAGGTAGCAATATCTCATCTACTGAAAATGATGTCAACAAGGTAAGGCATTCACTGGAGATAGACATACAGAGAGAAAGAGTATAAGAAATCCATGCTGCTGGCACGCCTTGATGATAATGATGACGATGCGGATGAAGGTGGGGTTGGTTGGTTGGTTGGTTGGTTGGTTGGTTGGAGGTGTTTTATGGCATATCAACCTTTTTAAGTTATTCAATGCCAAATCTTTTTATATAAATATTAGATATATGATTTAAAAATACTGTTCAATGATCAAACAGTTTTATTTATAACAATCTACTTTAGCATAATTAAAAAAAGTTAAAGGTTTCCAAGTATTGCTATGTATCACTAACAAACCAATTTAATATCAGTCATTTGTTTACACGCAGTTAAATGATAAAACGGTTCTATTTTAAACTATTCAGTTTAGCATAATTCATTTGTTTATATTTACCAACCCCTCCGCTCGGGCAGGATATGAAACAAGGTCAATTTTTAAGCCGAGTTTAACAGGTTCTCAATTCAGAGTTTACCTTCTCCTAGACTAGTTGCCTCACCAAGGCTGAAGAACTCAGTCTGTCCTACTATTTACCCATAGCTGGAGGGAGAATAATTGTATTCATACCTTTCCCAAGGGCATTAGTGCTCTACGAAATGCAATCAGTCTCGTCCAGGATTTGAACTCGTGTCGCCGTGTCCATTTCCTACGACGATAACGACTACACCACGGGCGCTTCCCAATTCATTTGTTCGCCCTTAGTTTAAAAGTCAAATAGTTCTATTTAACCAATTGATAGTACCCAATAAGATGCTACCAATCCAAGCTTGAGTAGACCCGGGAGCGACTGCAATGAAGGGGTACTTCATATTCCACAAATCTCCAGGTCAAGAGCATCTCCATTAGATTGTTTAATGTCATTTCCAGGACACTCGTGGTGCCGGGGGTCTAACCGTTCTGCGAAGATGCAGTCAACGAATTCCACAGCTCCAGCAGACGAAGTTCTTAAACAGAGGAGGTTAATATTAATTGAAGAGATTAAAAAAACTGGGAGGAAAGATTCCTAATGATACGAAGGGCATACGATAAGTTTCCAGACTTTTTTCGTATGGGCACTTATATTGATAGTACACACATGAACGTCTAGTCCCCTTCGAAGTAATCTCTTCCGGCTGCAATGCACATGTACCGTTACAACAACATCTACAAGGCCCTTTGGAATTCCTCTTGTGTGAGCGTGTCAATGACCTTCGTCACAGCCTCTTTCATCTCCTCAAATGTCTCATAACGACAGCCTTTGAGCTTAGGGAATAAACAAAAGTCACAGGGACGAACGTCTGGACTATAAGGACAGTGAGCAACTGTCTTGATGCCCATCTTGCTCAAATAGTCTGTGACAATGATGGGATTGTGGACTGGTGCATTGTTCTGGTGGAAATGCCACTGACCCGATTTGAAGAGTGCTGGCCTTTTCCGACGGAATCTCTTTCTGAACTCGCTTAAAATCTCAACATAGTAACCCTAACCCTAACCGTTTGGTCAATCAACTCTGGTGTATTAACTTCCTTACTCCTTCCACACCTCTCATCATCCCTCGCAGACTCCCTGCCTTCCTTGAATCTCTTATGCCACTCAAAAACTCATGCTCGATTCATGCAACATGGTCGAAAAGCAGTCAGAAGAATTACATACGTTTCTCTGGCATTTTTTCCAAGTTTCAAACAGAATTTATTGCATATCGTTCCTCTAAAGTGTCAGATTGCATTTTTGAAATTCACCAGCGGTGACAATCAGGCTTTAGTAGGGTGTATTCCAATTGCTGCTGTAGCTGCTCATTTAAACCTGAAATCATAAAAATTGGTCAGTCATCTCATAAGATGTATAGCAATAACATACTAAATTTTCAAGAGTCTACGGTAATTCTAAATGCCCATACGAAAAATGTCTGGAAATAATTCCAAATGGGCCATAAAAGTAGTGTGCACCTCGTAATTGTCAGCGATATCATAGAACTGGGTACAAGCATTGCTGTATCTCATCAACAGAATAGGATCCATTCTACTGATCTTGACTAGTTTGGTTAAAACATATTAAAATTCATTAAAATCATTTCTGCTCATTAGAATCGAGTTTTTTTTTTTTTAAACAGGCTCAAGATTTGAACGAGATACAGTGAATTTGTCGTGATGATGTCGATGATGCAAAGAAACAACAGTTGATTATACTGGACAAGGAGGGCCCAGTGTAACGGTTATGGTCGCAGAGGAACTAAATCTTCGACCAGAGTTAAAACCCTTGACACGGCTGCCTGTATTTCATCTCATGCTAATGTCTCTGAGAAAGGCATGAATCCATTTGTTTTCCCGGATATGCCTCGTCAACACTCGGTTCGTCTAGTCTAGCAAATCTCATTAGAGTTTTATTGATCTCCCTCCTTCTTGACACAAATCCTACTCCAACAAGCTTCTTCCCAAGAACAGCTATAGTAGGGACAAACTTCGCCAAGTGTGTTTTAACAGCATAAGAAAGTAAGCACTTGAAGTCCAAGGTCAATAAGTCTCATTAGTCTTTGGACTCTTGAATCACCTCTGTCCTCCTCTCCATCCATCTTCACTCAATACTTCCCTTTATTTATTTATCCTGTCTCGTAGCGACATCATCGTAGATCTTTTCTGAATAATGACCAATTTAGCTAGGTTTACAGTGAATCAAGGGAAAATCATAATCGTATAATTAGTTTGCTGTTTTATTTAAATCCAAAGAAACTTTTCCAGAAATAATTTCTCTAGAACTAATCTACGATTACAATCAATCCCAAATAATTCATTGCCTAGTCTGCTGGGATGTAAAAAAGACTGAATCTCTGCCGAGGGGTAAGATTCCCTCTGAACAAGTGTCCTGGATATGATATTAAATAATTTGAGGGCAAGTCTCCTGTAAATCTGAAGTTTTAGGCAATGTGGAGAACCCCTTCATTGCCATCGTTACCAGGTCTACTCTGGCCCGGAGTGGTAGCACTTGATAAGGTCATATCAATGGGTCAAATATAACTGTTTGACATTTAAACTGAGTGCAAACAAATGACTTATGCTAAATCGAATTGTTAGAAAAAGAACTTTTACTGTGTGTAAATAAATGACTGATGTTTAATTGAGGCTTTAGTGACACCTAGCAATACTTGGAACCATTCAACTTTGACTTATACTAAATTGAATTGTTAGAAATAAAACTGCTTGTTCATTTAACTTTGTGTATGCAAGTGACTGATGTTTAATTGAATTGTTAGTGATACATAGCAATACTTGGAACAATTTAACTTTGATTTATACTAAATTGAATTGTTACAAATAGAACTGTTTTATCATTTAACTTTGTGTAAAATTGACTGATGTTTTCAATGAATTGTTTGTGATACATAGCAATAGTCGAGGGTGACCCAAAGGCTCCTTTTTCAATAGCTACTACACCGAGGTGTAGGAGAGGTCACTACTCCATTCTCTAGATTGCTCCACTTTATCCTTACCTTATATTGCTGAGTGTTAAGCAAGGAGGAATCAAGTACCATTTTTGGAGTCTTTGGTATGACTCGACCTGAGATTGAACCCTGGTGTCCCGGACCATTGGCGAACACTCTACTTCTATGACCCATTTGGAATTATTTAACTCAGTTGATTAATATCTACAAATCGTCTGATATCTAATATATTTGAAAAAAAAAAACGGATTTAGCATTAGATAACCTTCAAATGGTTGATATACCATCAAACCAAATCAGACCAAACTATCACATAATTTGTTGATGGGAGTCCCTGTGGCTTTATGGGTGGACTGTGATATCTTAGTAAGCGTGTTCAAACTCCAGTAGTGCCATTATGTTCACTTTCGGACTAATATAATCAGGGAAAATATAAACCCGCTTATCCACATAAGTATTGATTGAATCGTATTACTGCTGTTCTTCTACACGGACAGTTTTGGTATTAGATTGTACGAGAAGCTTAATCATATTTACCAACCCCTCCGCTCGGGCAGGATATGAAACAAGGTCATTTTTTAAGCGAAGTTTAACAGGTTTGAATTCAGAGTTTTCCTTCTCCTAGACTAGTTGCCTCACCAAGGCTGAAGAACCTAGTCTGCCCTACTATTTACCCATAGCTGGAGGGAGAATAATTGGATTCATACCTTTCCCAAGTGTATTAGTGCTATGTGAAATGCAATCAGTGTCGTCCAGGATTTGAACTCGTGTCGTCGTGTCCATTTCCTATGACGATAACCATTACACCACGGGCACCTCCTTTTTTTACTCAACCCCTCCGCTCAGGCAGGATATGACACAAGGTCAATTTTTTTAAGCGGAGTTTAACAGGTTTGAATTCAGAGTTTTCCTTCTCCTAGACTAGTTTCCTCAACAAGGCTGAAGAACCCAGTCTGTCTTACTATTTACCCATAGCTGGAGGGAGAATAATTGTATTTATACCTTTCCCAAGGGTATTAGTGCTATGTGAAATGCAATCAGTCTCGTCCAGGATTTGAACTCGCGTCACCGTGTCCATTTCCTACGACGATAACTATGACACCACGGGTACGAAGCTTAATACGCCATCAAAACCAAAAAAAAAAAAAAACCTAACCAACAATCTAAATAAAGTCCCTCCATAAAATTTACCGATATAGTTTTCTTCAAAAATATTTCAAACTTTTTAGTAATTTAAATTTTAATAATTCAAATTAAATTACCCATTTTTCAAATTTTAGAAGCTAACAGTCTTCAGTATTGACTCAAAACCCCTGTACTTCTAAGAGCATCTATTATTTCTCTAGTTTCTTTGTTTAACAGAATATCAACATTTGTGGGTTATTTAATGTCAAAGGCATACTAGTAGAAGAACAGTAGCGGTAATATTTAACCTATAGCTGGGAAAAGAGAGGATAGAAAAAGCATAAATAACAATGTTATGAATACTCGGAACATTTGAAGATAGATGGTATATATATGATTTGGTTTGGTTGGGTTTAATGGCATATCAACCATTGTAGGTCATTTAATGCTAAACCCTCTTTATACATATATATTAAATATATATTAATCGGTTGGGTCGGGTTTTACATCAGCTAAACTATTAGAGATTTCTTAAAACTAAACCCTCTTTCTACATATACGTTTGATATATAGGATTTGGTTGGGTTGGTTTTTTGGGATATCAACCATTTTGGCTTATTTAATGCCAAATCCTCTTTTTACATATACGTTTGATATATAGGATTTGGTTGGGTTGGTTTTTTGGGGATATCAACCATTTTGGCTTATTTAATGCCAAATCCTCTTTTTACATATACGTTTGATATATAGGATTTGGTTGGGTTGGGTTTTTTGGGATATCAACCATTTTGGCTTATTTAATGCCAAATCCTCTTTTTACATATACGTTTGATATATAGGATTTGGTTGGGTTGGTTTTTTGGGGATATCAACCATTTTGGCTTATTTAATGCCAAATCCTCTTTTTACATATACGTTTGATATATAGGATTTGGTTGGGTTGGTTTTTTGGGGATATCAACCATTTTGGCTTATTTAATGCCAAATCCTCTTTTTACATATACGTTTGATATATAGGATTTGGTTGGGTTGGTTTTTTTGGGATATCAACCATTTTGGCTTATTTAATGCCAAATCCTCTTTTTACATATACGTTTGATATATAGGATTTGGTTGGGTTGGTTTTTTTGGGATATCAACCATTTTGGCTTATTTAATGCCAAATCCTCTTTTTACATATACGTTTGATATATAGGATTTGGTTGGGTTGGTTTTTTGGGGATATCAACCATTTTGGCTTATTTAATGCCAAATCCTCTTTTTACATATACGTTTGATATATAGGATTTGGTTGGGTTGGTTTTTTTGGGATATCAACCATTTTGGCTTATTTAATGCCAAATCCTCTTTTTACATATACGTTTGATATATAGGATTTGGTTGGGTTGGTTTTTTTGGGATATAAACCATTTTGGCTTATTTAATGCCAAATCCTCTTTTTACATATACGTTTGATATATAGGATTTGGTTGGGTTGGGTTTTTTGGGATATAAACCATTTTGGCTTATTTAATGCCAAATCCTCTTTTTACATATACGTTTGATATATAGGATTTGGTTGGGTTGGTTTTTTGGGGATATCAACCATTTTGGCTTATTTAATGCCAAATCCTCTTTTTACATATACGTTTGATATATAGGATTTGGTTGGGTTGGTTTTTTTGGGATATAAACCATTTTGGCTTATTTAATGCCAAACCCTCTTTCTACATATACGTTTGATATATAGGATTTGGTTGGGTTGTTTTTTTTTGGGATATCAACCATTTTGGATTATTTAATGCCAAATCCTCTTTTTACATATACGTTTAATATATAGGATTTGGTTGGGTTGGTTTTTTTGGGATATCAACCATTTTGGCTTATTTAATGCCAAATCCTCTTTTTACATATATTAAACATGATCTGTTAACACATATTAGTAGATAACGTTTTTAAACGAGTTTAAAATTTGTTTTTTGCACACAGTTAAATGGTTCCAAGTATTGCCATGTATCACTAACAGTTCAATTAATAATCAGTCAATTTTTTACACACAGTTAAATGATTATATAGTACAATAACCGTACAATTTAGCAGAGATCAAAGTTAAATAAATCCAAGGTTTGCTATATATCACTAACGATTTAATTAAATATTTCAAACAATTCAATTTAGCATAAGTCATTTGTTTGCACTCAGTTAAAATATGAAAAAAAATTATTAGACCACTAGTCAGCGCCCTATCAGGTACTACCATTTTGGGTGAGAGTGAAGCTGGGAGTAATGGCAATAAAGGAGTACTCCTCAATACTCCAGCATTGGAGCCTCACCATCAGAATTTTTTGTGACATTTCCGGGACATACTTTGTGGTGGAGTGTCTTACCCTTTTGCTGAGATACAGTCGGTGTATTCTATAGCCCCAGCTGACTGGGCCACACGACATTCGTTGGGGTGGGTCTTACCCTTCTACAGAGATGCAGTCAGTTTATTCTACAGCCCCAGCCGACTGGGACACAGGAAACTCGTTGGGGTAGTCATACCCCTTTGCAGAGAGGCAGTCGATGTATTCTATAGCCCCAGCCGACTCGGCCACACGACATTCCTTGGGGTGGGTCTTACCCTTCTACAGAGATGCAGTCAGTTTATTCTACAGCCCCAACCGACTGGGTCACAGGACACTCGTTGGGGCAGTCATACCCCTTTGCAGAGAGGCAGTAGGTGTATTCTACAGCCCAACCGACAGGGCCACAAGAAACTCGTTGGGGTAGTCATACCCCTCTGCAAGGATGCAGTAGGTGTATTCTACAGCCCCAACAAACTGGGTCACAGGACACTCGTTTGGGGAGTCATACCCCTTTGCAGAGAGGCAGACGCTATATTCTACAGCCCCAACCGACTGGGTCACAGGACACTTTGAGGGTTGGGCCTTACCCCTTTGCAAGGATGCAGTAGGTGTATTCTACAGCCCCATCCGAAAGGACCTCAGGACACTCGTTGGGGTAGGTTTTACTCCACTGCAGAGATGCAGTTGAGATATACTATAGAGTTGTATTTTGGCCTTCGACCCGGCCAAAAATGCCATCCCAAGGTGATGCACCGGAAGGAAGTGACACATTCTAATGGCAGTTATGAGAGGAAATCGCGTGGGCGGAAATTGGCTGATGAAATGGGACGAGGTAAAAATTCCCATGATATACTCATAGACTGAGGCACCGGAAGAGAGTGACCTGTGAACTGCATGACAGTTATTTCCGCTTGATGACGATCAAACATGCGATTTCAAAGATCGAGTGGGCGATCGAGTGGGCGTGGAACTATTATATAACTCAGTCAAGACAGAAGTCAAAACAGTTGTAGTTGCAGTTAGAGCTGGAGAGAGTTATAGTCGAGATGTGGTAGGGAAAACCACACCAGGCCGAAGGGGCTTGGGGCCTTGATGAGTTGGGGGTCCAGAGAAGATGCTGATAAGATGCAGGAAAGAAAGCCATCACCCAGCAGAGTGGGCCTCCGGTTGAGCATCTGAAGAACAAGAAAGACACAACGCCGACGGCCATAAGAGTAGGGGTCAAAATGTTGCAGTTATGTTAGGTCTCCAGCTCCCTCTCACAGTAAAACCCACACAACCCTTTCGAACCCTTACAATAAAGTGGGAGGTACATATTTTTCTAAAGAAGCCTTCACTCGTCCTTTATTATTGTGTCATTATGATGCTGTAGATGACAATATAACAATATAATATAATAATATAATATAATAATAGCCCCAGTTGACTGGGCCCCAGGATAATCGTTGGGGGAGTCTCACTCTTTTGCAGACCGGCAGTCGATGTATTCTACAGCCCTAGCCGACGAGGCTATATTATCTTTGAGATTATGTTTATTCTATATAGCTTGGTGCGAGTTTATTTTATGTACAAAACTGAAAATTTCATGTGGGGCCCAAAGTTTAAACGTCCTTCACTGCAATTTAGTAGTAAAATGAAAGTTCATCTCAAGTGTAAGATTTGTAGTCATCAAAAAAATGTAAAAGAAATTGAATGAAAATGTCGAAGGAAAAAATTTCGGGAAGGAAATAGAGAACAGAAAATTAAATAATAAAGAAATAAATAATGCTGATGAAAATGAAAAAATGAACGAGTGAAAAAGAACTGAATAAAAAAAGAATTTTATAAGAAGTAAAGAATGATGATTGCGAAAATCAATGAAAGGTGATCCACAGGGAATTGTGTAAGAAATTAAAATTTGACCATACGACCAAATGGTATATGCACAACCTGGAATCTGTCCTGGAGAATAAGATGCACAAATTTCTCAAGGATTTTAATGGTTGGTTTGGTTTGGTTTGGTTTGTTGGGTTTTATGGCATATCAACCTTGTAGGTTATTTAACGCCAAATCCATTTTTATGTAAATAACTTGTTCTATTTAAAACAATTCAGTTTAGCATAAGTACACAGTTTAATTGTCAAAAACATTGGGCACCTCTGGTGGTATAACGGTTAGCAAGCTAGACTAGCAAACCTATACAAGTGAGTTCGAGTCTCATTGGGCGCCCCATTCATTCGGCCTTGTGCCACATCGAAGCAAAGAGCTTCGTAAATTACTTAATTGTCAAAAACATTTCCATTTCAAACTATTCAAGCAGTTATATGTAACAATTCAGTTAAGTGTAAAAACAGTTTTAATGTCGAAAACAGTTCCATTTCAAATAATTCAGCTAAGCGTAAGCACGCAGTTTAAATGTAAGTAGGATTTTGTCAAAAACATTTCTATTTTAAGCTATTCAGTTTACTCAAACAAATCATTTTAGCATAAGTATGCTGCTAGTTCTATTTAACCCATAGATAGGACCCTTATCAGGTGCTACCACTCCGGGCCAGAGCGGACCAGGGAGCAATGGCAATGAAGGGGTACTGCACATTCCCCAAAGCTCCAGCATTGCTGGAACCTCACCATCAGATTGTTTAGTGTCATATCCAGGACACTCGTTGGGGGGTCTTACCCCTCTGCAGAGAAGCAGTCGGTGAATTCTTCAGCCCCAGCCGGCTGGGCAAAAAGGATTTTGAGATACTAACAGATCACCAAATGTCGGCCAGATGACCACACCTAGTGATAGTCAACAAAAAAGGAAAACCTACTGATTTGTAAACTTTGCCGTTCCTGCACAGACCACTGAGAAAAACTGAAGAAAAGCAAAAAGAAAAATAAGTACCCTTGCTAAAGAACTGAAAAAGCTATGGAACATGAAATTGAGGGTGATACCAATTGTAATTGGTGCTCTTGGTACAGTCACCAAAGGATTGGTAAAGAGACCAGAGGACTTGGAAATAAGAATACATCTAAATTTTAGCATTATTAAGATCGGCCAGAATACTAAGAAGAATCCTGGAGACTTGAGGAGACTTGCTGTCACCCAGACTCCAGTGGAAGACCATCAACTAACACTGGTGTGAAAAACTCTAAAAAAAGTGTTGTTGTAATGATAATAATAATGACATCAATCATAGAGAATAACACACACACACTTCTCTGGGATTCTAACATCCAAACAGATCACTTAATTTCAGCCAGACGACCAGACCTTATAACAATCAATAACAAAAAGAAGAGTTCTTACTGAATAGTGGACTTTGCTGTCCCAACTGAAAGTAAAATTAAAAGAAAGTGAAAAGAAATATAAATACCTCGACCCTATTAGGGAACGGAAAAAACTGTGGAACATGAAAGTGATGTTTATACCAATTCTAATTGGTGCTTTTGGTACAGTCACCAAAGAATTAATAAAAGGGCGGGAGGAATCGGAAATAAAAGGCCGAGTGGAGACCATCCAAACAACTGCATTACTGAGATCGGAGGGAATACTGAGAAGTGTCCTCGACACTTGAGGATATTCGCTGTCACTCAAACTCCAGTGAAAGATCACCAGCTAATGCTGAGGTGAAAAACCCTCCAGGAATAATAATAATAATAATAATAATAATAATAATAATAATAATAATAAGAAGAAGAAGAAGAAGAAGAAGAAGAAGAAGAAGAAGAAGAAAGTAGAAATACGAAGAAGTTGAAAGAGAATCAAAAAGTGGAAGAATAAGTAAAGTAAGAATAAAGAGTAAACGAAGAAAAATGAATGAAAACTGCAAAAATTTAAATTAAAATAAAACACCAAAAAGAAAGAAAGAAAGAAAAGACAAAATAAGTACAAAAGAAAGAAAGAAAGAAAGAAAAGACAAAATAAGTACGAAAGAAAGAAAGAAAGAAAGAAAGACAGAATAAATACAAAAGAAAGAAAGATCAGAACTGACGAAAGAAAGAAAGAAAGAAAGAAAGAAAGAAGGAAAGAAAGAAAGAAAGAAAGAAAGAAAGAAAGAACAGAACAGAATAAGTACAAAAGAAAGAAAGACCAGAACAAAACAGAACAGAACTGAACAGAAGAATGAAAGAAAGAAAGAAAGAAAGAAAGAAAGAAAGAAAGAAAGAAAGAAAGAAAGAAAAGACAAAATAAGTACGTAAGAAAGAAAGAAAGAAAGAAAGAAAGAAAGAAAGAAAGAAAGAACAGAATAAGTACAAAAGAAAGAAAGAACAGAACAAAACAGAACAGAACTGACAGAAGAGAAGAGAAAGAAAGAAAGAAAGAAAGAAAGAAAGAAAGAAAGAAAGAAAGAAAGAAAGAAAGACAGAATAAATACAAAAGAAAGAAAGATCAGAACTGACGAAAGAAAGAAAGAAAGAAAGAAAGAAAGAAAGAACAGAATAAGTACAAAAGAAAGAAAGAACAGAACAAAACAGAACAGAACTGAACAGAAGAGAAGAGAAAGAAAGAAAGAAAGAAAGAAAGAAAGAACAGAACAGAAGAAAGAAAGAAAGAATGAATACAAAAGAAAGAAAGATCAGAACTGACGAAAGAAAGAAAGAAAGAAAGAAAGAAAGAAAGAAAGAAAGAAAGAACAGAATAAGTACAAAAGAAAGAAAGAACAGAACAAAACAGAACAGAACTGACAGAAGAGAAGAGAAAGAAAGAAAGAAAGAAAGAAAGAAAGAAAGAAAGAAAGAAAGAAAGAAAGACAGAATAAATACAAAAGAAAGAAAGATCAGAACTGACGAAAGAAAGAAAGAAAGAAAGAAAGAAAGAAAGAAAGAAAGAAAGAAAGAACAGAACAGAAGAAAGAAAGAAAGAATAGAATGAATACAAGAAAAAGAAAGAAAGACAGTTATGAACTTAAAATATAGGAATATTAAATTATAGATGAAAGAAAAAAAAAGAAAAAATATAAAATAAAAATAATGTTGAAAAGAATAAAGGAAAGAAGAAATGACTTAGAAATATAAAAGGGTGGGGAAAAAGGAGGTACAAAAGGAGAGAAAAGTTTCTCATGGAGACTGTTAAGGTGTTGCATGAAGGACAAGAAGAAAAAAGCAAAAAAAGAAAAAGGAAAGAAAAAAGAAAAAGAAAATCAAGAAAACTGATAAATACGAGATCCAACAATAACAAGAATCTGAAATGGGGATTTTATTCAATAACTGCAATTTTTTTGTCATTTTTTCGTTTGACCTTCTGTCATTTCAAACGTTAGATAAACATTCATTCGATCAGATTTGAACACCTCTAACCCTAACCCTCTTTCATCTGAATTTCAATGTTAAGACCAAGGATTACACGTACCAAAAAAAAAGTTTGCTTTTTTTTCTGTCGAGTGAGCTATCATCATCGAATGCACAGTACAAAGGTCAGTAGATTCACTTGTTTTTCTATTCGCGCCCTTCAATCGAAATAACATATCCATCGAAGACAGATCTATCGAGAAGATGCTGTATCGATCAGCTTTTATAATCTCGTAGATTACCATTCTCGGGTTTCGTAACGACGTGACTTGAGTCGATGGAACAGTAAGAGGCAGGTACGGGGTTATATGTTAATTTGTGCTGCATGAAGCATTAAAAATCCTTCCATGTTACACTGGAAGCATTCGAGTCACATTTCATTATTGCAGCGTGACCTGAAAGCTAAGAAATGTCAAATGGACTAAAAGTCAAACGCAGGGAGAATCGCTTTCTTTTCTCAAATACCAAAGATAGGTTGTAGCTTTGTTGTTTTTTTTAAATACTAGAATTAGTTTAACATGATAGTTTGGTTGGGTTGGGTTTTATGGCATATCAACTATTTAGGATATTTAATGCCAAATACTTTTTATACATATATATTGAACATATAAAATTTGATTTTGCTGGGTTTTATGCCATGTCAACCATTGTTGGTTTTCTAATAGTAAATCTTGTTTATATATATATATATATATATATATATATATATATATATATATATTTATATGATTTGGTTTAGTTTGGGTTGATGGCATATCAACCATTGTAGGTTATTTAATGCCAAATCCTTTTTATACATATATACTGAACATATAAAATTTGATTTTGTTGTGTTTTATGCCATATCAACCATTGTAGGTTAGTTATTGGCAAATCTTGTTTATATATATATATACATATATATATATATATATATATTGAATATATAAAATTTGATTTTGTTGGGTTCGATGGCATATCAACCTTTATAGGTTATTTAATGCAAATTCTTTTTATACATATATATTGAATATATAAAATTTGATTTTGTAGGCACATCAACCATTGTAGTTGCCTGAATTTCTTTGATGAAGCTTGATGATTTTTATCATTAAGGATTTTTGGACTATTTTCTCCATCTTTATTGTTATTTCCACAATATTTCGGCCGATATGTCCTTCGGTCTTCTTCAGGTGTTTATCGAACTCAGGAACCTACACTGAACATCGAACTATGTCCTTTATTGAATCTACGGGGGTCGCCTGCTCTGATTCCGTTAGCCATAACCTGGTACAAGTGTTAAGTAATCCTGTATTGTACTCGCGTGTGGTCAGGATTGAACCTGCAACCAGTAGATGGTTGTCTCCTTATAATCTTAGGAAACCAACCATTGTAGGTTATTTAATGCTAAATCCTTTATATATATATATATATATATATATATATATATATATATATATATTATAAGAGTGTTGGTTGTCACTAAATCACTTTGTGGGTTTGTGTCGAACCAAGTGCCATATAATATGGAGAGTGCTCAATATCTAGGATAGAGCTATTATATAATAATGATAATAAATGAATATATATTAGATACATATATATTTAATCCATGGAAAATATTCTGCAACCCTGGATTTCATGACTTTTTTTTTTTTTTTTGCAAAACAACAATCATCAGGCAGTCAAGAAGATGTAATTAATTGAAAATCAAAAATACGACAAAATACAGACAAAAAACCGTTCGGATTTCTTTTGTATATGGTTGTTGGTGTGTGAGTGTATGTGAGTGTGTACTTATGCGTGGATGTGTTATAGTTACGAATGGATGTGAGTTTTTACGAGGTTAAGTCATGCTAGGGATGTAGCGCGTTCCATATTCTTTACTGCTTGATGGATGAAATATATATATATATATATATATATATATATATATATATATATTATTATTATTATTATTATTATTATATTATTATTATATATACCAAATGCATATGATTTGATTTGTGTGGGATTTATGTCATATCAACGATTATAGGTTATTTCCAGCCAAATCCTCTTCATACATATATATTGATTATATATTATTCAGAAACACATTTTGTAGATAACATTCTGAAATGAATAAGAGCTTATTTTATTGCTCATAGTCAAATAATCTCAAGTATTTTTTATAATTTTTTTACAGCCATAATGTGTTATATAGAAACACCAAAGTAAAAGTCCGTTCTTTGGATGGAGACACAGACTACTTTGATATAGTAGTAGGTGTACTGCAAGAAGACACACTAGCCCCAGACCTATTTATCATCTGTCTAGAGGACGTACTTAGAACATCTATCAATAAAATCAAAGAAAACAGTTTCAAGCTAACAAAAGAAAGAAGCAGAAGGTACTCACCCCCCAAAACAATTAACTGACGCCGACTACGCTGATGATATAGCACTTCTGGCAAATGCACCCGCCCGAGCCGAAACCTGACTACATAGTCTGGAACGAGCCGCTGCAGGCATCGGCCTCCATGTCAATGCACACATGACGGAATATATTTGCTTTAATCAAACGGGCGACATATCTAGACTAAACGGTAGCGCTCTGAAACGGTAGCGCTCTGACACAGGTTCAGCTATCTGAGGAGCAGTGTCTCATCAACCGAGACAGACATCAACACGTGACTAGCCAAGGCATGGACAGCTAACGATAGACATTCGGTCATATGTAAATCAGACCTGACCGATAAAATGAAGTGCTGTTTCTTCCAAGCATCGATCGTGTCAATACTGCTATATGGATGCACCACATGTAGGCCAACTTAACGGATGGAGAAAAAGCTTGACGGCAATTACACAAGAATGCTGCGAGTAATATTGAACAAGTCCTGGAGACAGCATCCCTCAAAGCAACAGCTATACGGCCACCTATCACCCATCACGAAAACTATCAAAATTAGACGAACCAGACACGCAGGGCACTGCTGGAGAAGTAGGGACAAGCTCATAAGAGATGTACTCATGTGGACCCCTTCACATGCACAAGCATCCAGCTCGAACCAATAGCAGCTCTGTGCAGATACGGGGTGTAGCCCTGAGGGATCTGCCGAAACCAATGGACGAGAGGGAGGTGTGGCGAGAGAGTCAGGATATCAATGCTGATAGAGTGATATGATGATGTGGAAAAAACAATAAAGATGAAGACAATAATCTGAAAACCCTTAATGATAAAAATCATCAAGCTTCATCTCAAAAATTCAGATAACTACAATGCCACAAACTCAACAAAATCAAGTTTTATATATTCAAAATATATGTATAAAAAGGATTTGGCATTTGATAACCTACAACGGTTGATATGCCATCAAACCAAACCAAATCCTATATATATATATATATATATATATATATATATATATAAACAAGATTTGCCATTAAATAACCTACAATGGTTGATATGGCATTAAACACAACAAAATAAAATTTTATACATGCAATATATATATACATATATATATGTATAAAAAGATTTGGCATTAAATAACCTACAATGGTTGATATGCCATCAAACCCAACAAACAAATCCTATACATTTAATATATATGTATAAATAAGATTTGCCATTAAATAACCTAAAATGGTTGATGTGCCATCAAACCCAACAAAATCAAATTTTTATATATTCAATATATATATATATATATATATATAATATATAAAGGATTTGCCATTAAATAACCTACAATGGTTGATATGCCATAAAAACACAACAAAATCAAATTTTATATATTCAATATATATATAAAAAGGATTTGCCATTAAATAACCTACAATGGTTGATATGCCATAAAACCCAACAAAATCTCATTTTATATAGAATACCCAAATCGGGAAAAACGAAAACAACAAATACAGCCTCCACACACGTCAAATAGGAATGCGCAACATCTAACAGATTTCATGATAGAAAATAGATTAGCATGCCTCAATACAAACTACCAAAAAAGAGAGGGCAAACTATGGACATACACGTACGCGAATAATACTAAAGCTCAGATAGACTACGTCCTTATAAACAAGAAATGGAAAAATAGTGCAATGAATTGCGAGGCATACTCCTCTTTTGAGGGTGTGTCCACCGATCACCGAATAGTCACGGCGAAAATACGGCTAAGCCTACGAAAAAACGCCAAACGAACTGCGACCACCAAACACTATGACTGGGCCCTTTTGAACAACAGAGATATAAGAGATAAATACGTATTAGAATTAAGAAATAGATACGAAACACTACAAGAAAAGACGGAAAAAGTACACCAAACGACGAATATGAAAATTTCGTCAATGTGCACCTCGAGGCAGCACGAAATGCATTCCAACAAAACTCAAACTAAATATAGAGTCCCATGGGAGACCTTAGCGGTGAGAGAAAAACGTGCACTAGTGAAAACAGCCTCCAAAAACTATTGAAAAAAACCAACAAACATAAATGCCTTAAAACTAAAAACGGCACAATATCAATTAGCAGGGCATATATATAAAGGAACAGACAGAATACATTCAAAATCAGTTAGATAAGATTAGAGACTCGGTGGAAGATAGACAATCTAGGATAGCCTGGAAAACAATAAACGAAGTAAGTAGAAGAAAGAACACAGCCAAAGCAAAACTGAAAGCAGCAAACCAACAAGAAAGAATAAAACTGTGGAAACAGCACTTCGAAAACCTACTATGAAACCCACCGAAAATAACGCATGAACCAATCACCAGAATAATTAGTAAACAATTAGACATTAAACTAGGACCGTTCACACAAGAAGAACTCGACTCGGTTCTCAGAAAAATTAAAAATAGGAAAGCTGCAGGGCTGGACGAGATTCCCCCAGAAGTATGAAAGACCAGACAATTCGATGACATACTGCTCCGACACTGCAACGCAGTATACAATCAAAATCCGATAGATAGATGGATGAAGGGATGCATATTCCCCTTCCCTAAAAAGGGGGACCTCGGATTAGCCAAAAACGACCGAGGCATAACACTTACATCCATAGCAGCCAAAATCTACAATGCCCTACTACGAAACCGCATAGAACCCAAAATCAACAACATACTTAGGAAAAACCAAAATGGCTTCCGAAGAAATAGATCCACGACCTCACAAATATTAACCATCCGTAGAATCCTTGAAGGTGTACGGGCAAAAAACCTACAAGCGACATTAATATTTGTCGACTTTACCAAGGCCTTCGATTCCATTCACAGAGGTAAGATGGAATAAATCCTACTAGCGTACGGCCTACCTAAAGAAACCGTAGTAGCAATAACGATTCTCTAAAGAAACACCAAAGTAAAAGTACGATCACCAGATGGAGACACAGAATACTTCGACATTGTAGCAGGAGTACTACGAGGAGACACGCTGGCTCCGTACCTCTTTATCATTTGTCTAGACTATGTACCTAGAACATCGATTGACAAATTCAGAGAGAATGGCTGACGAAGAAAAGAGGCAGAAGGTACCCCGCAAAAACAATTACCGACGCCGACTACGCCGATGACATAGCGATACTGGCAAATACACCCGACCAAGCCGAAACACTACTGCATAGTTTGGCACGAGCAGCCGCAGGCATAGGCCTCTATGTTAATGTACACAAAACGGAATATATGTGCTATAATCAAACGGGGTACATCTCCACTCTAGACGCAACCCTTCTTAAAATAGTAGACAAATTCACTTACCCAGGAAGCAGCGTCGAATCAACCGAAAAGGACATCGACACGAGGTTAACGAAAGCATGGACAGCTATCAATAGGCTATCGATTATATGGAAATCAGACCTAACCGATAAAATGAAACGCAGTTTCTTCCAGGCAGCGGTCACATCGATACTGCTATATGGATGCACTACATGGACGCTAACAAAACGGCTGGAGAAGAAGCTAGACGGCAATTACACAAGAATGCTGCGTGCAATATTGAACAAGTCCTAGCGGCAACACCCCACAAGACACCAACTGTACGGCCACCTACCTCCTATCACGAAAACTATTCAAGTTAGACGAACCAGACATGCAGGACACTGCTGGAGAAGCAGGGACGAACTCATAAGAGATGTACTCTTATGGACCCCCACACATGGCCGTGCAAAAGTAGGACGACCAGCACGAACATACATTCAGCAGCTATGTGAGGATACGGGATGTTGTCCTGAAGACCTACCTAGGGCGATGAACGATAGGGATGAGTGGCGAGAGAGGGTCAGGTATATTCATGCTGCCAGCGCGACATGATGATGATGATATATATATATATATAAAGGATTTGCCATTAAATAACCTACAATGGTTGATATGCCATAAAACCAAACAAAATCACATTATATATATATATATATATATATATATAAAGCATTTGACATTAAATAACCTACAATGGTTGATATGCCATAAAACGCAACAAAGTCAAATTTCATATATTCAATATATTCAATGATGATGATTTTTTATACACCCGAATAATTTTATTTATTACTAATCATTTACATAGCGGTACGTGTATGATTTGTAAATGAATCGTTTGTCGGTAATTTCATTTTTAAATGAGTTACAACTAATTTGTGGGCACATCAGTATTGCTATTGTTTCTATTCAGTTGAATTGTTTCAGTTATTTCTATATAATACTAATAATACAATTCAATACCAATCAGTTGTTCGTTGACAATGAAGTGGTTACATGTAGTGGTATTTAAAAGTAATTATTCTATTCAGCACCATTCATTTGAGCACATTCAAATAATTCCAAGTATTGCTATGTAATACCAATTACCATCATCATCATCATCATGTTGAGCCGCTAGCATGATATCCCTGACCCTCTCTTGCCACTTCTCCCTATCATTCGTCGCCTCTGGCAGGTCTTCAGAGCTACATCCCGTATCCTCACATAACTGCTGTATACATGTTCGAGCTGGTCGTCCTGCTTTTGCTACAGTTAGTAAAACTACACGAGAAGCAAAATAAAAAAGAAATATTCAAATATTAATAAAAGTAATTAATTTTCCTGCCAAACAGACATAAAAATATGAATAAAAGACAAAGCAATATAAATTAAGAAAAAACCCAAATACACAAAGACTTAATCAATTAAAAAGGCCCTGGAAAAAAAATTTTCCATGGACGATAATCACAGAAAATAAGAAATAGCGATGCAGATCCAGTGAAGACAAATTGATGGTTCAAATGTGCTGGCCAGAAAATGGACTTTTGAAAAGGGTCAGTGAGTGAATTGTAAATCGACAAATGAACGACTAAAAATTCAGAGTTAGTGAAGCCGACACCCTCATTGATTGAGTGTGGATTTCACCACCATCATCATCATATCGCGCTGGTAGCACGGATATCCCTGACCCTCTCTCGCCACTCCTCCTATCGTTCATCGCCCTATGTAGGTCTTCAGGACAACATCCCGTATCCTCCCATAGCTGCTGAATGTATGTTCGTGCTGGTCGTCCTGCTTTTGCACGGCCATATGCGGGGTCCATAGGAGTACATCACATATGAGCTCGTCCTTACTTCTCCAGCAGTGTCCTGCATGTCTGGTTCGTCTAACTTGGATAGTTTTCGTGATGGGAGGCAGGCGGCCGTACAGTTGGTGCCTTGTAGGTACTCAGTTGAATAATTTCAAGTATTGCTATCTAACACTAATAATTGTATTCAACATTACTCATTCGTTTGCGCACAGTTAAATGATTCCAAGTATTGATTAAATTAAATGATTCCAATGTATCACCAACAGTTCAATTGGACAGTTATTCTTTTACTCACAGTGAAATGGTAAAAAAATTCTATTTCTAACAATTCAATTTATCATGAGGCATTTGTTTGCATCTTGTTAAATGGTCAAACAGTTCTATTTGATCCATAGATATGACCCTATCAGGTACTAACACTCTGGGTCAGAGTGTATCTGGGCGCAATGGTAGTGAAAGTGTACTCCACATTCCCCAAAGCTCTTGGACTTCAACCTCATGATCAGATTGCTTATTTTCATATCTAAAACATCCATCGGACGGTCTTACCCATCTGCAGAGATGCCATCGACTAATTCGACAGGGATAATTAATTACGATAATTCAATGCTATTTTTTTCTGAATCTTTGAAAATTTGTTTTGAAAATTACGCTCAAAAGTCTATTGTAAACAGTTATTCGAAAAATAATTTTAAGTTGGAAAGGTGTGAAATTATATAAACATTAAATATCTCAATGAATATTAAAGAAAGGAAAAAATTGTGATGAATATAATGAATACAAGAACATAAACATGGAATCCCCGGGTGGAGAGTTATGGCTAACGAGCTGAACTACGACATCATCGTGAGCGAGCTCTTATCACGCTATTACGTGGTGCCTTCAATAAGTTTTCAGACTTTTTGTACAGGCATTTAAAATTGTCGTAGTTTCTTGAAAATCCACTATGTTATTGCGGTACATCTAATAAGATGACTAAACAATTTCTATGATTTCAGGTTCTAATGAACAGCTACAGCAGCAATTCGAATACACCCTACTAAAGCCTGATTGTCACAGCTGGTGAATTTCAAAAATGCAATCTGGACGTGAGGACACTTTAGAAGAACGATATGCAATAAAATTGTGTTTTAAACTTGGAAAAAAATGTCACAGAAGCGTATGGAATGCTTCAGGCTGTTTTTCGACCATCTTGCATGAATGGAGCATCATTTTTTAAGTAGCATAAGAGATTCAAGGAAGGCTGGGAGTCTGTGAGGGATGATGAGAGGTGTGGGAGGAGTAAGGAAGTCAATACACCAGAGTTGATTGGCCAAAGGCTTAGGGTTAGGGTTACTATGTTGAGGTTTTAAGCGAGTTCAGGAAGAGATTCCTAGGAAATAGGCCATCACTCTTCAAATCGGGTCAGTGGCATTTCCACCAGGACAATGCACCAGTCCACAACTCCATCCTTGTCACAGACTATTTGACCAAGATGGGCATCAACACAGTTCCTCAGCCTCCCTATTGTCCAGACCTTACTCCCAGTGACTTTTGGTTATTCCCAAAGCTTAGAGGGTGTCGTTATGAGACTATTGAGGAGATGAAAGAGGCTGTGACGAAGGTCATTGACACGCTCACACGAGAGGACTTCCATGGGGCCTCCCAGAAGGTGTTGGAACTATACAACTAGTGCATTGCAGCCGGAGGAGATTAGTTCGAAGGGGACAAGAGTTTCATGTGTGTACTATCAATAAAAGTGCCCATACGAAAAAATTCTGGAAACTTATTCAATGACCCTCGTACTTTCACTTTCCCTTGGGAAATGCATAAACCCTTTTATTCTCCTAGCATTGAATTTAATAGTATCAGCACTATTCTTTTATATTGATGGATTTGAATTTTAATAACCTTCAAAGGTTTATATGCCATTAAAGAAAAGAAAAGGAAATAAACACACACTGGACTGAAATTTGATTACGTCATATCTACTTTGATGAATTTTTTGACCAATTAGATCAAAGCACTGAATCAAGGATGGAAAAAATCCATAGGCCGCAAAGGAGACTATAATGAGAAATAAACTTCATTCCATGAGAATTAGTGTCAGAAATTTTCTGCCGATCCACGTATGCACATGCAAATATATAGGAATGGTCTCCATTTTTATATAGCATCTCACAAGTTCTAACCCCCCTGTTAGTTGGACCATTAGAATATGCCGACTGCATCTCAGCTGGGGATTAAAACATGCCCCCCTCCCAACGGGTCTACCGGATGACCCTGGAGGTGGCTCATAATGCTTGTGGACGATTTCTGGTGGCTGAACGGTCCGTGACTCGGTTTCCAAAGTGATCATAGAGCCTGCAACAATCCACGTTGGTCCTTACTGAGCTTGACTGTCAGCCGCAGAAGCACGATCCGATCAATCGCCGGTTTATGTCAAGCCGTAACACCTACTCCCGACCATATTTTTCAGATTGCTCACGTGGCAAATGTACCACCAAGCTTTTTTAAAATTTTAAATGTCTTAGAAAGGGTCAACCGCGTGTGGAAAAAAGACTTTTACAAATGTTAAAAGTTAGAACACTAAATAAGGAATAAAGAAAGCCCTAAATTCGCTGGGGCTCAAAATCCCATACTCGACACAAGTTTATTGGTAGATGAATTCCCTTCCCAATGGGTATCCCTCTTGGTAAATTACCATCAGATTTTGGACTGGATTGTTTTTGTATCTCTGGTCATATTCAATAATTTTTTTGGGTGAGGTTTTATTTTTGATGTTGCGTTTTCTGGAGATTGAGATGACGGGTTTGATATTTTCAGTCCTTTTTTTCTGTGTTTGTTTGGGATTGATTTATTTTGGATTTGATGGAATGTTTGAGTTCATCTTGAATTTTTGAGGTTTTTTCTATAGTTATCTATTTGGAGAATTGGTGGGCGAATCGGTGATGTGTGCAATCTTTTTTTCATGGTAGTAGTTTCAGTTCGAGATTTGACATTTTCAGTAGATATTTGTGGTAGTTGATATTGTTTAAACTGAGTGCAATTTCTTTCACTGCTACTTAGTAATTTTTAAAGTCCTTATTAGTAATATCTTAAATAAAGAGCCGTGTGTTGTATTATATATATATATATATATATATATATCGTTTTTCAGGTATGGAACCAAGGGTGTCAAAAAATCAATAATGCACATCAACTATCTGATCCCAACAAATATGGCCGATTTCTTTTGAAAACTTGTCAACTTGAAGTAAGAAATTTACATTATTGTCACACAAAACGGAATATATGTGCTATAATCAAACAGGCGACATCACCACACAAGACGGAACCCCTCTGAAACTTGTACCCAAATTCACCTACCTAGGAAACAGCGTCTCATCAACCGAAAAGGACATCGACACGCTAACAAAGGCATGGACAGCTATCGATAAGCTTTCGATCATATGGAAATCAGACCTGACCGATAAAATGAAACGCAGTTTCTTCCAGGCAGCGGTCGTATCGATACTGCTGTATGAATGCACTACTTGGATGCTAACTAAACGGCTGGAGAAGAAGCTAGACGGCAATTACACAAGAATGCTGCGAGCAATATTGAACAAGTCCTGGCGGCAACACCCCACAAGGTACCAACTATACGACCACCTACCTCCCATCACGAAAACTATCCAAGTTAGAGGAACCAGGCATGTAGGACACTGCTGCAGAAGCAGGGACGAGCTCATAAGTGATGACCCCCTCGGCCGGGCAAAAGCAGGACGACGAGCGCGAACATACATTCAGCAGCTATGTGAGGATACGGGATGTATCCCTGAAGACCTACCAGAGGCGAGGAACGATAGGGAGAAGTGGCGAGAGAAGGTCAGGGATATCCGTGCTAGCGACACGACATGATGATGATGATATACAGCCTTGTCAACTTAAAAAAATAATGGTAATTGGCCTCTGAACAAAGATACCACGTCTTATTATTTTTGTTTGAGCATTTTACTATCAAAACCAATATTATTAGGCACTATTTATTACGAAACTCTCGAGCTTTGAAAAGCAGTTACTAAAAATATGAAAACCATCTTAAAGGAAAAATGTGATCACCAGTAAACAAAAATGGCAAACCCGGATATTAATAAAGGTACCTTGCTGTTAGGATGGAAAAAGAACATTAGTCGAGTGAACTCCTTGAGCGACGGACTTCAATGAGAGAAAGACTTCCGTAATAGCTTGGCCGGTACATTCGTCTTTGAAAGCAATTTTGTTATTGTTCTAGGGAAGACTGTTGTGTTACGGATGGTAAAAATCATTCGTTTGTCTAATTTTCTGTTAAGGTATTTCGGTCAGAATTAAATACTTATTCTCTTATCAAATTGTCTGTCAATTATTTCTTCTTTTTATGAATGTGAGCGTTTCAAAAATTGAAGCACTTCATATATAAGCATTTCTCATATACATCTTTATGCATTTTTTATTTTATTTATTTATTTATTTTTTTTGCTTACAACGATTCTATTCAAAAGAGTTTGGTAATAAATAATACCTAATAATATCCGTTCTGACTGCCTAACATTCATCTAGAAATATTGATCAACATATCTTTTGTTTAGAAGAAAATTGACTTAGTTTTTAATGTTATGTTGGTTCGATTGATTGACTTTAACGGCATGTCAATCCGTCTAGGCTTACTTGACGCCTAGACGTTACGGAATCACGTTCCTTCGACTTACATATTTACATATTTTGTGTTGTTGTTTTTTAAGAGAATTTTTTTCATACGGTCCTAATTTTAGAACAGATCTATTTGATCTACAGATGGGACCCTAACAGGTAACTCCCGCTCCAAGTGGACTTGAGAATAATTGGTGAGAAAGGAAACTCCCCACTTATGAAAGCTCCCAAAATGAAACTTTCGTTAGGAATGCAGTTAGAATCATGCCAGAACATTCCTTTGGAGGAAGTCTTACACCTCTTCGGGGATATAATCAGCATATTCTTAAACTCACAGATAGGGCGGTTAACGTTAGTGGGGGTACTTATTTATAGAACATAATCCTGGACATTGCATTTCATTTCGTACTAATACCCCTGGGAAAAGGAGGAATCCACATCTCTCTTTTCTTTAGCCATGGGTAAATAGATCAGTCTATGCTGTCAATTCTTTATTCAGTAACCGTTCTTAGAGAATTAAGACTGAATTCAAACTAACTATAGTTCGTTTAAAAATTGACCTGGTGTCACATACTGTTCAGGGTGGAGGAGTTAAATTATTACCTACGTAATAAATCTATTCACTGAACAACATGAACTTTGAAAAAAAAAATCTCTTGTGCAAGTGAAACGATTCGCTAATGACAAATAATGAACTTGAATTTGACTGGTTAAGATCTTCTTAGCTTCCTAGAAACGAAGCCATTAATTTCAAATTACGTTCATTTTGTTAATGAGAGATTTATTTACTTTCCTACAGGAATAAAAGTGACTGAAGATCATTGAGTTTATTGAGGGTGTAATTAGAAAGTTTACAATGCTAAATAATTTGCAACCCGTTAATTTGAAAGGTGCGAGAATTCAATTATTCGATGAATACTTTCGATTTTCATTTGGCTAATATAATAGATGATGGGTGGAAAACTTCGGCCATGTCGGTGGGGCTTAAATTACCGTCGCATTGCAGGGTCTCGTCGAAAGTTGTCGCAGCAGAAAAGATGACAACGAGTACACACCAGGAAAACAAATGAAAATGTCAGACACGTGGTCTCAGAAAAGAATACCATTCACTCCATTAACATAGTTCAACATTTCTCCCCACCAGATTCAAAAACAAGATGTGAAGTGGTATTTTTTGAGATGAAGATAATAATTTTTTGTGTGAGGTTTTATATTTGATGTTGAGTTTTCTGTGGATTGAAATGACGGGTTTCATATATATTTCTGTCGTTTTTGTTCGGTGTTTGTTAAGGATTGATTCATTTTGGATTGGAGGGAACGTTTTAGTTTGTTTCAGGTAGTTAGAATATATTGCGCATTTTTTATTTTTTTGCCTTGGAGTTTCATCTTGAATTTTTGAGTGTTTTTTTCAATAGCTATCTATTTGGAGAATTGGTGGGCGATTCAGTGATTTGTGCAATCTTTTTCTGATGGTAGTTGTTTCAGTCGGAGATTTGAAATTTTCTGTTGATATTTGTGGCAGTTGATATTGTTTAATTTACTACCGAAAAGGACATCGAAACGAGGTTAACGAAAGCATGGACAGCTATTAATAGGCTATCGATTATATGGAAATCAGACCTAACCGATAAAATGAAACGCAGTTTCTTCCAGGCAGCGGTCACATCGATACTGCTATATGGCTGCACTACATGGACGCTAAAAAAAAACGGCTGGAGAAGAAGCTAGACGGCAATTACACAAGAATGCTACGTGCAATCTTGAACAAGTCCTAGCGGCAACACCCCACAAGACACCAACTGTACGGCCACCAGCCCCCTATCACGAAAACTATTCAAGTTAGACAAACCAGACAGGCTGGACACTGCTGGAGAAGCAGGGACGAACTCATAAGAGATGTACTCTTATGGACCCCCACACATGGCCGTGCAAAAGCAGGACGACCAGCACGAACATATATTCAGCAGCTATGTGAGGATACGGGATGTTGTCCTGAAGACCTACATAGGGCGATGAACGATAGGAGGAGTGGCGAGAGAGGGTCAGGGATATCCGTGCTACCAGCGCGATATGATGATGGTGGTGAAATCCACACTCAATCAATGAGGGTGTCGGCTTCACTAACTCTGAATTTTTAGTCGTTCATTTGTCGATTTACAATTCACTCACTGACCCTTTTCAAAAGTCCATTTTCTGGCCAGCACATTTGAACCATCAATTTGTCTTCACTGGATCTGCATCGCTATTTCTTATTTTCTGTGATTATCGTCCATGGAGAATTTTTTTTCTAGGGCCCTTTTAATTGATGAAGTCTTTGTGTATTTGGTTCTTTTATTAATTTATATTGCTTTGTCTTTTATTCATATTTTTATGTCTGTTTGGCAGGAAAGTTAATTACTTTTATTAATATTTGAATATTTCTTTTTTATTTTGCTTCTCGTGTAGTTTTACTAACTGTAGCATCGAACCTGTTATAATGTCTAGGTATTTCTTTATATTTATACGCCTTGAGAGTTTTTACATCAATTATTATTTACTCCTTTAGAGTTTTTCTCATCAGCGCCAGCTGATGGTTTTTTACTGGAATTTAAGTGACAGCAAGTCTCCTCAAGTCTCCAGGACTCTTCTCAGTATACTGGCCGTTTGCAAAAATGCTGTTGTTTGGATAGTCTCCACTCGTCCGCCAACTTCCAAGTTCTCCAGTCCCTTAAGTAATCCTTTAGTTACTGTACCAAAAACGCCAATCACAATTGGCATAATTGTCACCCTCATGTTCCATAGTTTTTTCAATTCTCTTGCAAGGTTGTGGTACTTATCCCTCTTTTCACATTCTTTCAGTTTTATTCTATTAAAAAAAAAAAGAATATGCAAAATTGTCGATTTTAGCCGGGAGACTAATTCTTTTTTTTTTTTTTTTTTTTGTTAATTATTATAAGGTCTGGTCTTCTGGCTGAGATTAGGTGATCCGTTTGTACGTCAAAGTCCCATAGGAGTTTATGTGTGTCATTTTCTAGGACAGGTGCTGGGTTGTGCATATACCATTTATTGGTGTGGTCAAATTCAAATTACTTGCACATTTCACAGTGGATCACCTTGCCGAAACAGTCGTGTCTACTCTTATTTTCTTTCTGTGCTTATTATTATTATTATCATTATTATTATTATTATTATTATTATTATTATTCCTAGCGAGTTTTTCACACCTGCGTCAGCTGATGTTCTGTTAAGTAAAGTACAGTAGGCGACCATAGTCGAGGGCGATATAAGTCTCCCTTTTCAATAGCTACAACACCAAGGTGTAGGGGATGGCGCGACTCCTTTCCCTGGAATGCTCTCCTTTACCCTTGATACGTACCTTATATTGCTGAATACTAAAAAAAGAGGGATCAAGTACCATTTTTAAAGTCTTTGGTATGACTCGACCTGGGATTGAACCTAAGTCTCCCGGACCATTGGCGAACACTCTACCCACTAGGTCAATTATGTCTAAGGGACAGCCAGTCTACTCAAACCACCAGGACTCTTCTCAGTATTCTGACTAATCTTAACAATGATGGAGTTTGAATTTTCTCATTTCGTCCTCTGATTTCCAACTTCTCCACTCTCCTGACGAAGCCTTTGTTGATCATTCCAAGTATACCAATTACAACTGGTATCACCGTCACCTTCATGTTCAAGAGATTTTTCAGCTATCTATCAATGTCCAAGTACTTGTCTCTCTTTTAGTTTTCTTTGATTTTCACCCCGTAGTCCATCAAGACGGCAAAATCCACAAGTCAGCAGATTTTTTTTGTTTGCTAAATCTAGGTCTGGTCACGTGGCCCAGATTAGGTTATACCTTTGTATCTCAAAATGCCAGAGAATTTTGTACATATTATCATTATTATTTTACCCTTTTGAGGGGTTTTCACACTTGCAGTAGCTGATGGTTTCTCACTAGAGTGACAGCAAGTCTCCTCAAGTCTCCAGGACTCTTCTCAGTATTCTGGGTAATCTTAATAATACTATAGTTTCAATCGTCTCCTAATTTCTAAGTTCTCCAGTCTTTGTATCAATTTAGTAAATGTACTGAGCACACTAATTACAATTGGTAACATCGTCACTTTTATATTCCTTAGTTTTTCAGTTTTCTAACAATGTCTAGATTCTTCTCTTTCTTTTCGCTTTCTTTTAATCTTATCCTGTGGTCAGCCAGAACGACAAAATCCATTATTATTATTATTATTATTATTATTATTATTATTATTATTATTATTATTATTATTCTTTTAGAGTTTTTCACATCAGCGTTAACTGATGGTTTTACACTGGGGTTTGAGTGACAGCAAGTCTCCTCAAGTCTCCAGGACTCGTCTCAGGATTCTGGCCGTTCTTAGCAATGCTGTCGTTTGGATAGTCTCTACCCGTCCGCCAATTTCCAAGTCTTCCAGGCCCTTTAATAATCCTTTAGTTATTGTGCCTAACGCACCAATCACAATTAGCACAATCGTTACTTTCATGTTCCACAGTTTTTTCAATTCTCTTGCAAGGTCGAGGTACTTATCTTTCTTTTCACTTTCCTTCAGAATTATTCCGTGGTCAGCCGGGAGAGCAAAGTCGACAATTTAACAAATTTTTCTTTTTTTTTTTTGTTGTTGATTATTATGAGGTCTGGTCTTCTGACAGGGATCGAGTGATCCGTTTTTATGTTAAAGTCCCATTGGAGTTTATGCGTGTCATTTTCTAGGACATGTGCTGGGTTGTGCATATACCATTTGTTTGTATTGTCGAATTGAAATTTCCAGCACATTTCCCAGTGCACCACCTTGCCGACCCAGTCGTGTCTCGCCTTATACTCCTTCTGTTATTATTATTATTATTATTATTATTGTTGTTCTTTGCGAGTTATTCACGCCAGTATTTGATGGTGTTTATTTTATTGAATTTAAACAACGGCAAGTCTCCTCAAGTCTTCAGGACTCTTCCCAGAATTCAGGCCGATCTTAATAATGCCGTAGTCTGAATGGTCTCCACTCATCCTCTGATTTTTCAAGTCTTCCAGTCTCATTACCAAGCCTTAGGGGATTGTTCCGAACCGAACAATTACTATTGGTATCACCGTCACTTTCATATTCCACAGTTTTATTTATTTTCTAGTTTTAATTACTTATCCCTATTTTCGCTTCCTTTTATTTTTAATCTGTGACCAGCCGGATCAGCAAAGTCCACTACTCGACAAATTATCTTTTTTTTTTTTTTTTTTTGA
>OY757939.1:18749975-18757475 GCA_963585895.1 Sepioteuthis lessoniana
CTACAATCTGCTATTCCTCGACCGGATGCACCTGTTATTTACATAGGTGCATTTCCTATTTTGACTGCCCGGCCGGGTCGTAGGTCAATATACAACAGTATAGGGCAGAAGGCTCCCCTTTTCAATAGCTACTACAGCAAGGTGTAGCGGAGGACGCAACTCCTTCCCCCGGTATGCTACACTTTACCCTTGATACATACCTTATAGTGCTGAGTGTTAAGCAAGGATATATCAAGTACCATTTTTTAAGTATGACGCGACCTGGGACTGAACCTTAGTGTCCCGGGCCATTGGCAAACACTCTACCCCCTAGGCCAATGAGCTGGTTGATATAATATACAATTGTGGAGGTGCCCGTGGGGTAATAGCTATCGTTGTAGGAAATGGACACGGCGACACGAGTTCAAATCCTGGACGAGGCTGATTGCATTTCACATAGCACTAATACCCTTGGGAAAGGTATGAATCCAATTATTCTCCCTCCAGCTATGGTTAATTAGTAGGTCAGACTGTGTTCTTCAGCTTGGTAATCCAACTAGCCTAGGAGAAGGAAAACTCTGAATTCAAACCCGTTAAACTCCGCTTAAAAATTGACTTTGTGTCATATCCTGCCTGAGCGGAGGGGTTGGTAAATATGATAATATATAATTGTGTATAAATGATTTGTATTTGATGAGAATACTTGAAACCATACAAATATGCACAAGTTATTTATGTTATGTTAGTGGGGAATACATGATATTATTCAACTGCGTGCAAACGTGATTATTAAATAGAAATAAGTTGGCGACCTTAGTCGACGGTGACCCGAAGGCCCCCTTTTCAATAGCTACTAATTCTAAAAAACTGAAATATCTTTAATAATGAAACCGTTACAACATCATCACCAGTTTATTTGTGCTAAAAATATTTTTAAAAATCTTTTCTTTATGGAACGGATGAAATAAGGTTCAATACATTTTACTCTCATGTCTGTGTTGTCTGACCCAGTCGGCTGGAGCTGCAGAATACCCTGACTGCATAAGAGCCCAAGGAGTGCCCAAGATATGACACTAAACAACTTGATGGTGAGGCCGCATTAATGCTGGAGCTTTGGGGAACGCGGAGTACGCCTTTATTACCTTCACTCCTAGGTCCACTTTAACTCGGAGTGGTAGTACCTGATAGGGTCCTATCTATGAGTCAAATAGAACGAAACTTTGTAAGTACGCTAAACTGAATTGTTTGCAAGAGAATTGTTTTGATATTTATCAGTGTCTAAACAAAAATTGTACTTATACTAAACTATATTGTTTGAAATAGAACTGTTTATTTGTATAAAAATTGATTAGGCATTAGATAACCTACAACGATTGATATGCCATAAACCAAACGAAACCAAACTGTACGTTGTCTTGATTTAATGAAGCTCTTTAAGCATTCCGGAAATATTAGCTTTTCTATATTCGATGCAAATGTTTCAAATGATGTTAAATATTGTAATCAATTTTCTAAATCATATTAATTCAGCTGTTGAAAAACAAGCACTAACCCCAACTTTAACCCAAATCCTAACACTTACTCTAACCCCCACCACCAGCCCATTCGGCTGTGGCTCTAGAATACATCAATTGCATGTATGTAGAGAACTAAGACTCCTCTATTGAGTGTCCTTAATATAACACTAAGCAATATAATAGTGAGGTTCTAGCAATGCTGGAGCTTTGCGGGATGCGGAGTAACCTTCAGTGCCATCGCTCAGGTCTACTCTGGCTCGGAGTGGTAACACCAGATAGGGTCTTATCTATGGGTGAAATAGAACAGTTTGACTTTTAAACTGTGTGCAAACAAATGAATTTTGGTAAATTGAATTGTTTGAAATAGGAATATTTGATCAGTCAACTGTCTGTAAACAATTGACTGATGTTTAATTGAATTGTTAGTGATACATAGCAATAGTTGGAACCATTTTGTTGACTTACGCTAAGTAGAACTGTTTGATCACTTATCTGTGTGTAAACAAATGATTGATGTTTAATCGAATTGCTAGTGATACATAGCAATAGTTGGAACCATTTAACTTTGTTGACTTATGCTAAATTGAATTGTTAGAAATAGAACTGTTTCATCACTTAACTGTGTGTAAACAAATGATTGATGTTTAATTGAATTATTAGTGATACATAGCAATAGTTGGAACCATTTAACTTTGTTGACTTAAGCTAAATTGAATTGTTTGAAGTGAAAGTTTTTTATTATTTAAAAGTCTGTAAACAAATGACTGATGTTTAATTGAATTGTTAGTGATACATATTAGTACTTGGAACCATTTAATTTTGTTCAGGGTAAAATGAATTTTTAGAAACAGAACTGTTTGATTATTTAACTCTGTGTATCTACAAAATGTGTTTTCAAATCATATATTTAATATTTATATAAAAACCGGATTTGGCATTAAATAGCCAACAATGGTTGATATGCCATAAAACCAAATAGATTTCGGCATCTGACGGTACAGATCGCAAGATTTTGTAAAGTAGACTTCTCTTAAGATTATTTCTAGTATTCATAATGGGCCCAAATATCACGATTTGTTTATTTGTTTCGTTTGTTTGTTTGTTTGTTTTAATTTCCTGTCGAATATCAAAACGTTCAAGCGATTACTTTCTGTCGGAGCGACTACGAATCTCAAAGTGTTTTTATCTGACTTCATATCTGTTTCTCGCATTCACTCTCACGTGATTACGCATAATTTATTAGATATTTAAACATTCGATCAACAATGAAGAACGTTCTTGTCCTCTCAGCAGAACGTCTCTCGGATCAAGAACATAGAAATAAATAAAACATTTTTTTTTTTACTCTAAAACAATTTCTATCTTTCTTCTGTTAACGTGATTTTTATGGTAGCTTTTCTTCCCTTAGTTGATTACAAATAATGACACTGTGAGATGATGTCGAGAAATGACGTTGCCTGTTACTAGGCAACTGACGTCATTGCAATAGCTGCTTTTATTGTCGGCGTCAGGTTTTTTAAGCTAACATTTTAATGGTTTTATACTACGCTATTGAGAATTAATACACGCACTTTTAATGAAATAATATTAATAAAATTATTAACATTTTCTTAAGAATCTCTTTTCAGTGTTACTTTTAATTAATATAAGTCGGGAGAAAATGCTCCTATATACTAGTGTGAGTCAAAAGTTTTGCAATATTCTGCTACGTGCTAGTTTGTGGTGTGTAAAAGGGAGCCTTCTGGTCGTCCTCGACTACGGTCGCCACGGGACTGAAGCAGTTCAAATGTTGAGAGTATAGCGGTAGTTTGTTTGTTAACATGTTAGGCATTGATTCACTTTGTGTGTAATTTGAAAGCAGTACAGATGAACGTGTGTTGTTACATTGAGCCAAAGGTTAGTTGGAATTGTTTGTTTTAAATAAATAAACTTAAGCATCGATCGACGCCTCCCACTCACAGAGAGTTAAAATAAGTAACACATTCCAGATAACGTTGCATACATGCAGGACAGTCCGGAAATTTTGACGAAGGTTTTTTATTCAAGTATTAAGGAGATACTTCTCGGAGGGCAGATTAGAGAGGATTCTAGGTCAAACGGTATTCGACCGTCAGGGTATATGAACGACCAGCTGAGTGCATTTGAGAGAAAGAGATTGTTTCCGACTATTAACACGGACAGTAAAGATAGTTTTAATTTAATACCTAAACAGCGGGTTATGTTGTTGTCCTGGCCGTTCGTCTAGTGGTGTGGACCCAGTTGTTTCTTCTGACACCCGGCCGTGTAGACATCTCACTGATTTTACAAAAAAAATCTTTAAAAAATGACAACCAACCAACGGAGGGTGGAAGGAAGAAGCAGACAAACACAGATATAGAACTGCAAAACTCAAGAAAGTGAAGTCGGCATTCAAGCATTCTATGGATTTATTTATGCTCATGGCCAACGCGAGAATTCTTCAAAAGTCATAAACAGCTACCAAAAATGCCGACTCATTTTCATAGCTCTGTGTCTTGACCGCTCACTTTGGAGTCTCACTCCCAACTGTCGACTACGGAGTCTCACTCCTAACTAAATGACCCTCTGTTCCGGACTGACTGCTTCGGGGTCTCACCCCTAACTGACTAACCCCCTGCTTCGAACTGACTAAAATCCTTCGCTCTCTCTTCCAGTCTCGCAGGTTTTCGCGGGCACAGCTTTTTGTGTAGTCTTCGCACCAAAATAGACAAAGAAAGGTTTTCTGGACACTTCAAAGATGCCAGAGATAAGATCCCCCCACCCTTGGTCACCTATCCACGAACACACACAGATAGCCACATATACACATACAAATATATATATATATATATATATATATATATACACACACATATATATATATATATATACACATGAATGCTCATTATCGTGCCACCCTGGGAAACACATTGACGACTAAAATTTGACCACTCTAAGCATAAACAGATAAGGAGCCACTTTCCGAGAAACACTAACTTAACATATCAGTTCGAAGCGGCTATCCATCACAGACTCCTCGGATATTCTAACCAAAGGAGGGGGGTAGGACCAAATTACATTGAACTGATTAAAAGACTGCCGGGAAGAATAAAATCATCATATAAGATAAGGATCAAGGGTAAAGTCGAGCAATCCAGGGAATTGAGTAGCATCCTCCTCTACACCTTGGTGTAGTAGCTATTGAAATGGGGTCCTTCGGGTCAAACCCCCTCGTGAATTGGGTCGCCAACATTACTTACGTTAGTCCGGTTTATTAGCATGTGACACAGAGAACAGTACACGTGCAAAAAAGCCTAATTCGGGAACTTATTCTTAAAGACATCATAACGCCGTGGAGGTAATAAACATATTTGTTGTGCGAAAGGTGAAGCCACAATTGATAATAAGATGGTCTAAGAATTTTCGGTCGGGCTGCAGAACATCGAAAATCAGACATAGTCAGATACGGCTAAAATAGTGGTAGCCAAGTTCCTGCTCCAAGTCATCGTGGCCACTCGGTTGAGTAGCACTCGGAGAGTATCATGCGAGCTCAGCATTTCACAGCCCAGTTTGGTTCATTACTTTCACAGTCTCGGCAAAAATATCCGAAGCTGATGTACCACATGCTACTAAAATATTGCAACACTTTTGACTCATACGCGTATAACTGGCTAATATTTGAGTTGTCAATCGTTAACATGAATCTTATTAACTGAATTTGTTAGCTGTTTTGTTTAACGGTGTATCAACCCTTTTCGGGTTATTTAACGCCGAATTTAACCATTTTGATAAAAGTTTCAACGAATTCAGTTTAGAATAAGTAATTTTTTTAAAAATTTACACATAGTTAAATGTCAAAACAGTTGTATTTCAAACAATTCAGTTTATTATAAGTATGAGTTTTTGTTTAACACGGCTAAATATTAAAACAGTTCTATTTCAACCAACTCAATTTACCATAAGTACACAGTTTAAACCCTCAGTTAAATATATGAACAGTTAATTTCGAATAATTCATTTTAGTGTCATTACAGTTTACTCACAGATGCTACCACTCCAGGCCAGAGTGGACCTGGAAGCGATGGCAATGAGGGGTACTCAGCATTCCACAAAGCTCCAGCGTTACTGGAGCCTCACCATGAGATTATTTTGTGTCATAAACAGGACACTCATTGGATTGGGGGGGGTCTTACCCTTCTGCTGAGATGCTTTCTGCTAAAAATACGATTTTTAAACATGTTTTTTTTTATTGAATTACCACGACTAGAAAATCCGCCGAACACCTACGCACGACATACGGGAATACTGGACAGCTGTTTCGACCTTATTGGGTATCATCAGTGTATACCGTAATCTCCCCCACTTGAGATCGAAACAGCGACCGCAGATTAATTCAATTCACAATATTAATTCCTCTACTTAAAAAAGTTTTCGTGATAGGAGGCAGGTGGCCGTACAGTTGGTGTCTTGTGGGGGTGTTGTCGCCAGGACTTGTTCAAGATTGCACGCAGCATTCTTGTGTAATTGCCGTCTAGCTTCTTCTCCAGCCGTTTTGTTAGCGTCCATGTAGTGCACTCGTATAGCAGTCACGAAAACTATTCAAGTTAGACGAACCAGACATGCAGGACACTGCTGGAGAAGCAGGGACGAACTCATAAGAGATATACTCTTATGGACCCCCACACATGGCCGTGCAAAAGCAGGACGACCAGCACGAACATACATTCAGCAGCTGAGTGAGGATACGGGATGTTGTCCTGAGGACCTGCCTAGGGCGATGAACGATAGGGAGGATTGGTGAGAGAGGGTCAGGGATATCCGTGCTACCAGCGCGACATGATGATGATGATGACTTAAAAAAGAAAAATATGTACATGTTTTGTTGATTCATTTTTAAACGAGCATAGCCTCATTTCTTTTGCCCACAGTTAAATGATTTCAAGTATTGTTATCTAATACGAATAATTCTATTCAATATAAATAATTTATTTGCACAGTGATGTGGTTACAAGCATTGCTATATATATATATATATATATATATATATATATATATATATATATATTGAAATGCGTTGATCCACGAAGAGATTTGTATTTTTAACAACTATTTATTTATTTCGTTCTTATATACATGTATGTTTCCAGCGTGTTGCTTTCATCAGAGAACATATGTGGCACAAGGCTATGGTACTCAATTCGACTCGAACTCACTCGTGTTTGTTAGTAGAATATTTTTCAGGTTTTGTAAGGGTTTATACAGAGGTCACTTCTCCCTTCCCCTTTCTCAGAGTGTGTTTATTGTCTGTTTTTACCCCCGACTGGTCTTATATATATATATATATATATATATATATATATATATATAATCAGGTAAACTGGATTTGCCAATACATAATTCATAAGGGTTGGTCAAAATATCGACTAACCAACCGTTTTTTGGAAGAGACTTCTAGGAATTATATTGTCTTTCGAAGATGTCGTTAAGTTGCCTTGGCAATTCTTTCTGTGCCCGAGTTTCACTCGTGATTACTTTAAGCTAATTATTTATCAGGAACATCACAGATACGTGCCGGAATGAAGACGAATCAGAAGAGTTTCTTTTGAGCCAATCATTACATAGTCTTCGTAGTGCAGCGTAGACAGCGATATGCAATATTTGAAAAGTAAGAAATGATTACGTAATATAAACCTGATCACCCCAACATCTTTTATAAAACGTCAGTTTTCTTCTAAACCAAAGATACAATGACTTTCTCCTTTCTCGTTGAACTTCGTGCAATCAAAACTGATATTATTAATCGTTACACTATTGCCCCCAAATAAGTCAACAATTTTTTAATGAAAAGTCTATTTTCTAAATCAAAGATACTTGTTTTTTTTTCTTTCTAGTTGAACTTCATCCAATCAAAACGGATATAATTAATCCTTACACTATCATGCCTAAATAAGTACACCACTAACATTTTCTTTTTTAAAGTTTATTTTCTAAGCCAAAGATGACAGAA
>OY757939.1:18759975-18777475 GCA_963585895.1 Sepioteuthis lessoniana
GAAGACAGAATACTCAGCTATAACATAAAAAGGTGTTTGTGTCTTATCTGTTATTAGTTTATCTACTGCTTAGTAAAAAAACAACCATAAGTGAACATTATCTAAATGTGATGATTCCATAATTGTTGCCAGCGGTAGTATGAAAAAATAATTTTCTACCTCACCAGACAAGTTTCAATCATTCCCAATAGTATTTGTTCGAATCGAATGTGAAAATAATGGCTTAGCTGGAGTTCGAACTCGATTGATACGATGTGGCAGTCCAGCACGTTAGCCACTACGCCACAGAGAATCTCCCTTTTGTAATGAGAATCATTTTTTGATAAAATTTAAAACAGTTCTTAATTTTAGGGGAATCAAAACATTTTTTATCGGAGAAAATAATATATGTATGTATATGTATATGTGTATATTGTGCATGTGTATGTGTTTGTGTATGTATGAATATGTGTATGTGTGATAAATATGTGTGTAAGACAAATGTTTTTAAATGTTTTTTCTTTCAAATTCTGTTGATAATCTCAATGCATTGGGCTTTTATGGTGATGTAGTTAAAATAACATATATATATATATATATATATATATATATATATATATATATATATATATATATTATTTTATAGTTAAATTACCGTAATTATAACTGACGGAAGAATTTTGAAAATAAAATAAATAGGTAAATAAAAAAAACGAAATTCAATAAAACGAGGAGGTAACCCTTTAAATCTCTTCCTCCCTTCCTTCCCCCACCCCACGTGTCTATTCTGTTTTATTTATCCATTGGATCTGAAGAAGACCTGTGATATTTTTCTTCGTGTTTTTGGTTCACAGCAGAAACGAAAAACAGGATGGAAATAAATTTATAATCCTAAAATAACCCGTCTTTGTTTTTTTCTTTAAAGAATATATATATATATATATATATAACGATTCCATCAACATTCGGGGTGCCCAATGTTTCTGGTCTTGTGCCAACCTAAGATACACTAAATGGATTACTATATGTGGATTAGAGAGTTAATTTCTATTCTTTATAATTTTATTCATTCAGTTTTAAACTAGTCACAGAATTTTAAAGCTACGTGGTAGTCTAACTGCATGTCCTCCAGCGAAATTTAATTGGATTTGTAAAACCCACGTGAAGAAAGGAAAGGAAATTTTTTTTTAATTCTCAGAAATCATCTCCAAGTTTTATCCAGACAACATCTTTCTAAAAAACAAAAAACAAAAGAAGAAAAAAAAAAAAAAAGAAAAATAGTGGGAGAGGAATGAAGAAAGAAAATAAACATCCTTTTCGACGAAACCTCAGTTAAATTGCTTTCCGTACTGTCTCTATAGGCGACATTATGAATAATTTGTAAAAGTTTGTTTATTTTTTAGTAGAGAAATAGAATTCTATTCTTTTTTTTTTAACAAATGCTTATAAAAAGGGCAAAAGCTTGGAATTTAAAAAATCAAACAAACCAAATATCCTCATCTTCATAAGGTTGACATGAGTCGACGCAGATAACCGACTGGACGTAGCACAAGAATAACAAACGCGTCCACAAACTATTATTGACAGTGGATAACGAAATACTACTACTACTACTAATACTACTAATAATAATAATAGATTGTACCAATTGTGATTGGTGCTTTTGGCACAATAACTAAAGGATTATTAAAAGGCCTGGAGGACTTAAACGTTGGCGCACGGGCAGAGACTATCCAAATGACAGCATTACTGAGAACGGCCACAGTACTGAGAAGAGTCTTGGAGACTTGAGGAGACTTGCTGTCACTCAAACTCCAGTGAAAAACCGTCAGCTAGTACTGATGTGAAAAACTCTAAAAGAGTAAATAATAATAATAATAATAATAAACTGAAAGAATGTGAAAAGAAGGATTTGTACCTCGACCTTGGAAGAGAATTGAAAAAATAAAATGTATGGATCCTGAAGGTGATAATTATACTAATTGTGATTGGTGCTTTTAGCATAGAAACTAAAGGATTATTAAAGGGATTGGATGACTTGGAAGTTGGCAGATGAGTGGAGACCATCCAAACGACAGCATTATTGAAGACGGCCAGAATACTGAGAAGAGTCCTGGTGACTTGAGGAGACTTGCTGTCACTCAATCTCCAGTGAAAGACAATCAGCTAACGCTGTTGTGAAAAACTCTAACGAGTAAATAATGATAATAATAATAATAACGGCTAGAAGACTACTCAAAAAGCGCGGAGGAATATTGATTACAGCCACCAGAAACAATACAGACAACACAAGCATCAACAGAACAGAAATAACAAGGAAACAAAAATGGGAAGAAAACAAGTGTATGGACCACAAGAACAATTGGTATAAACTCTGCTCAAGTCCGCTCTAGAAAATGAGATGTACATACTTCTCCGTGATTTTGAGATACAAACGATCACTTAATTTCGACCAGGTGGCCAGACCTAGAGATAGTCAACAAAAAAGTGAAAATGCCGAATAGTGGACTTTGCCGTTCCGGCTGACCACAAGATAAAACTGAATGAAAGTGAAAAGAGAGATAAGTATCAGGACCTTGCTTGAGAACTGAAAAAAAACTAATAAACGTGAAAGTAAAGGTGATACCAGTGGTAACTGTTGCGCTCGGCACCGTAACCAAAGAATTGGTACAGAGACAGGATGGCTTGGAAATAAGAGGACGAGAGGAGACCATCCAAACTACAGTATTGTTCAGATCAGCAAGAATTCTAAAAGTCCTGGAGACTTGAAGAGACTTGCAGTCACTCAGACTCCAGCGGAAAACCATCAGCTAACTCAAGTGTGAAGAAGTCCCAGAAGAGCAAAATAGTTATAATAATATGCGTGACTCTGAAGAAGAGGTGTTCCACTGGGAATTATGCAAAAGATTAAGATTTGACCATACAGCCAAATGTTAGATTCACAAACCAGAATATTCCTTAAAGAATAAGACCCATAAAATTCTCTGAGATTTGGAGCTTTAAACGGGTCCACTAATCCGACCAGAAAAACAGATCTACCGCTAATTCACAAAAAAAGAGATTACTTTCCAGAGGATTTTGCTATTCTGACGAACCATGGAGAGAAAATTAAAGAAATAAAAAGAGAGACAATTGCCAGAGAACTAAAAAATGTGGGAATAACGGTGATACCAACTGGACTTGGTTTACTTGGAAAAGTCTCAAAAAGGCTTGGAAAAAAGACAGAAGAAATCGAAAACCAGGGTAAGAATTAAAAATATTCAGAACCAGCATTGCTAAGATCGGCTAAGAATACTAAGAAGAGTCCTGGAGATCTTATGAGACTTGCTGACATTCAAACTCTAGTGAACAATCACCACCTAACGCTGGTATAAAAAATTACAGTAATATATTGTCTGGTTGACCGGTCCCAATACATACGATTTCGGCCTATAAACCTGAGGTTATTTAATGCCAAAGCCATCTTTCGAAAACAGAAGTGGCACTATTATTTTTTTATCATAAAGTGAACGTAATAGCGCGACTGGAATTCGAATTCACTTTCTACAATTCCGCAGTCCAGCTCTTTAACCATTACACCACGAGTACAACAGTCCTACTGACTTTAAAGACAAGATAAAATAAGACTCTATATTCATTAAAAACTGTGTAAATTCCATAGAATACCGAAATTTTAAAAATGGTATAAAAAAACAACCAAAACCAATAACAGCTGTTATTTTCTGGGTCTTTGCTAACAAACTGATAAAGAACAACAGACCAGATGTAGATAATAACATAATAATACTATAGATAATAACATCTAAGTCAAATAGGGAGGTGCCCGTGGTGTAATGGTTATATATATATATATATATATATATATATATATCATGATTTAAAGAAATAGAAAATAAAGCTGAAATTTAAATTTGTTTGCTCGTAATTAAATATTTTCAAGTATTCATATCTTATAGGAATAACTTTCCAACGGATGTATTTGACCCATAGATAAGAGCCAAACAGGTTATTTATTCTTGCCTCTCATCAGGCAGTATTATGCACAAGGTCTTTTTCATAGTGAAGATTTAGGAATGGGAAGGTCGGGCACCAGCCAAACTTCATACCCTGCTGGACAATGTTGGTCATAGGATCGCTGGGTGCAATGTGAACCATGCTAGTCTTTGCTAAATTTCCTGGTACGTGTATCAGGTGACTTTGCTGGTCATTGATTCATCAAACTCGAAGGTCCACTGTAATGTGAATACACAGTACGTGGGCTTCGGGGCCCAGCCGAGGCCAGTTACCATAGGAAAAAGCTGGTGGACCAGATAAGTCTATAAGAGCCTAGCAGGTATTACCAATCCACGTCAGAGTGGATCTGCGAGTAATGGCCCCATATGGGTCCACCAAACCTTCCAAAATATTATTTCTTGGTTTCACCCTTCATCTTTAATTGATCAGTGTTGTGTCAAAGTTTTTGTATTTTATTTTCGCAAGAAGTTTGTTGTATTTTATTTTCGCAAGAACTTAGTTACATTTTATTTTCGCAAGAAGTACCATAATAACAACTAGGAGAATAATAGGGTTAAGCTGATCTTGTGAATAATGAGAAGCAGATAAAGATAAGCAATGGAAGGAATAGAACTACAAAATCAAAAGAAAATCAGAACGCTCGGAGAAAAGGAAAATTACAAGTACTTCAGAATATTAAAAGCGAACACCAATAAACAAGTAAAAGAAAAAATAAGAAAAGATTTCCTCAAACGAACGATAAAACTTCTCAAAACCAAACATTGCAATAAGAATCTCATCAACGGAATAAACACCAGGACCTTTCTTGAAGTAGACGAGGCTAGACGTTCAACAAAAAGACCAGAGAACAAGAAAGCTAATGACAATGCATAAGACCTTACATCCCAGACTATATGATTCAAGAAAAGGAGGCGGAAGAGGACTCCCCAACATTGAAGATTGCGTCGATACGTCAATATAAGGACTCGAAGATTCAAAAAAAGAAGGGCAAAAAAAGACTAATTACACTCCAAAAAGCATAATAAGCAATAACTTTAAAACAGATATGGGAAGAAAAATAATTGTATGGATATTTCAAGCGACAAGCTGAGGAAATATCACGCGAGTAGACTTGGACATTGCTAAGAAGGGGAAACTTAGGTTTGGTTTGGTTTCTTTGTTTAATGGTATATCAACCTTTGCAGGTTTTTTTAATGCCAATGCTATTCTCCAAGAAGAACAGTAGTGGTACTATTTAACCCACAGTTGGGAGGATAAGGAGGTTCATACCTTTCCCAAGGGTATTTGCCCGAAAGTGAACGTAATAGCGCGACTGGAGTACGAACTCGCTTACTACAATCCCGCAGTCCATCGATTTAACCATTACACTACGGGGACCTTCCCCAGGAAACTTTAAGAGAAAAACTGAATCTCTTAATAGCAGCTTACAATCACACTAAGGACTAAATGTGTTAAAGCGAAAATAGAGAAGACATAACAAAATAGGAGGTGCCCGTGGTGTAATGGTTATCGTCGTAGGAAATGGACGCGGCGACGTGAGTTCAAATCCTGGACGAGACTGGTTGCATTTCACATAGCACTAATACCCGTGGAAAAGGTATGAATCCAATTATTCTCCCACCAGCTATGGGTAAATAGTAGGACAGACTAGGTTCTTCAGCCTTGGTAAGGCAACTAGTCTAGGAAAAGGAATACTCTGAATTCAAACCTGTTAAACTCCGCTTAAAAATTGACCTTGTGTCATATCCTGCCCGAGCGGAGGGGTTGGGTAAATATGATAACAAAATAGCAAATATAGATTATGTGGTGATAGAAACTAAATGATTAACCACATAATAACCGAATGCAGCAAATTAGCACTAAAAGAGTATATGACTAAGCACGATTGGGAGGGAAATGTGATAAAATTTTAACCATCATAACAAATGGTAAATTCACAAACCAGAATCTGTCCTGACAAATAAGGTTCAGAAAATTCTCTATGATTTTGAGATACAAACAGATCACTTAATCCCCAGCCAGAAGACGAGACCTAATGATTATAAACAAAAAGGAGAACCTGCCAAATAGTTGATTTTACGATCTCGGTAGAACATAGAATGAAAATCAAAGAAAATGAAAAGAGAGAAAAGTATTTAGACCTTGCCATAGAACAAAAAGAATCTATGAAACATGAAGGTGAAGATGATACCAATTGTTATTAGTGCGCTTGGAACAATCTCCAAATCTTTTGCTTGGTAAGGGAGCTGGGGGAGTAAAAAATTGTAGCACGCGCTGCAGCTTTACAATATATTGAGACTTGCTAATACTGGTGTGAAATTTCATACGTAATAATAATAATAATTAGACACGGTTGGGTAAGGAACGTGATCCGCTGGGAATTGTGCAAAAAGTTTAAATTTGACCATACGAAAAAATGGTATATGCTCAACTCTGAATCCCTCGAAAGTTTTCTGGGATTTTGAGATACAAACGGATCATTTAATATCGGCCAGACGACCAGACCTAGTGATCGTCGACAAGAAAAAACAAAAACAAAAAAAAACAAACAAGAGAACCAGTCGAATAGTGAATTTTGCTGTTCCGGCTGATCAAAGGCTGAGACTGAGAAAAATCAAAAAGAGAGATAAGTACCTAGATCTTGCCTGAGAACTGAAAAACTATGGAACATGAAAGTGACGGTGTTACCAATTGTAAATGGTGCACTTGGTACAGTCAACAAAGGATTGGTACAGAGACTGGAGTTCTTTGAAATAACAGGACGAGTGGAAACCATCCAAACTACAGCATTGTTAAGATCGACCGGAATACTAAGAAGAGTCCTGGAAATTTTAGGACACTTGCTGTCACTCAGACTCTAGTGGAATACCATCAGCTAACGGAAGTGTGAGGAAGTCTCTTGACCATACTAACAAATGGTATATGCACAACCAAGCACCTATCCTTGAACATGACAAGCATAAACTCCTATCGGACTTTAACATACAAACGGATCACCGAATCCCAGCCAGAAAACCAGACCTCATAATAATCAACAAAAAAAAAAAGAAAATTTGCAAAATTGCCGATTTTGCTGTCACAGCGGACCACAGAATAAATCTGAAGGAATGTGAAAAGAAGGATAAGTGCCTCGACCTTGTGAGAGAATTGAAAAAGCTGTGGATCATGAAAATTACCATTGTGCCAATTGTGATTGGTGCTTTAGGCACAATAACTAAAGGATTCTTAAAAGGCGTGGAATACTTGGAAGTTGGTGGACGAGTGGAGACTATCCAAATGACAGCATTGCTGAGAACGGCCAGAATACTGAGACGAATTCTGGAGCCCTGAGGAGACTTGCTGTCACTCAGACTCCAATGAAAAACCATCAGCTAACACAGATGTGAAAAACTCTAAAGGAGTAAATAATGATAATGATAATAATAATGCTGTTTTGGTAGGTCACAGATTAAAACTACAAAAAAACGAAAGTTAAATAAAGATCTGAAACCTACCAAAAAATTTGAGAATAAAAATTCTACTACTTCAATACAGTAGTGCTAATTGTAGTTGGAGCACTAGGAGCTACACAAGAGAAACCGGAAAAACGTCCGAAAATGCTGGGTGTATAGGAAAGAATATAAACAAAAAACACCTTAATAAGAAAGAATTGGCAATAATACTCAAGGTGTGCCTCTATACTCATTGATGATTGTTGATATTGCATGGTCTCTTGTAAGAACTACCTGTCATTTCTGGTATGATAATGAGTGATGTTATCATCCCAGACGATCCAAATCGCCAGAGAAAAATAATCAAAACAAAACTGAAGTCAATTAGAAGAGATCACTGATCAAAGAATATGACAACAAATTTTAAATACTGAAGCGAGAAACGCAATCAAGACTAGAATCATCTGATAAAAAAAAAAAACGTTCTTGTCAAAATATAGGGCAAGGGCTGATACAGTTTGGTACCATTCGACTTCCCTTTGTACCAATAATCATTAGAACATATAAAAGGTTTTATTTACGTAATATCATCATTATCATCTTCATCACCTGCAGACAGCAGGAATTCCCTTGATTTTCTCACTATTGGCCATCGCTCTTGGCATACATTTAGATGATATCTTGTTTCTGCAGAAACTAACTTTTTATTGGTGGACTAACGCTGGTGTAGTCTATGCGTAGGATTCCATTGGACAACGTTGCTTATGAGTTCGTCCTTTTTTTCAGCAGCAATATTCATCTTAATTGGATGGTTTGTGAGATGGGAGGTAAATGGCCATACAGCTATATTTTTGTGCTTCCAGGATTTCCTGGTGTAATTCTCATCTAGCTTTTTCCCGGGCATTTCTTTAATGTCCAAATACAGAAGTACTGACGCGACAATACCTTTGAAGAATTGTCAATAGCAGCCCATGTCTTACCACTACGCACATTTACATTGTCTTCATGAGATCAGTTATTCTACAAAGGTATATTAATTGGTCACCTATAATGTATCAACCGGACATTGGCATGATGTGTTCGCCAATGGCCTGGGAGACCTGGGTTCAATCTCAAGCCGAGTCATACCAAAAACTCAAAAAATGGTACTTGTTTCCTTGCTTAACACTCAGCATTATAAGGTACAGATCAAGGGTAAAGTGGAGCAATCCAGGGAAAGGAGTAGCGCCCTCCCCTTCACATTGGTGTAGTAGCTATCGAAATGGGAGCCTTCTAGTCACCCTCGACTATGGTCGCCAATTTTACTTTATAATGTATCAATTAGGGTTATTTAGGTCAAAAACAGTTCTATTTCAAACGATTCAGTTTAGCAGAACTACACAGTTTAGCTTTATTTGACCCATAGATAGGATCCTATCAGTTGCTACTACTCCGGACCAGAGTAGCTCTGGAAGTGATGGCAATGAAGGGATACTCCGCATTCCCTATAGCTTCAGCATGATTGGAACCTCACCATCAAATTGTTTTGTATCATATCTAGGACACATGTTGGGAGAGTCTTACCCCTTTTATAGAGATGCAGGCGGTATATTTACAGCCCTAGCCGACTGGGCTGGATGGTTAAGTGTCTTATCCAGAACACAGAGATGCAGTCGGTGTATTCTGCAGCCCCACCAGACTGCGCGAAGAACGCAGAGAATTTTCTTATTTTATCGTTTCATTTTTTTTTATTTGGTTTTGGTTTCTTTATTTAATGGCATATCAACCTTTGTCGGTTATTTAATGATAAAGCTATTCTCCTAGTAGAAGAATAGTGGTACTATTTAACCCATAGCTGGGAGGATAAGGGGGTTCGTACCTTTCTCAAGGGTATTTACCCGAAAGTGAACGTAATAGCACGACTGGTGTACAAACTCGTTTACAACGAACTCGCTTACACTTGTTGTGGGGATCTTGCCCATCAGTAGAGATAGTCTGAGTTTATTTTGTCTTTCCTTCCGCTTTGTTCTTGGTTAGTATAAGTTAAGTAAAGTTGGTGACCTTAGACGAGGGTGACCCGAAGGCTCCCTTTTCAATTGCTACTTCACCGGGATTTAGGGAATGCCGCTACTCCATTCACTAGATTGCTCCTCTTTACTTTTGATCCTCACCTTATAGTGCTGTGTCCAAAAGCAGCAACCAGTACCATTTTTTGAGTCTTTGGTATGACTCGACCTTGGATTGAACCCCGTTGTCCCTGACCATTGGCGCACGCTCTACTCATTAGGCCAATAGACCATGGATATACTAATGCTAATATAAGTCTTTTGAGAGTGCAGTCTCGACTAAATATCTGTCCATCAACCAAACATTCCACTAATTCTTATTAATTATGTTCTTTTTAAGATGAAAGTTTTCAACTAATATCTGGTATTTACATACTGAAGGAAAAATAGAATAGATTATCATCATTATCATCATCATGTCGCGCTATCAGCACGGATATACGTTGTTTATAAAAACGTAGTCTATCTGTGCTTTAGTATTATTTGCGTATGTGTAGTTCCAAAGTTTTCCCTCCCTTTTTTGAAAGTTTGTATTGAGGTATGTTAATGTATTTTCTATCGTAAAATCTATTAGATGTTGTCCATTTCTGTTTGACGAGTTGTGTAGGCTGAATTTGTGGTTTCCGTTTTTACCAATTTGGGCATTCATGTCTCTGCTAATGACGAGAATATTGTGTTTCGGGATGCTACGAATTAGAGAGGATAACTCATCAAAGAAGGTGATGAGTTCAGTTTCTTCACTAACATTGGTAGGGCTGTAGCAGGAGATTATTGTCATTCTGGGGTTGCCATTAAAAGTAGCTACAATCATACTAGATTGTATTTTCTCTATGCTATTTAGTGATTTTGGGGCTCGTGGTCCAATAAGCATACCTACACCTCCTATCGTTGCATAGACAGAGTTTTTCCATGCTGATACAGTAGCTTGCGTCCATGCATGGCCAGCATCGTGATATCTAATGTCCTCGCTATGTGTGGATCTGTGTTCTTGAATGCATATTATGTCTATGTTATGATCTATGGCCGATGTAGTCAGCTCGGGTAGTTGTGTTACCCAGTCGGCTGGGGCTGTAGAATACACCGACTGCACCTCGACAAAGGAGTAAGACCCCACCACCACCACCACCAAAAACACTAAACAATCTGATGGTGAGGTTCCAGTAATGCTGGGGCTTTGGGGAATACGGAGTACCCCTTTATTGCCATCGCTCCCAGGTCCACTTTGGCCCGGATTGGTAGCACTTTATAGGGCCTTATCTATGGGTTAAATAGAAATAACGGCATACTTATGCGAAACTGAAAGCGTAGCTACATTTAAACTGCGTGCTTATGCTGAACTGAATTATTTGAAATAGAACTGTTTTTTAACATTGAAACTGTATTTACACTAAACTGAATTGTTTATCATAGAACTGTTTTGACATTTAATTGTGTGTAAAAAAATCTGTACTTGTACTAAACTGATGTAGCTGAATTAGAACGTCTTGACTAAACTGAATAGCTTGAAATAGAAATGTTTTTACGATTAAACTGTGTACTCATGCTCAACTGAATTGTTTGAAATAGAATTGATTATATACATAAAAATGGATTTGGCGTTAAAAAACCTACAAATGTTGATATGCCAGAAAACCCAACAAACCAAGCCAATTAAATAGAACTGATTATTTATATAAAAATGGATTTGGCGTTAAATAACCTACAAAGGTTTATATGCCATAAAACCCAACAAACCAAGCCAATTAAATAGAACTGATTATTTATATAAAAATGGATTTGGTGTTAAATAACCTACAAAGGTTGATATGCCATAAAACTCAACAAAACAAACCAATTAAATAGATCTGATTATTTACATAAATCCTACTAGCGTACGGCCTACCTAAAGAAACCGTAGCAGCAATAACGATTCTCTCTAGAAACACCAAAGTAAAAGTACGATCACCAGATGGAGACACAGAATTCTTCGACATTGTAGCAGGAGTACTACAAGGGGACAGGTTGGCTCCGTACCTCTTTATCATTTGTTTAGACTACGTACTTAGAACATCGATTGACAAAATCAGAGAGAATAGCTTCAAGCTGACAAAGAAAAGAAGCAGAAGGTACCCCGCAAAAACAATTACCGACACCGACTACGCCAATGACATAGCGATACTGGCAAATACACCTGACCAAGCCGAAACACTACTGCATAGTTCGGAACGAGCAGCCGCTGGCATAGGCCTCTATGTCAGTGCACACAAAACGGAATATATGTGCTATAATCAAACGGGGGACATCTCCACTCTAGACGGAACCCCTCTTAAACTAGTAGACAAATTCACTTACCTAGGAAGCAGCGTCGCATCAACCGAAAAGGACATCGACACGAGGTTAACGAAAGCATGGACAGCTATTAATAGGCTATCAATTATATGGAAATCAGATCTAACCGATAAAATGAAACGCAGTTTCTTCCAGGCAGCGGTCACATCGATACTGCTATATGGGTGCACTACATTGACTCTAACAAAACGGCTGGAGAAGAAGCTAGACGGCAATTACACAAGAATGCTGCGAGCAATATTGAACAAGTCCTGGCGACAACACCCCACAAGACACCAACTGTACGGCCACCTGTCTCCTATCACGAAAACTATTCAAGTTAGACGAACCAGACATGCAGCACACTGCTGGAGAAGCAGGGACGAACTCATAAGAGATGTACTCTTATGGACCCCCACACATGGCCGTGCAAAAGCAGGACGACCAGCACGAACATACATTCAGCAACTATGTGAGGATACGGGATGTTGTCCTGAAGACCTGCCTAGGGCGATGAACGATAGGGAGGAGTGGCGAGAGAGGGTCAGGGATATCTGTGCTATCAGCATGACATGATGATGATGATGATTTACATAAAAATGGATTTGGCGTTAAATAACCTACAAAGGTTGATATGCCATAAAACCCAACAAGCCAAACAAATTAAATAGAATTGATTATTTATATAAAAATGGAATTGGCGTTAAATAACCTATAAAGGTTGATATGCCATAAAACCCAACAAGCCAAACAAATTAAATAGAATTGATTATTTATATAAAAATGGAATTGGCGTTAAATAACCTACAAAGGTTGATATGCCATAAAACCCAACAAGCCAAACAAATTAAATAGAATTGATTATTTATATAAAAATGGAATTGGCGTTAAATAACCTACAAAGGTTGATATGCCATAAAAACAAACCAACAACCGGTTGTTGTCCTATTTTATTTAATGTTCTAACGTTGAGTGTCACTAGAATGGATAAACATTAAGATTTGATTAGTTTCCCTTTATCTTGTGGATAAAATTTTGTATTTTCATGTTCAGAAGGCAGTTTAAACCCTCTTAAACCCAAATCTATGGATAAAGATGACCCAACCTCTCCACCCCAGCAAGAGTTGACATAAGGTCAGTTTTTAGCAGATTTTGACAGGTTTGAATTCAGAGTTTTCCTTCTTTTAGATTGGCTCCCATAGCAATTTTAGACCCTATTATATATTTACTACTCGCGAAACGCAAAGCTGTTCTAATGTCTTATGTCTCCGTTAGCGTGAATATAAACAAAGGAAAATTTATTCATATACGTTAAATTCCCTCGCTGTCATCGACACAGTTGGTGGCTATGAGGTTATAATATCAGGCTGATGTAAAGTTAAGCGGGTTTCGATCATAGTTTGAAGCATCACGCGTGTCTAGCCACACAGATGAGTTGTGATACAAAGAAACAGTTTTCTGTGAATAACAATATATATATTTACTTGCCCAACCCCTTTAAACAAGCAGATGCGACAAAAGGTCAGTTTTTGAGCAGAAATTAACGTGTTTTTCTTCTCCTATATTGGTTGCCCTACGAAGGTTAAAGAGCCCAGTCTGTGCTACTGTTTATAGATAGCTGGAAGGGGAATAACTGGTTTCATACATTTCAGAAGTGAATTAGTGCTCTGTGAAATGCAAATAGCCTAGTCCAGGATTTGAACTCGGATCGCTGCGTCCACTTCTTACTATTACACTAGCAGCACGTCCAGAAATTTTGGCGGAAAAATAGCCGAAGACGAAAAATATGGTAACCTATCACTTGACCGCCTAAATGATTGCCTTGCTGCTTGGCAATAGCGATGTAGAAATGGGTATTCCTGGACTAAAATTCAAACCACCCGGGTATATGCACTTCTTGATTGTGGCACAGATACTGGCTGCTCTGGATCTAAGCAATAATATTTCTTTTTAAGCTTTATCTTCATAATGTTAAAATTTGTCCACAATTGAGAAAACGTGACTTCCGAGCAGCCCCTGGTCGAACAAAGGGGTTGCAAATCATTAATTGGGCCCTAAACACCGAATAAGCGAAGATGAAATGTATCGTTATAATTAATCTTCTTAAGAACGTTTGAGAAACGATATTGGGGAAAAAGAAAAAGTCAAGGGTGAATATCCGATCATGCAGACTATCGAGAACTCATTGAAGGTTCGATGAAACATAACCTTTTACAGGCAAAATGCTCGAACCGTCTCTTGGCTTTCAAATTCTCATTAATAAAAGGAAAGATCATGCACGTTGTTCTAACAGAGACGCTTTCCCGCGGAATAATTCCGGAAATGTTAAACGAGGAGGACGAAGAAGTTTTTACAATCAGATGCATTCACCATTAAGACTTTCAATAGAAGAAGACTGTGCTTGTGGTTTTCGGTATTCCAGCCATGATTTTCACGTTTCTGTGACGTACAATAAATAGAATGTGAGACTCCAGCCCTGAAGATTTGAGAAGTGTAGGGTATAACTTCATAAACATTACTCTCAGGTGCACTCTGACCCGGAGTTGTTGTACCACTTTGAGTCCTATGAAGGAGTCAATTAGAACGGTTTAATTTTTTACAAGCAGTTATTATTAATTATTGTTAAGTTATCAAGAAGATAGAATCTACATATTCGTTTTCATGATAGTTAGTCTTTGAATCAACATTCTATAAGAATACTCCATGTATAGGATTATCGAGAGTTGTTTTTTTTATTGATTGGTTTTGTTTAATGGCATACCAACATTAGTGGGTAATTTAATGCGAAAGTCATCTTTCTAGAAGAGCAGTGATAATATTTGTCTCATAGCCAGGGGGTTAGGGGGATTAAGAGGGTTCATACTCTTTCCAAAGGCTATTAGTCTAAAAGTGAATGTAATAGCGCAACTGGAGTTTGAATTTGCTGACTTTGCAGCCAATGTCAAGTATTTTAGCCATAACGCCTCTTTTTCTGGGCTACTTTCGTGGGGGGCGAGCTGCATCATACACACCTTTGTTCCCCTTGTATAACAGTAGACCTTGCTGTCAAGTTTAAGCTATAATCAGGCATATGTGCCTGGACCCAGATTTGGGTCGATGACCAGCTTGGCTATCAGGCACAGATTGCTCTAAGTGGACCGATGACCCGCATAGTCTAGCTGGTCTCCAGCCTCGGCTTGTGCCCGACCTTCCTCTCCCCTAAGTCCCCACTATAAACGACCTTTGGAATTGCCAAGTCGGCTGGGACTGTAGAATACACCGACTGCACCTCTGCAGAGGGGTAAGACCCCCACCAATGAGTTTCATGGATAGGATACAAAACAATCTCACGGTGAGGTTCCAGTAATGCTGGAGCTTTGGGGAAAATGGAGTACCCCTTTATTGCTTTCATTCCCAGGTCCACTCTGTCCTGGAGTGGTAGCACCTGATAGGCTTCTATCTATGGGTCAAATAGAACTAAACCATGGTTTCGAGAGTTTACTGTTGTTACATTTAAACTGCGTACTTATGCTAATGCTACCGGACATTGGCCTAGCGGTTAGAGTGTTCGCCAATGGCCCGGGAGACCTGGGTTCAATCCCAGGTCGAGTCATACCAAAGACTCAAAAAATGGTACTTGATGCCTCCTTGCTTAACACTCAGCATTATAAGGTGCGGATCAAGGGTAAAGTAGAGCCATCCAGGGAAGGAGTAGCGCCCTCCCCTACATCTTGGTGTAGTAGCTATCGAAAAGGGAGCCTTCGGGTTACCCTCGACTATGGTCGCCAACTTTACTTACTTACTTATGCTAAACTGAATTATCTGAAATTAGACTAAAATAAAAATGCAACTCTGTTTATTACCCAGTCAGCTGAGGCTGTAGAATACATCGACTTCTCTGCATAGGGGTAATATCTCCCAACAAGAGTTATGACCCTAAACAATCTGATGAGAGGTTCCAGTAATGCTGGAGTTTTAAGGAATGCGGAGTACCCCTTCATTTTATCGCTCGCAGGTCCACTCTGAGCTGGAGTGGTAACATTTGATAGGATCCTATCTATGGATCAAGTAAAACTAAACTACGTTATTGTGATAAACTGAATTGTTTGAAACAGAACTATTTTCGTATGCTAAACTGGATTTTTTTAAATAGACTCTTGAAAATTCACTATGTTATTGCTATACATCTTATGAGATGACTGACAAATTTTTATGATTTCAGCTTCAAATCAACTGCTACAGCAGCAATTGGAATACACCCTACTAAAGCCTGATTGTCACAGCTGGAGAATTTCAAAAATTCAATCTGGACGTGAGGACACTTTAGAAGAACGATATGCCATAAAATTCCATTTTAAGCTTAGAAAAAATGCCACAGAAACGTATGGAATGCTTCGGACTGCTTTTGGACAATCTTGCATGAATCGAGCATCAGTTTTTGAGTGGCATAAGAGATTCAAGGAAGGCAGGGAGTCTGTGAGGGATGATGAGACGTGTGAGAGAAGTAAGCAAGTCAATAGACCAGAGTTGATTGGCCAAGTTGAGGTTTTAAGGGAGTTCAGGAAGAGATTCCTTGGGAAGAGGCCAACACTCTTCAAATCGGATCAGTGGCATTTCCACCAGGACAATTCACCAGTCCACAACTCCATCTTCGTCACAGACTATTTGACCAAGATGGGCATCAACACAGTTCCTCCCTATAGTCCAGACCTTGCTCCCTGTGACTTTTGGTTATTCCCTAAGCTCACACGCTGTCGTTATGAGACATTTGAGTAGATGAAAGAGGCTGTGACGAAGGTCATTGACAGACTCACACAAAAGGACTTCCATGGTGCCTTCCTGAAGTTGTTGGAATGGGTTCAATTATTTCATAAGGAACATTTATATAATTGATTATATGAAACCATAAAGCTGTGTTGAAATTGTTTTTATTAGAAATGAATGTTTGATAAATAAAATTACTAATGTTAAGGTTGGCGTGTCCTTGTGGTGTAATAGTTAAAGCGATGGACTGCAGAATCATTGTAAGCGAGTTCGAACTCCAGTCGCACAATTAAATTCACTTTTGGACAAATACCCTTGGGAAATGAATAAAACCCTTTATCCTCCCAGCTGTAGGTGAAATAGTACAACAACTGTCCGTCTTGAAGGATGGATTTGGCATTAAATAACCTAAGAAGGTTGGTATGTCATTAAACAACAAACAAATTAATGTTAGATAGTAATACGTGAAACCATTTAACTGTGCACACATGATTGATATTAAATAGAATTATTACAATTGGAAGGAAATACTTGAAACAACTTCACATTGTCAAGAGATTTATTAGCGTTAGCAATGATTAAGACCATTTATATGGGCGCACTCAACTGATTAATATTAAATAGAATTATTAGTATTAGATAGCAATACTTGAAACCATTTAACTGTGTGCAAACAAATGATTAATACTAAATAGAATTATTAATGTTGCATAACAATACTTAAGTCCATTTAGATGTTTGCTACCAAATGACATCCGGCTCGTTTAAAAATAAAGTTATAATATGTATTCGCCAACAAATCATATATATAGGGTGCGAAAGGAAAATTTGAAATAATTTTTAAAACGTTTTTTTTTTAGTCTGATTAGTCCATTTTTGATTTTAAAAAAATAATAAATGTAAATTTTTATGATTAGCTCTACTATTCAAGCACATTTTCATTAAAATTCAGCCTAATATGAGAGAAAGAGCAAGAACAGA
>OY757939.1:18782475-18807475 GCA_963585895.1 Sepioteuthis lessoniana
GTGCACCCAATGAGACTCCAACTCATTCGTGTAGGTTTGCTAGTCGAGCTTGCTAACCATTACACCACCAGAGGCGCCTAGCACAAGCAGGATGTGTCACAAGATCAGTCAAGCGCAGTTCAATAGGTTTGAATTCTGACTTTTACTTTTTCTAGACTTGTCGCCTAACCAAGGCTAAGCGACCCCGACTTCCCTATTAATTACCCATTGCTTGCAGGAGAACAAATGGATTCATACCTTTCAATAAAGTATTAGTGCTATGTGAAATGAAATAAGCCTCTCCAGGATTTGAACTTGTCTCACCGAGAACATTACCCGCGTCGATAACCATTACACCACGAGTATCTCAAAAGGGTACATAAAATCATATAATTAAGTTCATATGTGCAAATTATTTAGATAATTATTTACATTAAGAGGAGTTATTTGAAGCTATAATTTTATACAAGGATTATATCATATTTCATTTTATAAGTATTATGTTATATATTATTTTATATAAGGATTATATCATATATTATTTTATATATATTATATTAAATATTATTTTATATAAGGATTTTATCATATATTTTTTATCAGTATGATATTATATTATATATTATTTTATATATGGATTATATCACATATTATTTTTATAGGTATTACATTATATATTATCTTATATAAGGATTATATCATATATTTTTATCAGTGTTATATTATATATTATTTTACATATGGATTATATCATATATTATTTTTATAGGTATTACATTATATATTATTTCATATAAGGATTATATCATATAACATTTTATAAGTATTATATTATATATTATTTTATATAAGGATTATATCATATATTATTTCACATGTATTATATTATATATTATTTTATATAAGGATTATATCATATATTTTTTATCAGTATTATATATTATTTTATATATGGATTATAACACATATTATTTTTATAGGTATTACATTATATATTTTTTAATATAAGGATTATACCATATAACATTTTATAAGTATTATATTATATATTACTTTATATAAGGATTATATCATATTTCATTTTATATAAGTTATTATATTATATATCACTTTATTAAGGATTATATCATATATTTTTATCAGTATCATATTATATATTTTTTATATAATGATTATATCATATATCATTTTATCAGTATTATATTATATATTATTTTATATAAGGATTATATCACATATTAATTTTTAAGTATCATATTATATATCATTTTATATAAGGATTATATCATATATCATTTTATAAGTATTATATTACACATTATTTTATATAAGCATCATATCATATATTATTTTTATAAGTATTATAGTATATTTTTTATATAAGGATTATACTACATACCATTTGCGGTATTGAATAACCGAAAATGGTTGAAATGCCGTAAAATAAAAAATCAGCCAACTGCAACATAGTGATAGGTCACTGAGCGTAAATAAATAAGTTATAAAAAGCCAGCACCGAAAAGTGAGATGACTTAATAAAGTTCAGTATTACATCCGGTATGCTTGGTGTAATAAGATAAGCTTTATCTAAAAAAATAGAATGAAAACAGTGATTAACAAAAACTTGTCGAAAACATAAGACACTAAGCGGTATTTTTTGTAGCTGAGGACACAAATAAAACAAGCCCTAGATTTACCTAGTAGAGGAAGAACTATAAATCATCTTAGAGGTCATTTTTGTGGTTGAGGACACGAATCAGACAAACCGTAGAGTTGTCCGCCAGAGTATGAACCTTTGGCCATCTAAATGGTTCTTTTTGTAGCTGACTACACGAATGAAACAAGCCCTTGATTAACCAGACGGAGGAAGAACTATCAATCCTCTTAGAGGCCATTTTTGTGGTTGAGGACACGAATCAGACAAACCGTAGAGTTGTCCGCCAGAGTATGAACCTTTGGCCATCTAAATGGTTCTTTTTGTGGCTGAGTACACGAATGAAACAAGCCCTTGATATGCCAGACGGAGGAAGAACTATCAATCCTCTTAGAGGTATCTTTTGTGGCCGAGGACACGAATCAGACAAACCGTAGAGTTGTCCGCCAGAGTATGAACCTTTGGCCATCTAAATGGTTCTTTTTGTAGCTGAGTACACGAATGAAACAAGCCCTTGATTTGCCAGACGGAGGAAGAACTATCAATCCTCTTAGAGGTATCTTTTGTGGCCGAGGACACGAATCAGACAAACCGTAGAGTTATCCGCCGGAGGATGAACCTTCGGCCTCCTAAGTGTTTTTTTTTTTTTTTTTGTGGCTGAGGACACGAATGAAACAAGGAGAAGGAAGAGCTAATGGTTATGCTGGTGGTCTCTTTTGTTGCTGGTGACACAAATGAAACGAACCGTACCATTGTCGGGAAAAGGGAGAACAATCGGTCATGTAAGTGGCCTTTTTATTGCTCGGGACACGAATATACAAAGCCATAGCGTTGGATGAGAGATGAAGAACCATTGTTTTTGTAAAGGTTCTCTTTTGTAGCAGGGAACGCAAATAAATCAAGCCATAGCGTTAGCCGAGAGACCAAGAACCACTGGGCATGTATTCAGTCTCTTTTGTGTCTCTGGACATGAATGAGACCAACTGTAGCATTGCCTAGGGGAGGAAGAAACATTGGTCACCCAAGTTGTGTCTTTTTGTGGCTGGGGATACGAATGAGACAAGCCGTAGCGTTTTTTGAGAGAGGAGGAACTATCAGTCATGTAAATGGTCTCATTGTAGCAGGATCAATGTATCAGACAAGCCCTTTGTAATTTCTGAGAGAGGAAAAAACATCCAAAGACTCGGGAATAGCTGGTTCCAACAAGTACAAAATCTCGCAAACGTCTCCACAGGTTATGCTCACCATACATTTGTAACATACTGACCCTCGACCCAGCCGTCAATCAAGAAACAGATGCATCTGGTCGAAGATATCGGGGTATCACCTTGACCTGTGGACGGGTTGAATTCGGTGCAATTGCGACGCCCATAGGAATCAGGTGGATGTCAAACAATTATATAACAAGGTGCCATAGACGGCTTGGGTTAGTTGGAGTCAGTTAGTTGGAGTTCGAGTTGCAGTTCGAGGCAGTGAGAACCAGCTCCAGACTGAGGGCTTGGTCCCTCAGGACTCCGGTTGAGCAGCCCAGCAGAATGAGGAAGAAGTGCTGCTATAGTCAGAGGAACTTGGGGTCACACATAACCAATATCAACACTTTCGCAACTCTTTCGAGAATAAAGTGTGAGAGGTATATTTTTCAGAAGAGGTGTGTTCGTTCGTCATTATTCTTGATTATGTTTCCGCATATATATGTATTCGTGTAGTTGTATCACGCCTATACAACACATTTTCACGTATTTTTACTATCATAAACTATATATATATATATATATATATATATATATATATATATATATATATATATATATACGCTCCTCTATGGGGGTTGAGCACTCTGGCGAAGGAATTGTCGGCCGCCCCTAGCGTAATGCAAAGCTCTTCGTAAGAATTGAGCACTCTGGTAGCGGATTAGGTATTAAAAAAAATGTAAACAAAGGCTGCTGCTGCTGTTGCTAAAATAAATACCTTAACATTCCCTTAGCCAACGTCGTCCGCTTGGTGGCCGAGAGGTCTGAAACTTAGTCTAACGTAAAGTTGGACGGGTTTCGATCCCGGCTTCGAACGTCCTACGTGTCTAGCCACACTGGAGAGTCCTGATAGAACGAAACAGTCTGTCTGTGGATGACAATATATATATATATATAATTGGTGGTGTAGATCATCTGGTCGAATAAAAACTCGTTTCCACTGAAATATTCACTTCAACAGAGTGGCAAAATTCACAATCATAGAAAGATCTGAATATAATATAAACATCAAACCAATAACTGGGAAAAAAAGTCAAATAAGTAAAAATCTGTGGACTGATTTATTTTCTTTTGGATCTAATAGGCAACTTTGGCTAAAGGTTTGACAACCACAAACAGCTATACAACCAAATAAAATCGACAATAGGTCAATGCTGATTTGAATTCTCACACGCACCTCTTTACACTGTCAAGTGACGGTTAATTTGAAATGCACTCCTGTCAAACCTAATGAAAACACATCATATATATATATATACATATATATATTTATATATATATATATTAGATAATTCGTGCTGTCTAAATTCCATATATATCTAATATACATTTATTTATTACCATTATATAATTGCTCTATCCTAGATATTGGGCACTCTCCATATTATATTGCACTTGGTTCGACACAAAACCACTAAGTGATTTAGTGAAAACCACCACTTATGATATATATATATATATATATATATATATATATATATATATATATATATATATATATATATATATAAACAGTCAAAGACACTTTTATAAGATAATATTTTTATTCGAGTAATGAATATACTTCGTCAACAATACATTTAGATAGATAGATACTGAACAGCGTGAGATAGATAGATAGATAGATTACAACTTCAACAGGATACAAATTTATAAAGGAATTTCTTAGTTACTGACGATTACTTTTCTTTTCCAAGTATTGTTTGAAATGTGTTTCAGGATTTATTTTAGTCGGTTTTCAGTTCATTATTAATTAAATTCATATATCCATTCCTCTTCAGTTTATATATATATATATATATATATATATATATATATATATATATATGAAGCCCATCTTAGATTTATTCCATAACTTATAATTCTATGTTTTTCTTTAAAATCGAAAACGCGATCTTAGAACATTTTTGAGAATTTTAAAAAAGCTTTGCATATTTTTTTAAATTTAAAAATGATTTTAAATTATTATTAAATAAAGCTTATTCCGAGCACATCATAATAATAAATCCATAAGATGAGACAAAATTCGTTCTCACAACATCACACACACACACACACACACACACACACACACACACACACACACACACACACACACACACACATTTATATATGTATGTGACAGAGTAGATAAATGAGAATTTCTATTAGTTTCATTTTTCATTTTATCTATTAGTTTCAACCTTACGTCATCATCAGAAGAAAGATTTTTTGAAGAAAATCTTTTGTTTTTGTTTTAGTTTTTGTTGTGGAGTGGCTTGAACTCCCTACGAATGGACTTGTCTAAGGACTGTTTAGAGCGGTTCTCGCGCACAACAAGTCTAGTTGTCTTTCCGACAGTAGGGCGACGGGGTACTCTTCGGCCGGCCGTGTTTGACAGACCACAATTCAGGTCAGTTGTGATACTCAGTCAAGGCAACCTAGAATTGGGAAACCTACCACTCATACCGTGTGACAGCGACCGATTTTTTCATAGAGCCTTGAAGGTCGTATCTCTAAGCCCTCACCCTCTCTGGAGAAGCAAGATCTATCACTTGGTGCCTGAAGTACTCCTTTTTAGAGGAATGTTGATGGTGCCTTAGGTATTTTTGGAGCCTCTGGGCTTATCTGAGCCACGGCCCTACGCTCGGGCCAAACTTAAAAAAAGGCCTTGTGCTGCACTCATCCGGTTAGTGGGACGTACGTCAAATACTGTCTGTCTTTCCGAGAATAAAACGACTATGGTTGTTTACGTTAGTCGGTACACTGTATTTCTCTCCGTAATCAAACATCACTTGTCTTTCATGTGTGACGACACTTACCCCCCATATCAGTTTTTTTAAGTAATTTTTTAGAGTAGTTTATATATCACGAAAGAAACGACGAAAAAACAACTGGTAACTTGTTATATCTATTCGTTGAATAAAAATTATCTTTTCGTGACCAGGTGTCTTCAACGTTGCAAAGCATTCACGTGATGCTACGAAATGAATTCTGGGAAGATCGCTGTCGGGCTGTATTTTCGATTTTCTTTTTCGCATCTTGAATACTTTTTCGTTGAATGGGACGGAAATTTCTTCGAAGCTTGTTTCGTATTCTGAATTTTTCGTATAATTGGGTTCCACTGTCGATACTGCTATATGGATGCACGATTTGGACGCTAACAAGACGGCTGGAGAAAAAGCTAGACGGCAATTACACAAGAATGCTGCTAGCAATACTGAACAAGTCCTGGAGGCAACACCTCACAAAGCACTTACTATATGGTTACCTACCTCCCATCACGAAAACTATCCAAGTTAGATGAACCAGACATGCAGGACACTGCTGGAGAAGCAGGGACGAGCTCATAAGTGGTGTACTCCTATGGACTCCCACATATGGCCGAGCAAAAGCAGGACGACCAGCTCGAACATACATACAGCAGCTACGTTCCATCGTCTTTAATAAAAATTGCCTGTATATATATATATATATATATATATTGTCATCCACAGACAGACTGTTTCGTTCTGTCAGAACTCTTCAGTGTGGCTAGACACGCAGGACGCTCGAAGCCGGGATCGAAACCCATCCAAATTTACGTTAGACTAAGTCTCAAACCACTCGGCCAACAAGCGGACTACGTTGGCTAATATATATATATACATATATATATATCTATATCTGTGTGTGTGTGTGTGTGTGCGTGTGTGTGTGTGTGTGTGTGTGTGCGTGTCAATATATATAAAGTACTTGACTATATTTATAGATAAAGAGAGGTCAATATCGGTGATAGAGTGTAAGAGTTAGGATAGCGTAAACCGTGCTTACTTTTCAATAAATAGATAAGTTAAAAGTATAAATAAATATATAAGAATCCCTCCTCCCTCCATACTCCATATGACAGTAAATAAAGGGGCACCTACCATATATGAACCATTTGGTTTAATAGGGGAGAAACTGAGAATCACCAAGCCCCGTTCAATTTATGTCTATGCTATCTAACTTATAAATGTAATGACCGCCACTTCTAAGGCAGAAGAGAGCCCTCTCCTCGATTTGCTAAGAGTTTCCTTAGGGGCAATGTGACACTATGTGGTTGGTACGCCAAGCAGACGATCCCTTTATCTGTTTTGGCACGAAACCAGACAAAAGGTTAGGACTCGAGATCTTGACGCGACCGGAAGTAGGATAAGGGAACGCCAGAAGAGTTGGACAAAGGAACTCAGAGAAGGCAGTTGGCGACGGGCGAGGCAGAAAGGGCAGTTGGCGACGGGCGAGGCAGAAGGGCAGTTTGCGACGGGCAAGACAGAAGGGCAGTTGGCGACGGGCGAGGCAGAAGGGCAGTTGGCGACGGGCGAGGCAGAAGGGCAGTTGGCGACGGGCGAGGCAGAAGGGCAGTTGGCGACGGGCAAGACAGAAGGGCAGTTGGCGACGGGCGAGGCAGAAGGGCAGTTGGCGACGGGCAAGGCAGAAGGGCAGTTGGCGACGGGCGAGGCAGAAGGGCAGTTGGCGACGGGCAAGACAGAAGGGCAGTTGGTGACTGGCAAGACAGAAGGGCAGTTGGCGACGGGCGAGGCAGAAGGGCAGTTGGCGACGGGCAAGACAGAAGGGCATTTGGCGACGGGCAAGGCAGAAGGGCAGTTTGCGACGGGCAAGACAGAAGGGCAGTTGGCGACGGGCAAGGCAGAAGGGCAGTTGGCGACGGGCAAGACAGAAGGGCAGTTGGCGACGGGCGAGGCAGAAGGGCAGTTGGCGACGGGCAAGACAGAAGGGCAGTTGGTGACTGGCAAGACAGAAGGGCAGTTGGCGACGGGCAAGACAGAAGGGCAGTTGGTGACTGGCAAGACAGAAGGGCATTTGGCGACGGGCAAGGCAGAAGGGCAGTTGGCGACGGGCAAGACAGAAGGGCAGTTGGCGACGGGCGAGGCAGAAGGGCAGTTGGCCGACGACACTGGACAGCAGAAGAGACCAGTCGGCAGCAGCGAGGGAAGACCAGTCAAGATGAGTCAGCACTCTTCGGGGTTTGTAGAATTTTCGCGAGAAATACACGCTAGCGATAGTCTACAGGGAATGCAGTGTCACAACTTAACTTTCTTGCACTTGAGTTGACCCAAGCCTTATTGTTCGTTTGTTTCTCCCACCCTCTTGATTGTATTTCTTGTGGCCATAGAGAAATGTGAAGTACCCCTATCGGAACCACTAGATGATCACCGGCCAAGATTGAAATGGTTCCGAAGAAGTTGATGTATTCGGGGGGAGGGGCGAAAGGGTATTGTCACAGCACGAGTGAATCCTAAAACCAAAAATATCCTTGCAATCCAGAGTGCATGCGTGGCAAAAGAATTAACTGTCTTTTCCATTGACTCCTATGCACCCTCATATGACTTCTCAAAACTGCTGCAGGGGCACTTTTATTACAGAATTCGCAGGAGTGGCTGCTGAAAAACTTTTGTAAAGCAAGTGTTCGTTTCATATTGGAGTTTTCGATTTTCCCTTATTCAAATGCTATACTAACATTTTCGTTGATCACATTCTTGGTTTGGTTATTAAATGGAATATAAACCTTCGTGGGTTATTTAATGCCAAAACCATCCTCGAAAACAAAAAGTAGTTGTGCTAATTAAACTAAAGCAGGGTGAATAACGGGACTTCAAAACTTTCCCGGTGGTATTAGTCCAAAATCAACATAATAGCACGAATGGGGTTCGAACTCGCATAGTACAATGTCTCTGTGCGCCACATGAGCCTCTTTTCCACGGAGTCAAAACCCATTCCAAAAGTCTACGAACAAAAATTTGGATTTATTATGAAACTTAATCCAATTTATCAACCCCTCCGCTCGGGCAGGATATGACACTAGGTCAATTTTTATGCGGTTTGATTTCAGAGTTTTCCTTCTCCTAGACTAGTTGCCTCACCAAGGCTGAAGAACCTAGTCTGTCCTACTATTTACTCATAGCTAGAGCGAGAATAATGCGATTCATACCTTTTCCCAAGGGTATTAGTGCTATGTGAAATGCAATGAGTCTCGTCCAGGATTTGAACTCGAGTCGCCGTGTCCATTTCCTACGACGATAACCATTACACCACGGGCACCTCCTGAAACTTAATAACCTAGGCACCTTATGAAACTTAATAACCCGGTCTTGAAATAAAGTCTGGCTGTCTCAAACAACTTTATATACAAGTGAACTAGCCAATTAGTCACTGCTAATTTGGAAGATGCTCTCTCCTTGAAACTTAACTACACTGACCACTGGAAAGTTACAAAAATCCAGATAAACTAACCAGACAGTCAGTCGTAATTAACTTGAAGCGCACCCCTCCCAAACCGAATGAAAACACATTAGCCAAGTGTCTGCTCCACACAGGGATTGATATTTATATATAAAATCAATTAAACCCAGTTTAATCAGAAAATATTTTTCATTTAGCAAACGTAGATACCACGCCAGCAACACATTTTTTGTCACTTTTCTTATAGCATATAAACTCCTTTAAAGGAACGTTCAAACTTTGTAAAAAAAATATCCACAAAATAGTGTATATATATATATATATATGTGTGTGTGTGTAAGAATATATGAATATTTGCATGACGTAGGCGTATAGTAATTTACGAAGGTCTTTACTTCGATTTAGCACAAGGCCAAATGAATGGGGCACCCAATGAGACTCGAACTCACTCGTGTAGGTTTGCTAGTCTAACTTGCTAACCATTACACCACCAGAGGTGCCCATGACGTAGGCGTATATTTACATAAGTCACTATATGTATTTTTAAATAAGTTTCTTTTGTGTTTTCTTTCGTCTTTTAAGGCCATTTTAATCATTGATCATTTTTATCTCTATTTCTTAAATATTTATAAGTCAAAGTCAGCCAAATACCCAGTGGAAAGAATCAGACACCAAATACATAATGGTCGTTGGCGTAACCTCACATTCATTTTGCTCAAATATTTCTAATTCCTACAATTCTAAATATGAAGTGAAAACAACGAGAAAAAAAATGCAGGACTTAAAATGTCAAGGGAGGAATCGAGTGTATTTTTATTCCAATATTGTTTTTTTAATATTTTTTTAGTCAGTCAACAACACTCTGTTAGTGCAAAAGAAATATCCTCTTTTACGTCCACTTTTCAATTCGTCAATTAAGAAAATTTTCAGTTAATGCACACAAAACTGAATTTATGTGCTTTAGTTAGAAAGGCGACATCTCCACACTAGACGGAACCTCTCTAAAACTGGTTGACAAATTCACCTACCTTGGAAGCAGCGTCTCATCAACCGAAAAAGACATCGACACGCGGCCAACGAAGGCATGGACAGCTATCGATAAGCTATCGATCATATGGAAATCAAACCTAACCGATAAAATGAAATGCAGTTTCTTCCAGGCTGCGGTCGTGTCGATACTGCTATATGGATGCACTACTTGGGCGCTGACTGAACGATTGAAGAAGAAGCTAGACAGCAATTACATAAGAATGTTAAGAGCAATATTGAACAAATCCTGGCAGCAACACCCCACAAGGCACAAACTATACGGTCACCTACCACCTATCACGAAAACTATACAAGCTAGACGAACCAGACACGCAGGACACTGATGGAGAAGCAAGGACGAGATCGTAAGTGATGTACTCCTGTGGACCCCCGCATATGGCCAATCAAAAGCAGGTCGACCAACTTGAACATACATACAGCAGCTATGTGATGATACGGGATGTAACCCCGAAGACCTGCCAGAGGCGATGAATGATAGGGAGACGTGGAGAGAGAGGGTCAGGGAAATCTGTGCTAGCCGCATGACATGATGATGATGATGATGATGATGATGAATTAAAAAAACAAGGTTCGGGAATGACAGTGTGGGTTATTTGGAAAATGTCTTCATTTTTTTTTTGGTGGGGGTGAGTTTTTTTCTATTGATATATTTTTAGATTTCTATTTTAACGCGGATTTTTTAAAAGAAGTTATTTTTGCTGCATTAACTTCACAAGTTTGTATTCCTCATCAATTCACGAGTTGTTTTTATTTTTCATTCTTTTCAAATCCAGCAGGACATTTTCTGTTTGAGTAGCTTTTAATATACTGACTCTATCCCCAGCAGAGAATTAAGACTCAACTCCAACAAAAGAAAAACAGGTGTTCTGAGTATGACACTAAACTGCATCTAATAGCAAGGCACTATTTCTGCAGAGTTTGAAGTAGCCTTTAATTGCCATTACTCCCAGGTCCACTCTGATCTGAAGTGGTAGAACCTGACTGGGCCATATCTGTGAGTTAAATAGATCTGTTTGATATTAGATAGGAATGCTTCATATCATTTAACCGTGTGCAAAAAAATCACAAAAGCTACACATGTTTGTATATAAATTTGACCAAAAGAGTAGAGCGTTCCCCAAGGGTTCAATCCCAGGTCGAGTCATACCGAAGACTCAAAAAATAGTACTTGGTGCGGCCTTGTTTGACACTCAGCATTAAAGGGTACAGATCAAGGGTAAAGTGGAGAATCCAAGGAATTTAGTAGCACCCTCGTGTGTAGTAGCTTTTGAAAATGAAACCTTTGAGTCACCCTCAACTAAGGTCGTTAACTTTACTTTTTGCTTATATATATATATATATATATATATATTTCTGGAACTCTTGTCTTCTTTTCAGCCCATTCGGCTGGTACTGTAGAATACACAGAGCGGTAAGATCCCCTTACCAACGTGTGTCCTGGATATGATACTAAACCATCTGATGGTGAGGCTCTAGTAATGCTGGAGCTTTGGGAAATGCGGAGTACTCCTTCATTATCATCGCTCCCAGGTCCACTCTTGCCAAGATTCGTAGCACCTGATAGGGTCCTAACTATAGGTCAAATGGAACTGTTTGACATTTAAACTGGATGAAAACAAACGAAATATGCTGAATTGAATTGTTTGAAATAGAACTGTTTGATCATTTAAGTTGGTGTAAACAAATGACTGATTTTTAATTGAATTGTTGGTGATACATAGCAATCCAGCAGGACACATGGCGTAACGGTTATAGGCGATGGTTTCCTAACATTCTTACGAGACAATCATCCGGTTCGATCCTGACTGAAGGCGAGTAACAATACAGGAATACTTAACACTTGTAGTCGGTTATGGCTAACGGAATCAGAACAGGCGACCCCCGTGGATTCAATAAAAGACGTAGTTCGAAGTTCCGTGATGGTTACTGAGTTCGACAAATACCTGAAGAAGACCGGAGGAGATATCGGCCGAAATGTTGTGGAAATAATAATAAAGGTGAAGACAATAGTCCGAAAACCCTTAATTATAAAAAAAACTAACAATCAATTCCTCTCTTTTTACGCATATATTTGTTCCCCCTGTCAATTAGTCAGCAGGGCCCTAGAATACGCCTAAAAAGAGATAATACCTCACCGGGGTGTTTTAGCTATGATACAACTACATCCGTTTAGCTATGATACAACTACATCCGTTAGTGAAGATAAAGTCGTCCCTTGTTTGCCATTATTATCAGCTCCACTCAAACTAATTTAGTTTGATTTCTTTGTGTAATGGCATATCAACCTTTGTAGGTTATTTAATGCCAAAGCTATTCTCCTAGAAGAACAGTAGTGGTACTATTTAACCCATAGCTGGGAGGATAAGGGGGTTCATACGAATCAAACTGGATGTTATAGTACATTTTAAGATCATATCTATTGGTAAAAAATAACTGTACAAAAATTATCAGTATTAGATAGGAATACTTGAAACCATACAATAGCGAAAAAACATTTATAGTAAGAATAGTCCTTTAAAGATTTTCTGTTCCTTTGTTAGTTTGTTCGTTTGGGTTTTATGGCGTATCAATATTTGTAGATTATTTAATACCAAATCCATTTTTTACAAAAAACGGTTTTTTTCAAGCAATTCAGTTTAGGATAAGTACACAGTTTAATTGTCAAAAACATTTCTATTTCAAACAATTCAGTTTCGTATGAGTATAGTTTTTGTTTACTCACAATTAAATGTCAAAACAGCTTTATTTTAAACAATTCAGTTCAGCGTAAGTAAAGTTTCTATGTCAAAAACAGTTCTATTTTAAACAACTCAGTTTAGCACAAGTACGCAGTTTAAATGTCAAACCGGTTCTATTTCAAGCAATTCAGTTTAGCAAAAGTACGCATTTTAGTTCTATTTGACCCATTGATAGGACCCTGTCAGTTGCTACAACTCTGGGCTAGAGTGGGCCTGGGAGCAATGGCAATGAAGGGGTACTCCGCTTCATACCTTTCCCAAGAAAAAGTGAGCGCAATACCGGGACTGAAGTTCGAATTAATGTAAGCCACTACGTTAAAAGGACTTTTTCTTATTTTTAAGGTGGTCCAATAGTTTGGGGCTGCAGTTTATTCAAACGGTTTTAATTCAGCTAATTCTGTTTAGTATAATTATTGATATTTTTACACACTGTTAAATGTCAAAACAGTTCTATATATACAACAATTCAGTTAAGTGTAAGTGAAGTTTCAATGTCAAAACATTTCCATTTCAAACAATTCAGTTTAGCATAAGCACGCAGTTTAAATGTAAGTACAGTTTAATTGTCAAAAACATTTCTATTTCAAGCCATTCAGTTTAGTCAAACAGTTCTAATTCACGCAGTTCAGTTTAGCAGAGGTATTCAGTTCAGTTCTATTTAACCCATAGATAGGGCCCTATCAGGTTCTACCATTCCGGGCCAGAATGGACCTGGGAGCAATGGCAATGAAAGGGTGCTCCGCATCTCCCAAAGCTCCAGCATCACTGGAGCCTTGCCATCAAATTGTTTAGTGTCATATCAGGACACTCATTGGGGGGGGGTCTTACTACACTGCAAGGATCCTTATGTTTATCCTTGTGTTGTTTGTATTGTTCCTGGTCGCCGTTGTCAGTTTTTCTTTGATCCTTTTTTGTTATTTATATCATTATTATTATTAGTTATTTGAAACCGTACAGCTGTGTGCAAATTATTTATATTAGATAAGAATAATTGATAAGATGAATAACTAATGTTGGATATCAATATTTAAAACGTTTAACAGTTTACAAAAATGATTTATACCAAATAAAATCATCTGTGTGATATGGCAATACTTGAAAACTTTCAAATGTCATCATCATCATCATCATATCGCGCTGGTAGCACGGATATCCCTGACCCTCTCTCGCCACTCCTCCCTATCGTTCATCGCCCTAGGTAGGTCTTCAGGACAACATCCCGTATCCTCACATAGCTGCTGAATGTATGTTCGTGCTGGTCGTCCTGCTTTTGGACGGCCATGTGTGGGGGTCCATAAGAGTACATCTCTTATGAGTTCGTCCCTGCTTCTCCTAATTAACCTAAAATGTAATTATTAGTGTTAGATAGGAATACTTGAAACCGTTTACCTCTCTGCAAACAAATGTAATTTATAAGCTAATACTTTCTTGGTAATTTTATTCTTAAAAGAGTTCATTTGTTTCAAACAGTTTAAAGTATTCCTATCTAACACTAATAATTATATATTATTTTTAGTGCCAAATCTTGCTTATATATATATAAGCAGGATTGGCACTAAATAACCCATAAGGGTTTGGTATGCTATAAGACACAAAACAACCAAAATAATGATAAACTTATCCGGTATTATTATTTTTCTCTTTCCATTTCTCTTTCTTTCAAAATTATTCCTGCTGTTTTCTTTTTTAAGAGTCGTAATCTATTAATTATTACTTAGATTGGCACAAGGCTAGAAGTATTGAGCCTTTATTTGGTTTCAGTCTTAATCATATCCTAGCTAGATAAACATAGACGACACGAAACACTCTTGTTATTTTGATTTAGCACTAGGCTAGGAAAATTGACCACCCTGTGAGAATATATTTTATTAAAAATGGTCTGCTTGACATCTTCTCTAAAAACTATACTCCGTGATTCACATATAATCTATAATCATTTCATAAACTTATATTATTTCAGCACAAGGTCAGTACAACTGAGCACTTATCAAACATCAAACTCAACAATTATCAGGTAGCCTAGCTTATTATTCAACGTGAGGCGTACCTTTTCTGATAGCTGTTAATCTATTAGTAATAAATTGTTTTATGATTTATGACGGGAACCAAGAGAGAATAAATAACAGCAAGTTTGAAGTTATTATTCAAATAAAATAAGCCTCAATGACTCAAAAAGTTCTGAACCAATATTTGTCAAATTTAAACTTGCCTATTTCCACCCTTAAAAAATATTTAACAAAATGTTCAGTCTTTTCTTATAGTTATTTTGGGGATATTTTGAATTTATGAAATTACAGGGTGAAACGATAAAATTGTCGTCCTAAAGAAAACAACGCTACAGCTTTATTTTAAAACTTTTTATTGAAAAAATCAATTCAGGTAACTTGATTATGTAGTAGAGCTGACATCTACAGGGTGGAACGATAAAATTGTCGTCCTAAAGAAAACAACGCTACAGCTTTATTTTAAAACTTTTATTGAAAAAATCAATTCAGGTAACTTGAATATGTAGTAGAGCTGACATCTATTCAATATAACCGCCTTCAGCCTCAATCACCGAATCGATACGGATCCGGAACTGGGAGCATGCCTTTTCCACAAGCACCGGCGGGAGCTCGGTGGATGACGGCGATCAGGCTGGCTTTGGTGTTGTGGGAGGTCATGTTGGTGATGTTCTCGACGTATGACCAAACAAAGTAGTCCAGCGGCTCAGGTCAGGCGTGGAGGGGGTCTGACGGACTTGATTAGCCTGATGTTCTTTGTCTTCTCAGTCAATATTTGGCTTGTCTGGCGGCTGCAGGACCTACACTTCAAGTCCTCCTTCACATATGCATTCACAGTTGTGTGTGAGACGCCTAAATCACTGGCAATCTGCTGAATAGGCCGCTGGGGTGTTTCATCAATGATTGCTTGGACCTTTTCGATGAACTCCTTGGTCCGGGTGTTCCTGGCTGTGTATTTCCGCTCCACCACCTCCAAAGGGTCGTCTGCTGCGTTGAGCTGTGCCCTCAAACGTTGAACCGTCCGGATTTGCATTCTGAGGGTGCTGGCAATGGTCCTGTTGTCATAACTTGGATCGGTAGAGAGCATGGGTTGTACAGCGGCGCATCTCCGATCTCGCTCGTTAAACATTGTGTCACTTTCAGACATGATAGAAGGCTCCTATCGCTCTTGGGATTTGTACACAACTGGCCAACTAGTAGATGGTCTGCAACAAAAAAAAAAAAAAAAAAAAAAAAAAGAAAACCGGTTTCCATTAAATAGAAATAGAAACATGTCGTCTTTTCAAGGGCGACAATTTTATCGTTCTACCCTGTAGACTGACTGGCGTTAATATGCGAATTAAACAAATATTAGTTTAAGACCTCTGAAATCTAATAAAAACTAGTTTTTCTTTTTGGTTACAATATATATTGAAACACCGGCAAAGGAAAGGAATTAACATCGGCTGAAAAAAAGGATATGATAACGTTTCTGGGTGAGGAAGTGTCCGCGTTGAAGATATCAAAAGAGCTTTGCAGAGATCATCGAACGATAAAGAAGGTTGTTGAAAATATAACTAAATTGAGAATTCGAGGCAAAAATACTTTAAGAACTTGATTGCTTGAGATGAACGTAAATAAATCATATTATAGAAGCACTTTTGTCCAAACGCTGAGATCTTTGGAAAGGCTGGAATTGGTAGAAACAAAAAGGACAAAATGAGTTGAATACTTTGTGAATTGGGATCTGTAAAACATCTCCTACCCAATTTCCTTTCACTAAAACAAATATTTTAAACGTCAAAATTGGGCCAAGAAATGCTGGAATTGGTAGAGTCAAAAAGGACAAAATGTTTAGAATACTTTGTGAATTGGGATCTGTAAAACATCTACCCAATTTCCTTTCACTAAAACAAATATTTTAAACGTCAAAATTGGGCAAAGAAATGCTGGAATTGGTAGAGTCAAAAAGGACAAAATGTGTAGAATACATTGTGAATTGGGATCTGTAAAACATCTCCTACCCAATTTCCTTTCACTAAAACAAATATTTTAAACGTCAAAATTGGGCCAAGAAATGCATGAAAATTGACTTTTTAAAAGTAATTTTCATGGACATATATAAAGTGACAAATAATAGTCCTGATGCTTAGGCCAAAAGGATTTTTTAACGGGATTGAACGCCTTATGTAGAGTCAAAGTTAGAAAAAAAACGGGAGCTTAATTTCGGGGGAGGAGAGAGAAAATTGAAAATGATAATAAGAAAAAGCAGACAGTGAGTCTAGAGAACGGTCAGCGAACCTGAGTAAGTCTGGCCAAAGCACTTGTTGTAGGTCAGCCTGTCACGAGTGAATGACTACGGTAATTAAAAATGACTAGAAAAAAATCAGGGATCCCAAATCTTCTGCGCTGGTGTTGAACCACCGGAAACAGGTGTTCCTCTCTCTCTGACATCACAGGTGGAAGTATGAGAGCGACTCAGTTTTGAAAGTAAGTTGTCTAAGTAACGGGATAAAGACAAGAGTTGAATACCAACCTGAGACGATGAAAAGAGAGATGAAAATAACGACCCCAATTTAGGGGCTGAACTCCGAAAAGGGGTCTCACGCCAGACGCGCAGCTGAAACGACGAAACCAGTGATCAATTATGTTAGAACTGTGACATAAAACCAGAAAGAAAATTCACGTCTGTGCTCTCACTCACTCTCTCTCTCTCTCTCTCTCTCTCTCTCACACACACACACACTCCTCGTGACATTTTGTATTTGTCCAGTTAACGCGGTCGACTCAGTTTTCATACTACGAGTTGCATACGATAAGTTTCCAGACTTTTTACGTACGGGCATTTAAAACTGTCGTCGACTCTTGAAAATGCAGTATGTTATTGCTATATATCTTATGAGATGACTGACCAATTTTTATAAATTAAGGTTCAAATCAACAGATACACCCTACTAAAGCCTGATTGTCACAGTTGGTCAATTTCAAAAATGCAATCTGACACTTTAGAAGAACGATATGCAATAAAATTCTGTTTTAAACTTGGAAAAATGCCGCCACAGAAACGTATGGAATGCTTCAGACTGCTTTTCAGCCATCTTTCATGAATTGAGCATCAGTTTTTGAGTGGCATGAGAGATTCAAGGAAGGCAGGGAGTCTGTGAGAGATGATGAGAGGTGTGGGAGGAGTAAGGAGTCAATACACCAGAGTTGATTGGCCAAAAAGTTAGGGTTAGGGTTACTATGTTGAGGTTTTAAGCGAGTTCAGGAAGAAATTCCTTGGGAAGAGGCCAGCACTCTTCAAATCGGGTCTGTGGCATTTCCACCAGGATAATGCACCAGTCCACAACTCCATCCTTGTCACAGACTATTTGAGCAAGATGGGCATCAAGACAGTTCCTCATCCTCCCCATAGTCCAGACCTTGATCCCTGTGACTTTTGGTTATTCCCTAAGCTCAGAGGCTGTCGGTATGAGACAATTGAGGAGATGAAAGAGGCTGTGACGAAGGTCATTGACACGATCACATAAGAGGACTTCCATGGGGCCTTCCAGCAGTTTTTGGAACAATACAAGAAGTGGCTTGCAGTCGAAGGAGGTTACTTCGAAGGGGACTAGAGATTCATGTGTGTACTATCAATAAAAGTGCCCATACGAAACAAGTCTGGAAACTTATTTAATGATCCTCGTATGTTTATTTCTCCCGACGACAACTTAAAAAGGGAAGCAGCGAATAAACTTTTGCGTTAGTGAACCAGGACAGGGTTTCTATAAGTTCGTCACTTTTTCTCATGGCAAAGTTACAAATGTACGTTAGTGTGTAACGGTACAACGTTCTTTTTGGTGCAGTAACATTACAATCTTCAATTTGAAACCATCATCATCATCATCATCATTTCGCACCCCCAGCACAGATGTCTCTGATCCTTTCCTGCCACCCTTCTCTCTCATCCATCGCCTCGGCAGGTCCCCAAGGCTACATCCCGTATAGGTACAGAGCTGCTGTATGTAGGTTCTTGTTGGTCATCTTCTCTTTGCTCGTCCATTTGAAAGGGTCTCCAAAAGATACAATTTTATCAAATTCAAACGCACTTTTGACTCAAAGGTGGTTACAAGAAGACGTTAGTGCGATCATATGGACTGGAATTGTCAACCTGTTCTTGGACCATTCAAATTTTGATGAAGGAGTTTTTGCATGCCCCAAGTTCCAATCTCGCGGTCTCAAAAGGAAGTGTAACTAAGCTTACCTTTGTATTCTCGGAGCATGAAAGGTTTACAGGAGAGAAGATAACGGAATGGGCACCATCAAGTCATGATTTAAATCCGATCGAAAGTCTATGGTCAATTATGAAGATGGAATTATATGAAGATGGCAAACATTGCAGCAGCAAAGTGAAAGTTAATTCAAACTACCATGTCAACAAAATCAATGATCTACTGGCTTTTATCGAGAAAAGTAAGTTGGTGACCGTAGTCGAGGGTGACCCGAAGGCTCCCTCTTCAATATCTACTACACCAAGGTGTAGGAGAGGGCGTTACTCCTTTCCCTGGATTGCTTCACTTTACCCTTGTTCCTTACCTTATGATGTTGAGTGTTAAGCGAGGTAACATCAAGTACCATTTTTGAGTCTTTGGTGTGACTCGACCTGGGATTGAACCCAGGTCTCCCGGGCCATTGGTGAACTATTGGTCATTATATCAAAATATAAAGGATTCAGTTATTTATCATGTTTTTTTTTTATTTGTTCTATTGAAGGTGTTGATCAATTTTTTTATTGAAGTAAAATGCTATTATTTGGTTTTTCGAAATAACTTCAGATCATCTTTTGAAAAACTTTCATTAATTTCAATAACTTCAATAAAATATATTGATACTACAAGGTTTTGTTTTCGCGTGTAAATTGAGAGTTTAAAATGGGACAATTTTTTTCAATACAAATTTGAATAACTACCCATGGATCTATCCATCGCACTCTTTATTGAAGCAGTAAATCTAAGCTTAGTACTCTTTTTGTGAAGACTTATGATTTAATAAACAATGTCGACAGGTTAACGATTATGATCACCTGGTAGTCATCGCTCTTTCTATAAAGGTAAAAATTTATCCTTGAAAACGATACAGAAACATCTCTTCTCCCTCTGAAAAGATAGGTCGGTAGATACTAACAGACTGAGATAGATAGATAGATAGATAGATAGATAGATAGATATGAACAAATTGAGGTAATCAGATAGTAATAAGCAGACTGGGATAGATAGACAGATAGATAGATATGTTATGATGAAATGTAGATAACAGACCTGAATTAATAGAAATGACGAGCCATGTGAAAAAAAAGAATGACGGGAAGATAAATACAGACTGAGATAGATAGATAGATAGATAGATAGATAAGAACAGAGTGAAATGTAGAAAACGATAGATAGATAGATAGATATAAACAAATTGAGGCAAATAGATAGTTATGAGCAGACTAGATAGATAGATAGATAGATAGATAGATAGATAGATAGATAGATAGATAGTACAGCTGTCGATTTAAGCTTAATTTGAGAAGACAATTATCGTTTTTTAATCTTGAGTGTCTTCCTCATCAGAAACCATGATTAACAAAACAATGCTGAAAGATCGTCTGCCACCACTCAATTCCATTGTCACTTAAAGCTGAACAAGACCGAGATGTTATTATTATTTTATTACTTTGCTGAAGCCTAGAAATTATTCTATTTCGCAATGGCGACAAAATCGAAAAAAAGTTCTTGAGCTGTTAAATCACCACCATCTTTATGAATATAATGGTCTATTCCACTTCAAGATATTTTTTCGTTTGTTGTATTTATTGTTTAGACACTTCATATGGTATATTGATTAGTAAGATAAGTTAAAAACTGTAGACGGGGGCGACCCCGAAGGCTCCCTTTTCAATAACTACTACACCAAGATGTATCGGAGGGTACTACTCCTTTCCCTGGATTGCTCCACTTTAACCTTGGTACGTACCTTATATTGCTGAGTTTTAAGCAAGGGGGTATCAAGTACTATTTTTAAAGTCTTTGGTATTACGCGACCTGGATTGAACCCAGGTCTCCCGGACCATTGGCGAACACTCTACCCACTGGACCAATGTGTCGTTTTTTTTATTAGTATGATAGACTAACATACTATTGTTGATTAGTTTGTTTATTTTTGTATTTTGTTTGTTATTTAATGGCATATCAAACTTCTCGGGTACCTTTGGAGGTGCCCGTGGTGTAGTCGTTATCGTCGTAGGAAATGGACACGGCGACACGAGTTCAAATCCTGCTCGAGATTGATTGCATTTCACATAGCACTAATACCCTTGGGGAAGGTATGAATCCAATTATTCTCCCTCCAGCTATGGGTAAATCGTAGGTTCTTCAGCCTTGGTTAGGCAACTAGTCTAGGAGAAGGAAAACTCTGAATTCAAACCTGTTAAGCTCCGCTTAAAAATTGACCTTGTGTCATATCCTGCCCGAGCGGAGGGGTTGGTAAATAGTATCAACCTTCTCGGGTTATTTAATGCCAAATCCATCCTTTTTTTAGAAGAGCAGTTGTGGTACAATTTAACACAGAAATGGGAGGGATAAGGAGGTTCATACTATTCCCAAGATTATTTGTCGCGTACAAAGATTCAGCAACTCAGCGCTTTAACCATTATACCATGGGGACCCCCCACCCGGTGAGTCAGTTAGAGGTGCCCTTGGTGCAATGGTTATCGTTGTAGGAAATCGACAAGGTGATACGAGTTCAAATTCTGGACGTGGCTGACTGTATTTCACAAATCCCTCAGGAAAGACATAAATCCAATTATTTTCCCTCCAGTTAGGGATAAATAGTTGGGTAGACGGAGTTTTTCAGCCTTGGTTAGGCAACCAATCAAGGAGAACGAAAACTCTGACATCAAACCTGTTAAATTCCGCTTAAAAATTGACCTTGTGTCACATCCTACCCATGCGGAGGAGTTCGTAAATACATATTGTTAGGCAGTTTGTGTCAAACTGAGTGCCTCATACAACTAGCCTTGTGCCACAACTGAACTAAACCTAGTAAATAACTTTAGGCGAATAAAGTCTTTGATAAAATAACCTTACTTAGCTCCTGTGTTTTGTCTGAAGCAACTTCTATTGCGGGAAGTAGTGGTTATAACTAAAGTGCTGGACTGCAGCCTCGAAGTAAACGGGTTCAAACTCCAGTGGCGCTATTCTGATCACTTTTGGACTAATACCCTTGAGAAAGACATAAGCCTCCTTATTTTTCCCCAGCTATGGGTTAAATACTTTCACTGCTATTCTTCTACAAGGATAGCTTTGACATCCTTGTTGGAGAACAACTCAAAGAATAAAAGAATGACCCACATTAAATAAGGAAACCAAACCAAAATAAATTCTATCATTAGACAAAACCAGGTTTATTCTTCTCAAAATAACAATTCTGATATCTAAAAGACTTCTTAGACCATTGTAAAAAAAATTCTGATATCTAAAACACTTCTGATACCATTGTAAAAAAATTCTGACAACTAAAAGACTTCTGAGACCATTGTAAAAAAACATGATATCTAAATCACTTCTAAGATCATTGCAAAAAATTTCTGAAATCTAAAAGGCTTGTGAGACCATTGTAAAAAAATTTCTGATATCTAAAAGACTTCTGGGATCATTGTAAAAAAATTCTGATATGTAAAAGACTTCTGAGACCATTGTAAAAAAAATTCTGATATCTAAAAGACTTCTGAGACCATTGTAAAAAAATTCTGATATCTAAAAGATTTCTGAGATCATTGTAAAAAAATCCTGATATCTAAAAGACTTCTGAGATCATTGTAAAAAAATTCTGATATCTAAAAGACTTCTGAGACCATTGTAAAAAAATTCTGATATCTAAAAGACTTCTGAGATCATTGTAAAAAAAATTCTGATATCTAAAAGACTTCTGAAATCATTGTAAAAAAATTCTGATATCTAAAAGACTTGTGAGACCATTGTAAAAACCTTTGGGACTTAAGGAAACTATTTTATCAATAAATTGTTTTCTAGCTAAACTTGGGGTTCAAAGTTTGGAGCTTTTCGATTTGTAACGGTCAAGCGAACCAGTCTTGTTTTGTACAAACATGTCAATCATATTAGAACATTCATAAGATCTTCACGTTTGTATTAGAATCAGCTGTCAGCTAAAATATCAAGATAAAGAATTAGATAGATATCTGATATTTACCAATGACGTGTCACTGAAAGGAATGATGCTATGGACTAAACGTTCGAAGGATTATGAGTGATTTAACGATTGCATGTGGAATCATTGACAAACATTAATACGAAAGATTCGAAAACGTGGGTTCAATCGGAGTCCAAGAACGGGCAGAGGGCAGACCCCAGACTAGACAGACGATGAAGAGGCCCTATGTGGGTGATGGTTGGCCGCAGCCGATGACACACGTGTACCGGAAGTGGCCAGTATGAGAATAATTACGCTGTCTGTCTACATTATTGCAAGGCTTATTGTCTCCGTCTATCTAACGTTGGTTGGTAAGTTGGGTTTGATGGCATATCAACCTTTCTCGGTTATTTAACGCCAAATCCATTTTATATAAATAATCAGTTCTATTTCAAAAAATTCAGTTGAGCATGATTACACAGTTTAATTGTGAAAAACATTTCTATTTCTAACTATTCAGTTTAGTCAGGCAGTTCCAATTCAGCTAATTCAGTTTAGTATAACTACAGATTTTGTTTACACACAGTTAAATGTCAAAAAAGTTCTATGATAAACAATTCAGTTTAGTGTAAATACAGTTTCAATCTCAAAAAACAGTTCCATTTCAAACAATTCAGATTAGCATAAGCACGCAGTTCAAATGTAAGTACGGTTTCAGTTTAGCATAAGTATGCCGTTAGTTCTATTTAACCCATAAATAGGACCCATATCAGGTGCTACCACGCCGGGCCAAAGTGGACCTGGGAGTGATGGCAATGAAGGGGTACTCCGCATTCCCCAAAGCTCCAGCATTACTGGAGCATCACCATGAGATTGTTTAGTGTTATATCCAGGACAGTTGTTGGTGTGTGTATGTGGGGGGGGGTCTTACCCCTCTGCAGAGAAGCAGTCGGTGTATTCTACAGCCCCAGCCGACTGGGCAAGCAGTCTATCTAAATCAGTAAACACATTTCTATGACTATCACACTCTTTTCTTTGTGGAGGTGCTCGTGGTGTAATGGTTATCGTCGCAGGATGTGGACTCGGCGACACGAGTTCAAATCCTGGACGAGACTAATTGCATTTCACATAGCACCTTGGGAAAGGTATGAATCCAATTATTCTCCCTCCAGCTAGGGGTAAATAGTAGGACAGACTAGGTTCTTCAGCCTTGGTGAGGCAACTAGTCTAGGAGAAGGAAAACTCTGAATCCAAACCTGTTAAACTCCGCTTAAAAATTGACCTTGTGTCATATCCTGCCCGAGCGAAGGGGTTGGTAAATAGGATCACACTGTTTTCGCCGACTACTTTAAGTTGCCCAGTTGGCTGGGGCTGCAGAATAAACCGACTACACAAACTGTCCTGGATATGACACAAAAATCTGATGGTGAGGTTACAGTAATTCTGCAGCTTTTGTAAATGACGTATACCCCTTCATTGTCATCATTCCCGGTCCACTATGGCCCTGGGTGATAGCATTTGATAGTGTCTTATCTATGGATAAAATAGAACTAAAATGCGTACTTATGCTAAACTGAATTACTTGAAATAGAACTGTTTCGACATTTAAACTGCTTACTTATGCTAAACTGAAGTGCTTAAAATAGAACTGTTTTTGTATGCTTAACTGAATTGTTAGAAATAGAGCTGTTTTTTATATTGAAACTGCACTTACGCTAAACTGAATTGTTTAAAATAGAACTATTTGAACATTCTTATGCTAAACTGAATTTTAAAAAATAGTATTGTTCGACTAAACTGAATATCTTGAAGTAGAAATGTCCCTCAGACTCTAACTCTACTTGGAGGGGCTAGTTTTATTACCTGGCACCTGAGATGCCCTTTTTAGGGTAATGCCGACGGAGCTAGAGGTATTTTTGGAGCTCTCAGGCGTGTCTGGGCTACGGCCCTACGACCGGACCTAACTAAAAG
>OY757939.1:18812475-18819975 GCA_963585895.1 Sepioteuthis lessoniana
TCAATGTATCAAAATGGATTAACAAATTACACCTTAATTCAAACTAATTACACTTTAATTAAAACTAATTACACATTAATTAAAACTAAGAGAAATTGATTAGAGCGAGTGAGTGATAGTATGACTTTATTGGATAATTTCGGTCACCTGTCTGCCTAAACTATTGTTGGGTATCACCCACCTTTTCGGACGAGACTGATTGCATTTCACATAGCACTAATACCCTTGGGAAAGGTATGAATCCAATTATTCTCCCTCCAGCTATGGGTAAATAGTAGGACAGACTAGGTTCTTCAGCCTTGGTTAGGAAACTAGTCTAGGAGAAGGAAAACTCTGAATTCAAACCTGTTAAACTCCGCTTAAAAATTGACCTTGTGTCATATCCTGCCTGAGCGGAGGGGTTGGTAAATAGTATCACCCACCTTTTCGACATAATGAGCCAGTTCCATCTACTATATATAGCAGTAGCTTATAATACCAGAAACCCCGGTAGTGTTTGGTAAAGTCTGGATGGTAAACAGCCGCTCCTTATAACGGAAGCCAATACTATTGTGAACTGTATTCTTATTCAAGCCACTTATCCAAAGTTCTTATTACTAACAGCCTTTCTCTTGTAAATATTTGTTCCTGTAAATATAACTCTTTTTCCTCGTATATCATCCTCGTTGCCAAAGCTGTTGTGTTCTGGTTAGTGAACACAAGTAGTATTAATAATAAGACAAACCACGATATGTGAGGAAATAGTTATATTTACAGGAAAGTGTATTTACAAGAGAGAGTCTGTGAGAAGTAAGAACATAGGATTAGTTTGTTTGGTTTGGTTTGGTTTTATGGCATATCAACCTTTGTAGGTTATTTAACACCAAATCCATTTTTATGTAAATAATCTGTTCTATTGAAAACAGTTCAGTTTAGCATAAGTACACAGTTTAATAGTCAAAAACATTTCCATTTCAAACTACTCAAGCAGTTATAAGTAATAATTCAGTTAAGTGTGAATACAGTTTTAATGTCAAAAAAACAGTTTTATTTCAAATAATTCAGTTAAGCATAAGCACGCAGTTTAAGTGTAAGTACAGTTTAATTGTCAAAAACGTTTCTATTTCAAGCTATTCAGTTTACTCAATTCATTTTAGCATAAGTATGCTGTTAGTTCTATTTAACCCATAGATAGGACCCTTATCAGGTACTACCACTCCGGGCCAGAGTTGAGCTGGGAGCGATGCCAATGAAGGGGTACTCCGCATTCCCCAAAGCTCCCGCACTGCTGGAACCTCACCATCAGATTGTTTAGTGTCATATCCAGGACACTCGTTGGGGGAGTCTTACCCCTCTGCAGAGGTGCAGTCAGTGTATTCTACAGCCCCAAAATATAGGATTAGTGATAGAGTAAGGATATACTTCAACAATAGGAAACGGCTCTTGAGACTCATAGACGTAGACTGATCGTAGACTGGTCTGGACAGGAACTCGTACTGATCTCTGTCGGACTGATCACCGGACTGATCTCCGTCGGAGTGATCTCTGCTACTGCCATATATGGCAGATGGAACTGCTCATTACGCCAGGAAGGTAGGTGATATCCAACAACTATCACTTTTTCAAGCAGTTTAATTTGTTATTTGATGACAATAATTTTGGCAGATTTCTTTCTCAAATTTAGAGCTTTTGTTTTCAGTCAATATTGACGAATGTTGCTAATATCATCAATGACCGTTTGAATATGTTCTCGGCTCGGGACTTTTGTGTTAGCTGAAAACCTCAAAGAGACAAGGCAATCAATATCCAATGAAGAAAAAAGAGGCAATTTGCAATTATAATTTTCTTGATAAATAAATTCAATCCCCAAAATCTGAACGGTGAATCGAGAAAGTTGCATTTCTCATTAAATTAATTTCAATATCGTGAGGAATTGGTATTCAGACTTGTAAACAGTGGAATCGAGGGAAGAATTGGGTGTGAAGATTTTCTTGAGTTGGTGACCAGACCAGGCTACACCTTTGTTTCATTATGTAAATACATTAGGCAATTAGTCAAATTGTTGTATACGAGGTGCCCGTGGTGTAATGGTTATCGTCGTAGGAAATGGACACGGTGACACGAGTTCAAATCCTGGACGAGATTGATTGCATTTCACATGGCACTAATACCCTTGGGAAAGGTATGAATCCAATTATTCTCCCTCCATCTATGGGTAAATAGTAGGGCAGACTGATTTCTTCAGCCTTGGAGAGGCAACTAGTCTAGGAGAAGGAAAACTCTGAATTCAAAACCTGTTATACTTCGCTTAAAAATTGACCTTGTGTCATATCCTGCTCGAGTGGAGGGGTTAGTAAATATGATAGTCTATTTGTTGTATAGCCATATACATATACATATATATGCGGAAACATAATCAAACATAATTTACGAACTTCAATGAACAAACGAACACTTTGTTCATTGAAGTTCGTAAATTATGTTTGATTATGTTTTAATAATTAAGTCTTAATAAAAATATAATCTTTCGCACTTAATTCTTGAAGGGGTGATGTTGTGTGTGAGAGATGAGCTGGAGACGGGGACAGACTGCTATATTGACCCCAAGTTCTTCTTCGACCATAGCAGCACTTCTTTCTCATGTTTTCAAGTATTCCTATTTTCAATTACAAGTCAATTAAATATTAGTCACTTGTTTTCACACAGTTAAATGATCAAATAGTTCTATTTCAAACAATTCTATTTAGGGTAGGTCGTTTGTTTACACAAAGTTTAATTGTGCACCGATTCTATTTGATCAATCGATAGGAACCTATCAGGAGCTACCATTCCAGGCCAGAGCAGGCCTGGGAGCAAAGGCAATGAAAGGGTAATCGACTTTCCCTGAATTTCCAAGGCTGGGACATCGTCATCAGATTGTTTAGCGTCATATAAAGGACACTCACTGTGGGCATTTTTACTCCTCGGCAGAGATGGACTCGGTGTATTTTACAGCCTGAGCCGACTGGGCCACATGTAAACGATGTTCCAGAACAGAAGACCCCCCGAAAAAATTTGCTGCATGTGATGATGAAGTCTCTAGTTCTAGTAATCAGGGGAGTGTGGAGTACTCCTTCACAGCCATTACTCCCAGGTCCCCTCTGCCACCGAATAGCAGTACTTGTTTGGCTCCAATCTATAAGGCAAATAGACCAATTTAAAATGTTCGTATTAAAAAAAGGAATATTTGATGTTATGATATAGTAAATTACTTGTATCAAAAATGGTTACTTAAAACCAAATTATTACTTGTATTAAATTGGAAAAAAAAGCCGTGGTTGTGTTAATCCTACTATATGGATGCACCACATGGACGCTGGCAAAGTGTATTTGGGGCGGGAATTGCACAAGAATGCTACGAGCTATATTGAACAAATCCTGGAAGTAACATCCCACAAAGCAGCTGATGTACGGCCACTTACCTCCCATCTCTAAAACCACCCAAATAAGACGAAAAGAAATTCTACAATGGACCCCTTCATACGAACATGCAAGTGTTGGCCGACCAACAAGAATCTATCTACAACAGCTCTGAATGGACACAAGATGTAGTCTGGAAAACCTGCCTGAAACCATGGATGTTGGAGACGAATGGTGAGAAAGAGTCAGGGAAATCCGTGCAAGCAGCATCACGTGAAACTGATGATGATGATTTGATAGGAATGTTTGAAACCATATAAATATAAGCAAACTAATGATGGATGATATTTAGAAATAGTTACTTGAAACCAAATTATTAATTGTATTAGATAGGATTGTTTGATAGCTTATGACTGTGTACTAATTATTTACTTGAAACAATTTTAGTCAGTAAAGTTGGCGATTTTAGTCGAGGGTGACCCGAAGGCTGCCTTTTATAACTGTGTTCTAATTATTCACTTGAAGCCATATAATTGTGTTTTAATCGTTCACTTAAAACCATATAATTGTGTTCTAATTATTCACTTGAAACCATATAATTGTGTTTTAATTATTCACATGAAACCATATAATTGTGTTTTAATTATTCACTTGAAACCATATAATTGTGTTCTAATTATTCACTTGAAACCATATAATTGTGTTCTAATTATTCACTTGCAACCATATAATTGTGTTTTAATTATTCACTTGAAACCATATAATTGTGTTCTAATTATTCACTTGAAACCATATAATAGTGTTCTAATTATTCACTTGAAACCATATAATAGTGTTCTAATTATTCACTTGAAACCATATAATAGTGTTCTAATTATTCACTTGAAACCATATAATTGTGTTCTAATTATTCACTTGAAACCATATAATAGTGTTCTAATTATGCACTTGAAACCATATAATTGTGTTCTAATTATTCACTTAGAACCATATAGTGTTCTAATTATTCACTTGAAACCATATAATTGTGTTCTAATTATTCACTTGAAACCATATAATTGTGTTTTAATTATTCACTTGAAACCATATAATAGTGTTCTAATTATTCACTTGAAGCCATATAATTATGTTCTAAATATTCACTTGAAACCATATAATAGTGTTCTAATTATTCACTTGAAACCATATAATTGTGTTCTAATTATTCACTTGAAACCATATAATAGTGTTCTAATTATTCACTTGAAGCCATATAATTGTGTTCTAATTATTCACTTGAAACCATATAATTGTGTTCTAATTATTCACTTGAAACCATATAATTGTGTTCTAATTATTCACTTGAAACCATATAATTGTGTTTTAATTATTCACTTGAAACCATATAATTGTGTTTTAATTATTCACTTGAAACCATATAATTGTGTTTTAATTATTCACTTGAAACCATATAATTGTGTTCTAATTATTCACTTGAAACCATATAATTGTGTTTTAATTATTCACTTGAAACCATATAATTGTGTTTTAATTATTCACTTGAAACCATATAATTGTGTTCTAATTATTCACTTGAAACCATATAATTGTGTTTTAATTATTCACTTGAAACCATATAATTGTGTTCTAATTATTCACTTGAAACCATATAATTGTGTTCTAATTATTCACTTGAAACCATATTATTGTGTGATAATATTTCACTCGAAACCTCATAATTATGTGCTAATTATTCACTTGAAACCATGTAATTGTGTTTGCTGATTATTTGCATGTGATAATAATAATTGATACTCTGTTCAACACTGTTGGGTATCACCTACCTTTTCAGCTTAATGAGCTAAGCCATCTACCATATATGGCAGTAGCTCTAATACCAAGAGTTTCCACTCCCGATCATTTTGGTGACAAATTGATTTCGAGCTGGACCTCTCCAGGTGCTGGGTAGCACTTTGGCCGGCCGAGTTGTCGGGACGCGGTTCGGGCAGAGTGTGTCTCGGTGCCTGGGGATTTTCCTACGGCCTCAGGGGGCCTTCCCCCCAGGCTTTTACTCCCTTCGGGGAGGTTTGGTTTATCGCCCGGCGCCTGAGGCGCCCCTTATGAGGGGAATGCCGACGGGGCCGTAGGCATTTTTGGGAACTCCGGGCGCGTGTGTGCTACGGCCCTGCGCCCAGTCCCACCTAAAAAAAGGCCTTGTGCCATACTTGCCCGTAAGGTGGGGCGGTCAACAAATACTCCAGTCCCGATCATTTTGGTGACAAATTGATTTCGAGCTGGACCTCTCCAGGTGCTGGGTAGCACTTTGGCCGGTCGAGTTGCCTCACCAAAGCTGAAGAACACAGTCTGTCCTACTATTTACCCATAGCTGGAGGGAGAATAATTGGATTCATACCTTTCCCAAGGGTATTAGTGCTATGTGAAATGCAATCAGTCTTGTCCAGGATTTGAACTCGTGTCACCGTGTCTATTTCCTTCGACGATAACCATTACACCACGGGCAATCGATTGATAATGAGCAATCAACGCGATTCTCTTGACTAGGCATTAAATAAGCCTTGTCTAATTTGCATGCCATTAAAATCAATCAATCCATCAATCTAGTATAGTATCATATTTACCAACCCCTCTGCTCGGGCAGGATATGACACAAGGTCAATTTTTAAGCGAAGTTTAACAGGTTTGAATTCAGAGTTTTTCCTTCTCCTAGACTAGTTGCCTCACCAAGGCTGAAGAACCTAGTCTGTCCTACTATTTACCCCTAGCTGGAAGGAGAATAATTGGATTCATACCTTTCCCAAAGGTATTAGTGCTATGTGAAATGCAATCAGTCTCGTTGAACTCGTGTCGCCGTGTCTATTTCCTTCGACGATAACCATTACACCATGGGCAGTCGATTAATAATGAGCAATCAATGCAATTCTCTTGACTAGGCATTAAATAAGCCTTGTCTGGTTTGCATGCCATTAAAATCAATCAATCCATCAATCAAGTATAGTATTATTTTTCTGGATAGCTGACAAAAAGACTTATTTTTTTACTAGCATAATCTACAAGTGTTTCTTTATTTAATAAATAAAAACCTTTTTATAAAGGGTAGACTTTTGAAAGCTGAGTTGACAACCGCTCCATGTAATTTCGTGGGGATGGCTCTCGAGGGCTCCCTTACTGTTCGATCAACAGCGGTTCACATATCTAATTGCACGGAACGGGAGTCGGTCGTTCAATCGTCTCTGTGGAGTGAGAATTAGTGAATCGGTCCTTTCTTCCGGTTAGCGCAATATAAAAACCGTGTTTTGCCAGTGAGGAAGAAGTCGAAAGATATTTATCTCATTTGACTCAAACCTTGATGGCTTCTTGGGCGTCGACGGCCATAAAAACGGACGACAAGGGAGATAACACCGACTGACAGCAGTCGAACGAATTGTCAACGAAATTGCTTTTTATGTGAACGAAAAAGGAAATTGACTTAATTTTTTATGGTCGGTAAATCAAATCATAGAGTTGGATCTTTTTTTGTCGGTTTTTATCTCTTTCACCACATGTATGAGTGTGTATGTATGTGTGTGAGCGTGCGTTTGTGTGTAAGTATGTGAGCGCGTGTTTGTATGTGTGTGTGTATATGTGTGTGTGAGCACGTGTTTGCGTGTGTGTGTGAGAGAGAGCGCGTGTTTGTGTGGGTGTGTGTGTGTATGTGTGTGTGTGAACGCGTGTTTGTGTGTGTGTCTGTGTATGTGTGTGTGTGAACGCGTGTTCGTGTGTGTGCGTGTATGTGTATGTGTGAACGCGTGTTTGTGTGTGTGTCTGTGTATGTGTGTGTGTGAACGCGTGTTTGTGTGTGTGTCTGTGTATGTGTGTATGTGAACGCGTGTTTGTGTGTGTGTGTGTGTGTTTGTATGAATGTGTGTGTATGTGAGTGTAAGCACGAGTTTGTGCATGCGTGTGTGTATGTGTGTGTGATAGCGTGTGTGTATGTGTGTGTGAGTGCGTATTTGTGTATGTGTGTGCGTGTATGCGTGTGTGGGTGAACGCGTGTTTGTGTGTCTGTGTGTCCGTGTTTGTGTTTCTGTGTGTGTCGGTGTATTTGTGTGTTTGTTACAGTGTGCATTTCTTTGTGTCTGTATT
>OY757939.1:18822475-18862475 GCA_963585895.1 Sepioteuthis lessoniana
TACAGCTGTTTGGGTTCCATCTATGGGTCACATAAAACTGTTTGATATTAAAACCAGGTGCAAACAAATGACTTAGCCCAGTGGATTGGGAGAGGGGTCTGTAGAATACACAGACTACAAGTCTGCACAGGGGTAAGACCCCACCCCAACGAGTTTCCTGGATAAGACACAAATATCCAGATTGTGAGGTTCCAGTAAATCTGGAGCTTTGGGAAATGCGGAGTATTCCATCATTGCCATCGCTCCGAGGTCTTCTCGGGCCTGGAGTGGTAGCCCCTGATAGCGTCTTATCTATGGGTCAAATAGAATTGTTTGATACTTAAACTATATACTTATGCTAATCTGAATTGTTTGAAATAGAACTGTTTGATTATTACACCGTGTGTGAAAAATAACTAATATTTAAATGAATCGTTAGTGATACGTTGCAAGACCTGAGAATTGTGTACCAACAATCCTGTGCCAAAGTATGTGGGTCAACAGCAGGTATTGCAGAGGAGGTGCTAGAACAATTCTGTGACATAATATGTCACATAATATGCATTTATGAAAGAGGATGTGCCAGTACAATTCTCTGCCAGAGTATGTCGGTCTAAAGTAAGTAAATAAAGTTGGCGACCTTAGTCAAGGGCGACCAGAAAGCTCCCTTTTCAATAGCTACTACACCGAGGTGTAGGAGAAGGCTCTTCTCCTTTCACTGGATTGCTTCACTTTACCCTTGATATGTACCTTATATTGCTGAGTGTTAAGCAAGGAGGTATTAAGTACTGTTTTAAAAGTCTTTGGTATGACGCGACCCTGGACTGAATCCAGGTCTCCCGGACCATTGGTGAACGCTCTGCCCACTACGCAAATGAACCGGTTAAAATGTTGGCGACCTTAGTCGAGAGTGACCAGAACGCTCACTTTTCATTAGCTACTACATCGAGGTATAGAGGGGGCGCTACTCCTTTCCCTGGATTGCTCTACTTTACCCTTAATCCTAATCTTATAATCCTGAGTGTCAAGCAATGCGGCATCAAGTACCATTTTTTGAGTCTTTGGTATGACTCGACCTGGGATTGAACCCCAGTCTCCTGGGCCATTGGCGAACACTCTACTCCTTAGGTCAAGATACCAGTAATATTTATGGCCATATGAGCGTTTACAGCAGGTATAACAAAGGAGGTGCCAATACAAATCCGTGCCATATTATGTGGGGCTACAGCGTGTATGAGAAAGGAGGTGTTGGTACAATTTTGTGATATAATATATGGGTCTACAGCATGTAATAAAAAAAGGTGTCAGTAAAATTCTATGCCATAGTATGTGGGTCTACTATAGATATGAGAAAGTAGGTTCTTTTATAGTAACGATTATCGTCGATGAAAATGAGTACCTTTAACTGAGTTCAAATCATGGACAAGACTGCTGGCATTTTACATAGCGTTAGCTCAATTTAAAAAGTTAAGAACCCAACTTTTCTTTTTCTAGCAATGCATAAATAGTTGGGCAAACTTGGCTCTTAACTTTGGTATCGCAATCCATCTAGTAAACGGAAATCAGTGATTTCAATCCTTTTAAACTCCGCTTAAATGACCTTGTATCGTAACCTGCTCGTGTGGAGGGGTTGGGTAAGACATAAAGCAAGTTTAAAAAGTAAGTTGAATAAGTACGAAGTGAAGGGTCAATGGAAAAGACAACTACCTCATTTGTCATACTTGCAATTGGGTTTCTGTTGTGGTGGAATCACCTACTAATGGACACAACCACTCTCCATAATACCGGAAGAGGCAGCAATGCAAAGTCAGTCTAAATCCGAAAGCTCACTAGCTTACCGTCCTAAGTTCTTGTAACCATCCTTTGTTCTTGTAAATATATACCTATACTATAACCGTGGTGTTCTCTTTCTTTGTGACCACTTCCAGGGCTATAACAGTTTCTAAGGATATACTAGGCCAGAAAAGAGCGCCCCGAGTTGTGAAATAGTAAGCAAGCTAGGCAAGCAAGCTAGACAAGCAAAGTATAACGATTATTTTCAAGTCTCATTGGGCACCTTCTTCACGTGGTCTTAAGCTAAATCTAAGCATAAAAGCCTATTAAATTACTACCCAACCTAAGGAGAGACATCCACTCCCGTGTTTACTCTTAGCGAGTCGAGAAGAAAGCCTTAGAAAATTCCCTTAGCCAACGTAGTCCGCTTGTAGCCGTGTGGTCTGAAGCCTTAGTCTATCGTAAAGTTGGACGGGTTTCGATCCCGGCTTCGAGCGTCCTGCGGGTCTAGCCACACTGAAGAGTTCTGATAAAACGAAATAGTCTGTCTGTGGATGACAATATATATATATATATATATATATATATATATATATATATATATATATATACAACTGACGTAAATTCAGCTAAAATAAAAAGCTGATATGCAATGAAGCAGTCTGTTTGTGGATGACAATATATATGCTTCCCCCAATGGGATGAGCACTTGGGTGAGGAATTGCCGGTAGACATATAAGCTTAAATGCAAAGCTCTTCTCATGAATTGAGTACTACGGCAGCCGACAGCGTATATGTAAAAATGTATACGTAAAAATTCCCTTGCTTACTCTTGGAATGATAGATATTATAGAATGATGATAGCTTGGGGGTAAGACATCCAACTGACGTAAAGTCAGCCGGATTTCGCTCCCACCTTCTGTAGCCAGATTGAAGAGTTGTGGTACAATAAAACAGTCTGTCGGTGGATGACTATATATATGTATATATATATATAGAGAGAGAGAGAGAGACAGAGAGACAAACAGAGAGAGCGGGTGTAGGTGTTCGTGGCTTAATAGTTACTGTCGGGGGAAATGAACACGGTGACCTTAGTTCAAATCCTGGACTAGACGGCATTTCTAATAGATTATGGAAAGTTTTGTGATCAAACGATAAAAGCTTCCATTTATTGTTTAAAGACATCTCATAATCTATGACGTAGTCACATCCACGTCTTCTGCATTGACCAACAAAGATCAAAGAGCACATACTCGGGCCTTGAGAGTTTTCGGACAATTATTAAGCAGCCTTCTTCTTCATTTGCGATATATCACTTATGAATAAAAAAGCTTTGTAAAACCTTAACTCCAAATAACTGTCATCTTTAATAATATATATATATATATATATATTCCGAGAAACATACATTTGAAAAAACCAGACTTATAGAATTTGAACTTCGTCGAAAACAAGGAATGATTCGAAATCTTTCTCGATAAACAAACGGAATATAAATTTCTACACAATATTTCTAATATGTCAAATGACGTAATTTAAAACAACAAATGCTGATTCATTAATGAAACGGCCAACTTTTACTTGTTATACAAATTTTCCCTAGGTTTTTCTATTGTACACTTTTTACGCATCAATCGTTGATTTAACATCACTAATATCATCCCTTATAGACCTGATGATGGCTCATTAGAACCGAAACGCTATAGTGTCGACTTTGCTTCTCAATAAATCTCCCCTTCTACGTGGATTACCTTATCATTTTTTCTTGTCGGATTACAATCCATTATTTACTTCCATATATATATATATATATATATATATATATATATATATATATATATAAACCGGGACATTGGCCCAGCGGTTAGAGTGTTCGCCAATGGTCCTACCAAAGACTTTAAAAATGGTACTTGATACCACCTTGCTTAACACTCAGCATTATAAGGTACGGTTCAAGGGTAAAGTGGAGCAATCCTGGGAATGGAGTAGCGCCCTCCCCTACACCTTGGTGTAGTAGCTATCGAAAAGGGAGCCTTCGGGTCACCCTCGACTAATATATATATATATATATATATATATATATGTCGGATCACAATCCATTATTTACTTCCATATATATATATATATATATATATATATATATATAATATGTATATATAAATATATATATAATATATATGTCGGATTACAATCCATTATTTACTTCCATATATATATATAATATATATATATATATATATATATATATATATATATATATATGTCGGATTACAATCCATTATTTACTTCCATATATATATATATATATATATATATATATATATATATATATATATATATATATATATATATAATATACCAGTAGAATTAATACTGTACGAGTAGCATTCTGAATATATATTTGAAAAACACTTTTTTATAAAAAGAAAATGAAATGCTTTCAAACGTTTTTATTATATGAAATCGTGGGAGTCAAAAGCCACGTGCTGGTTTTCATCCAGTAGAAATGTCTGATTGAGATGCTCCGAAACTTTAAAAATCTGACGATATTCAGATCCTATTGTCTGAAATTTCGTAGAATTGGCCTCGTATTTCAAATGACAGTTTCTGTAGCATGAAAATTGGGTTTTCAAAGACACAAGGTAACAATGATTTAAGATAACAAAAGGCTGAAAATGCTTATTCTGAAGCATTTACGAACACTCAAAAAACTGGCACAATATTTAAGAATTTTAAAAAATTCCTTTCCTTTTAAGAAGAACAATTTCAAAAAGACTGAATAAAAAGCTAATTTTCATTAAATCTTTGCTCACAAAAATTGCTGCTCTTTACGAAGGACAGAGTTTACCAATTTAAATTTTTGTCATCTAATGACTACCATGATAATCATTGGTTGGAGATTATGGTTGGTTGGTTGGGTTTTATGACATATCAACCTTTATATGTCAAATCCATTTTTATGCAAATAGTTCTATTTCAAACAAATCAGTTTAGCACGAGTACACAGTTTAATTGTCGGAAACATTTCTAATTCAACCAATTCCTTTTATTCAAACAGTTCTAATTCAGCTAATTCAGTTTACTATAAGTACAGATATTGTTTAAAACAGTTCAATATAAAACAGTTATACATAAAACAATTCAGTTTAGTGTAAGTACGGTATCAATGTCAAAGACAGTTCCATTTCAAATAATTCAGTTTAAAATAAGCACGCAGTTTAAATATAAGTACGGTTTAATTGTCAAAAGTATTTCTATTTCAAGCATTCAGTTTAATCAAACAATTCAGTTTAGCATAAGTATGCCGTTAGTTCTATTTAACCCATAGATAGGGTCCTATCAGGTGCTACCACTCCGGGCCAGAGTGAGACTTGGAACTATTCAGTTTAGTGTAAGTACGGTTTCAATGTCAAAAACAGTTCCATTTCAAATAATTCAGTTTAACATAATCACGCAGTTTTAAATGTAAGTACAGTTTAATGGTCAAAAACATTTTTATTTCAAGCTATTCGTTTATCAAGCAGTTCTAATTCAAACAATTCAGTTTAGCATAAGTATGCAGTTTAGTTTGATTTAACCCATAGATAGGACGCTATCAGGTGCTACCATTCTGGGCCAGAGTGGACCTGGGAGTAATGGTAATGAAGGGGTACTCTACATTTCTCAAGATCCAGCATTACTAGTACCTCACCACCAGATTGTTTAGTGTTGTATCCATGACACTCGTTGGGGGAGTTTTACCCTTCTGTAGAGATGCAGTTTTTGTCCTACAGCCCCATCCGATTGGGCAATCTTGGACTAGTGTACAATATTGTACATCATTGTGTCATTTTACTTTAAAGATTATCAGTATGACGTTCTTCAGATTTTATGTGTAAAGTAATTCTTCATTGTCATCATTCCCAGGTCCACTTTGGCCCAGTCGGCTGGGGCTGTAGAATACACCGATTCCTTCTCTGCATAGTGGCAAAAACCCCTAATATCAGTAAACAATCTGGTGGTGAGGCTCCAGTGATGCTGGAGCCTTCGGGAATGCAGAGTATCCCTTTACTGCCATCGCTCCCAGGTGAACTCTAGCCGGAATGGTAGCGCCTGATAGGGCCCTATCTATGGGTTAAATAGAACTCAACTGTGCACTTATTCTAGACTGAATTGTTTGTATTAGAACTGTTTGACTAAACTGAATTGCTTGAAATAGAAATGCTTTTGACAATTAAACTGTGTACATACATTCAAACCAACTACTTATGCTTAACTGACTTCTTTGAAATCGAACTGTTTTTGTATGCTAAACTGAATAGTTTAAAAGGAACTGTTTTTGACATTGAAACTGTACTTACGCAAAGCTGAATTGTTTAATATAAAACTGTGTTTACATTTACCTGTGAGTAAACAACATCTATACTTACACGAAACTGAATTAGTTAAATCAGGACTGTTTGACTAAACTGAATAGCTTGAAATAGAAACGTTGTTGATAACCAAACTGTGTACTCATACTAAACTGAATTGTTTGAAATAGAACTGTGTATTTGTATAAAAATGGAATTGGCATTAAATAACCTACAAAGTGTTAAATGGCAATGATTAAAAACACTTTAACTGTGTGCAAACATGATTAATTTCAAATAGAATTAGAAGTGTTAAATAGTAATACTTAAACTATTTAATTGTGTGCGAACAAATGAGCTCTAATTTGTTTAAAAGAAATCTTATTTGCAAACTATTTACTTATATATATATATATATATATACATATATATATATATATATATATATATATATAAAATCCAAGGAGAAAAATCCAAGGTTTAGGAGTATCCAATATGAGTGCACAATGTCAATGGCTATCGATGTATAATTAATTCGGGATTAAAAATGCATCAAAACTCAACGTGCAGGGCCAAAAAATTCTTTTTACATAAAAATAAAAAGAAAAAATTTACTTCTTTGCTGTCATTATAAATTTATTTCAGGTCATGATGATCATCATCAGATGTTGCACAAAAAGAAATTTTTTTGGGGGGTGTACTTTTATAGCTTCCGGTGATAATGGAATTTTAAAAAATAATTTTTTAATTAAAATAATTTTTTAATTAAAATTATTTTAAATCATATCTTTTAATCAAGAAAATCTTTTTTACGGTGGAGATAGTATATCTATTATTATTTTTTATTCATACAATGTTTATACATTCCTTTAAAAAACAAAAAAAAAACCGTTACTCTTAATTTAAATACTACCGAAAATTAAAAAACCTAATTTCGGAAAAATTAAATAGTGACGCGTGCCTTATTTAGAATTATTGATAGCATATGCATTCATACTTCCATTGAAACTATTATGTTTTAGAAATATTGAATAATTCATTGCTGATACTAATTTACAATAGTCTATTTCTGATTATTAAAATTATCGTAAAAATTCCAGTTATCAATACTTGGAAAAATTAACATATCGAATGTAAAGCTAATCGTAATAAGAAGCAAAGAATATGTAATAGATATTTTATCAATGTAACAAATAATTCCTATATATATATATATATCTTCACGAAAAAAACAAAATTCGGTCTGAGTATTATAAATTTATTTCCATACTGCGAAGGTTATTGATATGAATCAATAACTCAAAAAAAGTTAACAGGACTTCTTCAATTAGATCTGAAAAAGTCCTGTTAATTTTTTAAAAAATGAATTTGTAATCCTAATATGACGGAATTTTGTTTTTTTCTTGAAGGAATACTTGCTCAGTGATATCATTTACATTGAGCTCTTTACCAGGAATATTTAAATATTCAAATTTTGAATAATTTAATTGTCCTGACGGAATTGTTCCCTACTCCGGATTTACTGGATTGAAGAATACATATATATATATATATATATATATATATATATATATATATATATATAAAGATTTGGCATAAAATAATGCACCAAGGTGGATATACCCTAGAACACCAACCAACCAACCAACCAAAGATATTTCAAAAAGGACAACTGACCAAAATTCAAACGACGATAAATATGGTTCATCAGAATTGTTTATCAATTTAATCCTGTAAATCTACTTATAATTTCAATATCATTAAATATCTCTCTCTCTCTCTCTCTCTCTCTCTCTCTGACGTTCGATGTAAAAATTTTCATTTGTGAACTTTTAAAATCAGATTTACCGTAAGAATTCTGTAAAATTACTATTATTATTATTTACTCCTTTAGAGTTTTTCACATTAGCTGATGGTTTTTTACTGGAGTTCGAGGGACAGCATGTCTTCTTAAGTCTCCAGGGCTCTTCTTAGTATTCTGGCCATTCTCAGTAATCATATTTACCAACCCCTCCGCTCGGGCAGGATATGACACAAGGTCAATTTTTAGCGGAATTTAACAGGTTTGAATTCAAAGTTTTCCTTCTCCTAGACTAGTTGCCTCACCAAGGCTAAAGAAATCAGTCTGACCTACTATTTACCCCTAGCTGGAGGGAGAATAATTGGATTCATACCTTTCCCAAGGGTATTAGTGCTATGTGAAATGCAACCAATCTCATCCAGGATTTGAACTCGTGTCGCCGTGTCCATTTCCTACGACGATAACCAATGCACCACGGGCACCTCCATTCTCAGTAATGCTGTCATTTGGATAGTCTCTGTCCGTCCGCCAACTTCCAAATCCTCTAGGCCTTTTAATAATCCTTTAGTTATTGTGCCAAAAGCACCAATCACAATTGGTACAATCGTCACTTTCATTACAATCGTCTATTATTATTATTTACTAGAGTTATTAAAGTTTTTCACATCAGCGTAAGCTGATGGTCTTTCACTGGAGATTGAGTGACAGTAAGTCTCCTCAAGTATCCAGGACTCTTCTCAGTATTCTGACCGTTTTTAATAATGCTGTTGTTTGGATGGTCTCCACTCGGCCGCCATCTTCCAAATCCTCCAGGTCCTTTAATAATCCGTTAGTTACCGTGCCAAAAGCACCAATCACAATTGGTATAATCGTCACCTTCATGTTCCATAGTTTTTTTCAATTCTATAGCAAGGTCAAGGAACTTATTTCTCTTTTCACATTCTTTCAGTTTTATTCTGTGGTCAGCCGGGACGGCAAAGTCGACAATTTTGCAGATTTTCTTTCTTTTTTTTTTTTTTCGTTGTTCATTATTATAAGGTCTGGTCTTCTTGCCTAGATTAGGTGATCCGCTTGTATGCCAAAGTCCCATAGGAGTTTGTGTGTGTCATTTTCTAGGACAGGTTCTGGGTTGTGCATATACCATTTGTTGGCATGGTCAAATTCAAATTTCTTGCACATTTCCCAGTGGATCACCTTGCCCACCCAGTCGTGTCTAGCCTTGTACTCCTTCTGTGTCAATTTGCTGCATTTACTTATTATGTGATTGATGGTTTCATCTCTGTTACCGCATAGTCTACATTTGCTATTTTGTTGCGTCTTATCTATCCTCACCTTGATATGATTGGTTCTTATGGCGCTGTTTTGTGCTGCCATTAGGAGAGATTCTGTTTCTCTCTTAAGGTTTCCTTTTCTTAGCCATATCCTGGTTTTGTCATGTGAGATGTAGTTTATTAGTCGTTTAAAACGCCTATGGAGTTGTTTTCTTTACCATTTTTGTTTCCTAGTTTTTGTCATTCTGTTATCTATCATGTTGTTAGTGTTGTTTCTAATGGCTGTAATTAGTCCACGTTCGCGTTTTTCTATGTAGTCTTCGAGTCGTTCTATGGATGTAAACGCTGTCTTCGATGCTGGCAAGTCCTCTTCCTCCCTATTTTCTTGGTACATATAGTCTGTCAACGTCCTCTCTGGGATTATTATTATTATTGTTATTATAATTATTATTATTATTATTATTATTATTAACGCTTTGTAGTAACCTCCTTCTGAACTAAGTTATCCGTACGGAATCAAAGGAGGAAATATCATTCGAGATTTTGTAAACAATATTTTTTATGAAAATGGCGAAGATGTTTAAATTGTAAAAGAAAAAGTTGTAGACAAAAGAAAAAATTAATGGTACAAAAAACAGGATTCTTTATCAAGTCGCTCCCTCATCTCCAAGTAGAATCAGTTCTTAGAATTCTTAATAAGAAAAAAAAATAAACTTTTCCTCTTTCGGAATTGTTTTTTTTATAAAGCAATCATAATCCTCCTTTTTTTCCTTTTTAACAATTATTTTGTTAGTGAAATGATAATTTCATTTTTTTTATTATTTTTCTTTGGTGCGTATTTTCAAATAATCTAACAATAACAACAACAACAACAACAACACACACACACACCAACACGCGCACACACACATACACTTATATATATATATATATATATATATATATATATGTATTTATAATTTAAATTATCAATAGAATAAGACAACAATTAATGTGTGCAAATATTACGCCTTTTCATCCCCTCGGATAAATAATGGTTTGATTTGCTTAAGAATCTTTGCTTAAAGGCATAACAACCTTCGGAGTTTATGTAATGCCGATTCAATCCTTCTAGAAGAGAAGCAGTGTTACTATTTAAGGGGTTCATATCTTTCCCAAGGATATTAAACCGAAAAATGAATATAATCGCGTTACTATGATTCGAACTCGCTGCTACGAAGTCTTGTACGTTAGCTACTTCGCCATGAGGACCCCCCCCCCGCGGTGTGTAATGGACAATTCAGGTTTGTTTTGATTGTGAGGTAAAAAAAGAAAGAAAAATTCCACGTTTCTTATCAGAGAAAAAAGTAAATAAAAATAGAAAAAAAAGGAAAAGCTGCAATCAAATGAATTTCGCTGTTCTCGCAGACCACAAAGTGAAAAATTTAAGAAGCGAAAAGATAATTGATTACAAGGACCTTGCCAGAGAACTACGAAAGCGGAAAAAAATGAGAGATACTAATTGTGTCACATAGCCAGATATGAATACGTGAAATAGATATATTCCTACCGGTACGCAAAACATTCATAATGTCCATAACGCACGTAGATAACATAGGAATCCCGAAACACAAAAACACTTACGGCTTCTTAGTTCAGGTACGAAACTTTTTATTACCTTTGAGTTAAAAGGTTTTTCGACATAGGGAGAGAGATACCATCTTTCTATGGTGACTTTTCCATCTGCCCCAAACCACGTGCGACACCCGCCGCAAGGCCTCGGCGAGCAAGCGAAAGTCAACCTTCTTCTTCCGAACTCAACTCACTGACTTTTTTTCAAATCCCCAAAATCCTCCGCGCATGCTTCCGGTGCATGACGTCATTCACAAACCGCAGTCATATTTTCTATCTGGGGTTTCTATTGTGACATCTCTGAATGACACGTCCGCTCTGCGTGCGCGTGAACACCTGCGCTCATGTTTGTACCTAACAAACCCATACGCTAAGCGAAAGGTTATCAGCCTAACTAAACCGAAAGGCAAGATATATAAAACGAAATCCCTCGGCCATTACAATTGTTGTTGATGCTCTTGGAACGATTCCCAAAGTATTGGAAGAAGAGAAAATCAGAGGACAAATCGAGGCCATCCAGACTACAACATTGTTGAGATCGGCTAGAATACTGAGAAACATCCTGGAGACCTGAGTACATTTTCTGTTGCTCAGACTCCAGTGAAAAACCGCTAGCTAGCTCACAAGGAGTAAAATAATTTTCTTTCACACAATTAGATAATACAAAGTATTACTGTCTAATACAAATAATTTTGATACAGTCCTATGATTAGTGATCATAATTGCTCAACTGACTTCGGCATGAAATAAAGCAAGGAAGGTTAACATGCCGCAAAATTAATCAACCCACAACAAACAAATTTTGATTCGAGACAGACGAACGATAAATGAGGTTCAAAATTCTAAAATAACATTATGGAATTCTGTAGAATTTGGGGCAACCGATTTTGTCATTACTCCCAGGTCCATTCTTACCCAGAGAGGTAGTACCTGTTTGGCTCCGACCTATTGATTCTGGCATGTGTTACTCAGGTTAGTTAGGCAATAATTGACACCAATTTTATACATTAAAATATATCTTCACAATCGTTTTGCTCAAATAGATATATAAAAAGATAGATAATTTGGAACAGGCAAAGATAGCGAGCAAGATAGATATGTAATTTAATATTTATCGTAAATATATTTATTTGATCCAGTGATTGGACTCTACCAGGATCAGAGAGGATCTTGAGATAATGGTAATAAAGGGATAGTCCATACTGTCCAGGTCTCCAGAACTGGAGCAAGACCATATAGGACACTTTTTCTCACGGTAAGGGGGTCTTACCTGTCTGCAGAACATGGAGTTAGTGTGTTCTTCGCCCCGTTGATAGGGCGCATGCGTGGATCATATTCATTTATATCATATTCCTTTCTAATAATAACAATATTGATCTTCAGTTAATATCTTTTTCTTTTAATATCCTAAGATTCCTTGCTATTTATCTCAATCTAAAATGCGTTTTTTTTTTCCTTTTCTTTTCCTTATTGTATGCATGTTCTGACGAATTTACTCTCTATCGTATAGCTGAAGAAGATTTCATTTTGTCTGGGCCAATCAAATTTCTCCTGTCCAACGATCGATCGCTTTCGATAACTTTACTAATGGATTTTGGGAATGCCATGTTTGTCGGCAGCCAGAAAACTGTCTGTTTGCACGCAACGTTTTTAGAAAGACTGAATCGCGCATGCGTGTCTCTCTGGGTTAGAAGCATTTCAGGCCAATTGTCTACTGGTCAAAAAGTCGGGAACATTTCCGTTAATCGACATTACGTTTATAAATCGGAGATGAACAATAAGAACATGACCACAAATAGGCAAAATGGCTTCCTGTTTTATTCTATTTGTTTAAATATGACTCGAATCTCTGTTTATTCTCCATTTGGGTCTTCCGTCAGTTTAAAATATTCTCTTCTTTTCTCTGGGGACAAAACAAACAAGCCTTCAAAGTTTAGATGTCAATGTTGTAGACAAAAAAGACCATCGTTCATAAAACGGATTCTTGATTTCCTTTCACGGATTTGTAGGTTGTTTAAGGATGAAATTTAACAACGTGTTAACCCTAAGCTTTAAGAAATGGATCTTAATCTGAAACGTTAATAGGATTATCTTATTAATTGATCAATTTATTTATCAATTTATTTATATTGTCAAAATTAAACAGTTATGAAAGTTTAAATATCGACACACACGAACATGTGCGAGTGTGAAAGATATATATATATATATATATATATATATATATATAGAGAGAGAGAGAGAGAGAGAGAGAGAATGTGTGTGTGTGTGTGTGTGTGTGTGTGTGTGTGTGTGTGTGTGTGTGTGTGTGTGTGTGTGTGTGTGTGTTAGAATTGCGGAGGTAGAGAGATTATCAAGTCTTGGCCTGATGATCGTATATATATATCAATACATATATACATATATATATATATATATATATATGAATCTTAGAACATATACATATACATATATATATACTTTCTTTAAAGAAAAAACCAAAAACTGGTTATTTTAGAATTATAAATTTATTTCCCTCCTGTTTTTCGTTTCTGGAGGTAACTCTCCAACTCTCTCCCTCTCCCTCCCCCTCCCCCCGTGTCTATTCTGTTTTATTTATCCATTAGATCTGAAGAAGTAAACTGGTTTAACTGGACCGAATAATACTATACGTATATATATATATATATATATATATATGCATATATACAAACATGTACACACACACACACACAGACACACACATATATATATATATAGTCATCCACATTCATATTTATATATACATATATATATCTTAGAACATATACATATATACATACATGTATACACACACACACACACACACACACACATATATATATATATATGAATTTTAGAACATATACATATATACATATATGTATACACACACACACACACATATATATATATATACATACATATATATATATATACACATACATTTACACATATATATAAACACATATATATACATATATATATATACACACACACAGACACACACACACACACACATATATATATATATATAAGCCTGTTTGATTAAATAATAAAGACACGTTTTGTCAATATAATTTTAATAAGATCCTTTCAAGCATCCTGGTAAGTGTCTTGTTTTCATGTTGGAATTGGTAGATGAAATTACCAAATTTCGGACCTTTCATAGGCCATCATCAGGGGTTTCTTGCATGTGTAAAGAGCGTTTTTAAAGAGTTTTGAAAGTCTTTAGGTTTTTTTATAACATAACAATATTACGTTAACGCAGAGTTGAATAAAACTGAGATGATGATGAATTTAAAAACAGAACGTTATCAGCGGAAATAGAATTTTGTCTAGAAATATGGAATATCTAAAAAAAAAAAAAAAGACAAAATATCTAAAGTCATTTCAAAACATTGTCGTATCAGCATCTCTGTTTTATTCAACTCCGCGTTTTACAGAAAGTAAGGTTGGTTGTTTTTTATGGTATATCAACCCTTGCAGTCCATCTAATGCCAAATCCTGCTTATACATAAATATTAAATATATATGAATTAGTTTGGTTGTGTTTTATAGCATATTAACAATTGTAGGTTAGATTATATCAAATCCTCTTTATACATATATATTAAATATATATGATTTTTTTTGTTTTGTTTTATGGCATATCAACCATTGTAGGTTATTTAATGCCAAATCATCTTTATACATATACATCCAATATATAGGTTTTTTATTGGTTGGGTTTATGGCATATCAACCATTGTAGGTTATTTAATGCTAAATCCTCTTTATACATATATATCAAATATCTAGGATTTGTTTTGGATATTTTTTATGGCAAATCAACCATTGTAGGTTATTTAATACTAAATCCTCTTTATAAATATATAATAAATATATGTGATTTGGTTTGTTTGGGTTTTATGGCATATCATCCATTGTGGGTTATTTAATGCCAAATCTTCTTTATACATATATATAGGATCTTGTTTGGTTGGGTTTTATAGCATATCAACCATTCTAGGTATTTTAATGTCAAATCATCTTTATACATACACATTAGATATATAGGATTTATTTGCAAATTCTTCGTAGGTAGCATTTTTTAAAGTCAGAGTTCAGTTGTTTGTACACAGTTAAATGGTTTCAAGTATTCCTATCTAACACTAATAATTCTCCTTTATATTAATCATTTGTTCGCACATTCAATGAAGTGGTTTCAAGTATTGCTAACACTAATAGTTTTATTAACTCATTAAATGATTTGCCGTTGTTTACCTAGAGTCAAAATGGTTTCAAGTATTTCTATCAAACATTAATAATTCTATCTCATATTAGTCTTTTGTTCGCAGACAATGAAGTGGTTTCATGTATTGCTAACACTGATAGTTTTATTAGCTTACATTTAAATGGTTTGCCTCTGTTTGCATAAAGTCAAAATGGTTCAATTTCATCTATATAAAAATACTATTCTATTTTTTATTGAAAAGCATGCAATCAAAACGAATATTATGAGCCACCATTTATCCTACAGCATTAAATATATATAACCAAAACCACGTATCTACCCAACCTTTCTTCCACCATTAGAATGCAACACACAAGGTCAGTTTTTGAGCGAAACCAATTCATAATTTTCCTTTTCCCCGACTGGTTGACGTTCTAACAGTGAAAATCCCCGTTTGCTCTTTAGTCCTACTAAAGCTTAAAGGAGAAGAGATCAATTCATACCTTTCCGAAGGACATTAGTTTAAAACATAAACGCAAATTGATTTGAACATAGCCGTTTCGCTACCTACCTCTGAAAACTATGAATATATAAGTAAAAGTAAAGTTGGCGACCATAGTCAAGGGTGACCCGAAGGCTCCCTTTTCGATAGCTACTACTGCAAGGTGTAGGGGAAGGCACTACTCCTTTCCCTGGATTGCTCCACTTTACCCTTGATCCATACCTTATAATGCTTAGTGTTAAGCAAAGAGGCATCAAGTACCATTTTTTGAGTCTTTGGTATGAATCGACCTGGGATTGAACCCAGGTCTCCCGGGCCATTAATGAACACTCTAACCGCTCGGTCAATGTCCGGTGCATGAATATGTAACAGGTCCAAAATAAACAAAACCTTTATATGATTCTTTGATTTAGAAACCAACTGTGTTCCAGCCTCACCATTAAATGAACGGTTGTTGGGTACACAACTGTGTTTTTCTCAGTTTTTATAATCTACACACTAAATGGTGGATCTCTGAAACTTGTGGACAAGTTCTCCTAATTAGGAAGTAACGTCTCATCTACCGAAAATGACATCAATACTAGGCCTATCCGATAAAATAAAACCCAATGTTTTCCAAGTAGCAGTCGTGTCCATACTATTGTATGGATGCACCACTAGGACGCTGACTAAGCGTATAAAGAAAAAGCTTGACGGCTATTACACAAGGATCAAAATTAAACAAACAAGCCACGCGGGATACTGCTGGAGGAGCGAGGAAGAACTCATAAGCGACGTTCTCCTATGGACCACTTCACATGGACTCGCAAGTGTTGGACGACCATCTAGAACCTATCAACAGTAGCTCTGTACGGACACAGGATGTTGTCTAGAAGACTTGCCGGAAGTGATGGATGATAGAAACGGATGGCAAGAGAGGGTTAGGGAAATTCTTGCTAGCAGCACGAAATTATGATGATGATATATATATGTATATATAGTTTTATTTGGGGTTACGGATTTTCAATACAGTAAAGTCTGGTAATAATTAATGCCTTATTATATCTATGTTCTTTGTATAATAAATATTTCACTAGAAATAATAAAATCCAGTTATCTTTGGTCTAGAAGAAAATGAACCTTTTATTAAATGTGTATTGATGTTTTTATTCATACACAATAATTTATCCATATATATATATATATATATAAGTGTGTGTATTTGTATGTGTGTGGCCGGCGCTAAGAACTGAATGGTCTAATTAGATATGTGTTTGAAGGGTAATCCATCCGGCAAAAAGGGAAGTGCATGGCTTTATTTAAAAATTCTTAGTTGCCCCCTCTACTCTACAAAATCATTTCAAAGTCAATGATTTTTGTAATGTTATTTCCTATTGATAGAATCGTCAAATTATTCAACTGCTCTTGTGAAATGCTTGACAGTAAGAACGCTATATCAGCACTGAAAAAACTTTTTTCATGTGTGTGGTCCAATAACTTCAACAAATGTTTCAAATTGGCTTAAAACCGGTCCTCTCTCTCTCTCTCTCTATATATATATATATATATAGATAGATAGATATACATATAGTCATCCACAGACAGATCTGTTTCGTTCTATCAGAGCTCAGCAGTGTGTCTGGATATATTAGCTTCCTGTAGCTGGGATCGAGACGCAGTTGACTCAAACGCCAATTCAAGCTTCTAACCACTCAGCCACGAGGAGCCAGTAGCAGCGAAGTAAATTTTAAACAGTTATGAATAACAATTACTATTGTTCACATACACCCGTTTAACGACTACCGAGACCTCAATTCATATATGAAGAGACTTGCAATAAACGCTAATGGCAACACGATTACTTCATTCGCCAGAGAACTCAACCCTACGAGGGTAGGGGAATATCTCTCTCTCTCTATATATATATATATATATCCTTCTGAATAGATAATCACAAAATCTTAATACAAAATTTTCTTCGTCCAATATACCATTCATGGAACTAATTATTTGAGGGCCTTTACCAAGGTAATCCTTTTAATAATCCCTTTTTTAGTCGGGATTCCTTTAATAAGCGTAAGATCTTCTTTCGGGTTTCTAATTATTTGGTGATCCATCCTGATCCAAAATGATCGATTTAGAAAGCAGATAAACTTCTAGTAATTTCGGATCAAGCCTTTCCCATCAAATGATCATCCACCCCAGATATATGTTACTGGTATCATATACTCGGTCGGGGAGACCGCACATTACGAGACATACAGCTTTGTTTTTGAGTTTTAAGACAGATATTAAGACAAATACAAAGACGACGGTTTCTTTTTCTAACAACCCAACTAAGGACACTTCTAATTGTAATATGCAGGGGCGGCGAAACATGTCCATGCACAACAGGGTGCATGTGTTATATATAATATGACATGGATTTTCGGTTCGTTTCTATTGACCCCGTGTGCTTTGACAAGCTGTCACGGATATGACGGCACATCAGGGCACTCGGGTACAACAGCTGTGTAACCGGAAGGAAACCACGTCAAGAGAGCCACGCGGTCAGATTTAGATAGAGTACAGAGAATCGCAATCGAGCGAGGTACACGAAGCCGATCAGGTCGTCTCTGACGAGCTTGCAAGAAGGTGCGAGCGTTGGCACCCCCTGGTTACTGTAAGAAGATATGGGAAGAAAAAGTCCTCTCTCTGAGTATATGTCTCTCCACCCATCTCTCACACACGACAGAATCATCAACCCTTTCGAGAATAAAGTGTGAGAGATATATTTTTATAAAGAAGTGTGTTCGTTCGTTCATTGAAGTTTGATTATGTTTCCGCTTGTATTTGTATTACGACTATACAATACATGTAGGACATTACGCGCCGCTAGGAACATCAAAGAAGCCTCATTTTTTAAAAAGAATATCATTCAAAATTCTAATAAACATTATAAGAAACTGATACGTAAGACAATACAAAATATATATAATTTCTCAAAATATTTGAAAAAAATGTTGATCTATCACGTAACGGAGCCCCTAAAGGGTACAAGGGTGCTTTGTTGTTGCTTTTTGATTTTGGGTTTTCTTTTTGTTTTTGTGGGAATTCTATCGTAAGGCTGAGTAGCAATGAGTCAGTGCTCACATACGTAATAATGAATTACGAGTTGAGGTTTGCCTAGTCGGCTGGGGCTGTAGAATACACTGATTGCACCTCTGCAGCAGAGTAAGAAACTAAAAAATCTGATGGTGACGTCCCAGTAATGCTGGGGCCTGGGGGAATACGGAGCACCCCTTCATTGCCATTGCTCCCAGGTCCACTCTGAGCCAGCGTGATAGCACCTGATAGGGCCCTATCTATGGGTTAAATAGAGCTAACAGCATACTTATGCTAAACTGAATTCTTTGATTAAACTGAATAGCTTGAAATAGAAATATTTTTACAATTGAACCCTGCTTATATTTGAAATGCGTGCTTATGCTAAACTGAATTATTTCAAATAGAATTGTTTTTTGACACTGAACATTGAACCGGTCAACATTCGCAAAGGATACAGAGGCATAGCAGATTTACTTTACATAGATCAGCACATCCTCAACGAGAGCAAAAAAATTTAGCTATGGCCTGGATTGACTAAAAAGAGACATGATATGGTCCCACAAAACTGGATAATAAACTGCCAAAAATGTACAAAATATCAGATGAAGTCATAAGCTTTATTGAAAAAAAACCATTAAAACCTGGAAAGTAGAATTGACAGCAGGAAGAAGCTTAGCTGAAACGAAGGTCCAAAGAGGTATATTCCATGGAGATGTACTGTTACTGTTACTATTTATAATTGCAATGATGCCACTTAACCACATACTCAGAAAATGCACAGCCGGATATAAACTCACTAAAGTGCAGGAAAAGATCAATCACCTAATGTACATGGACGACATCAAACTGTCGACAACAAAATGAAAAAGAACTGAAAACTCTAATACACGCCTTGAGAATATCATCATCATCATCATCATGTCGTGCTGGTAGCACGGATATCCCTGACCCTCTCTCGCCACTTTTCCCAATCGTTCATCGCCTCAGGCAGGTCTTCTAGACAACATCCTGTATCCTCACATAGTTGCTGAATGTATGTTCGTGCTGGTCGTCCTGCTTTTGCAAGGCCATGTGTGGGGGTCCATAAGAGTACATCACATATGAGTTCGTCTCTGCTTCTCCAGCGGTGTCCTGCATGTCTAGTTCATCTAACTTGAATAGTTTTCGTGATAGGAGGCAGGTGGCCGTACTATCAGGATATTTGGATGGAATTTGGCATAGAAAAATGTTCCATGCTAATAATGAAAAGTGGTAAACGACAACAGACGAACGGAATGGAACTGCCAAATCAAGACAAGATTAGAAAGCTGGAAGAAAAGGAAACCTACGAACACTTGGGCATTTTGGAATCTGACACCATCAAACAAGTGGACATGAAAGAAGAAATTAAGAAAGAATATCTCAGGAGATACAGAAAGCTACTTGAGAGAAAACTATAAAGCAGGAACATTATCAAATGAATAAATACCTGGGGCTTTTTTTTAAAAAACCTATGGGCTTTTTTAAAAAACCTATGGGCTTTTTAAACGGCTAATAAGCAAAATCTCGCACAAGAAAACCTGAACGTGGAAAAAGAAACATTAAGAGAGAGATTGAATCTCTCCTAATAGCTGCAGAAAACAACACCGTAAGAACCAGTCATATCAAAGTAAGAGTAGATAAGATGCAACAAAATAGCGAATGTCGGTTATGTGGTGATAGAGATGAAACGATCAATCACATAATAAGCGAATGCAGCAAATTAGCACAGAAGAAAAACAAGACTAGACACGACTTGGAAGACAAGGTGATCATACGAATAAATGGTATATGCACAATCCAGCCCCTGTCATAGAAAATAACACACATACACTCCTTTGGGACTTTGACACACAAACAAATCACCTAATCTTGGCCAGAAGAGCAGACCTTATAATAATAAGAAAAAAGAACTTGCAAAATTCTGTACTTTGCTGCTCCGGTTGACCAAAGAATAAAACTGAAAGAATGTGAAAAATATAATAAGTACCTGGAACTTGTTAGGAAATTGAAAAAACTGTGGAACATGAAAGTGACAATTATATCAATCGCGATGGGTGCTCTTGGTATAGCCACCAAAGAATTATTGCAGGGACTGGAGGACTTGGAAATAACAGGTCGAGTGGAGACCATACAAACTACTACATTATTGAGATCGGCCAGAATAATCTGAAGAGTCCTGGAGACTTGAAGAGACTTGCTGTCACTCAAACTCCACTAAAAGATCATCAGCTGAAGATGATGTAAAAAACGCCTAAGGAGTAAATAATAACCCTTTGTCTATAATTATCAGATTAAATAATCATTCTTAATACAAATAATTTGCAAATATGGGTTCAAGAATTCCGGTCAATTATAATTTTCAAGCAGGTGTCAAACGATAAAAGGTGCAAGTTTTACATGGACGGAAAAAAATTAAGTCGCACAAAGTTGTCAAGGAGACGGTCTGATAATTCCGGACCCAGGTCAGGGTTGCTGTCAGAGCCGATATGATGTGTAACAACCCGAAATCGACAATGAAGACAGCACATCATAGAAGATCATCCTTAAGGCATCTGAAAATGTTTTCTTTGACTAACTCATAAATTGGGCCTTAACACTCGAGGGGTGATTGGAATTTGGAATAATAGCAAAGAAAGTGGGATTGCAAAGCAACAGATAGAGTTTAGCGTCATATAGACTCGAGTAAAGCTTAAAACCTGTTAATGGTAAGGAGTTTTGAGAAACTTCTTTCATATGCGTGTGGGGGTCAAATAATTTTGATAAATCTTTCTTATTGGTTTAAAACGGGCCCGGTCGAGTCATACCAAAGACTCAAAAAATAATACTTAATACCGGCTTACTTAACTCTCAGCATTATAAGGTATGTACCAAGAGTAAAGTGCAGAAGTCCAAGGGAAGGAGTAGCGCTCTCCCCTTCATCTTGTTGTTGTAGCTATTGAAAAAGAAGCCTTCTGGTTGCCCTCGACAACGCTCGTCAACTTTACCTAAGCCGGAACATTGGCCTAATTGTAGTGTTCGCTAATGACTCGGGAGATCAGAGTTTAATCCCAGGTCGAGTCATACCAAAATATCAAAAAATAGTACTTGATACATTCTTGCTTAAATATCAGTATTATAAGGTACGTATCAAGTGTAAAGTGGAGAAATCCAGGGGAAGGAGTAGCGCTCTCTCCTTCATCTTGGAGGTGAAGATATTGAAAAAGAAGCCTTCTGGTTGTTCTCGACTACGCTCGCCAACTTTACCTAAGCCTAATTGTAGAGTGTTCGCCATTGACTCGGGAGATCAAAGTTTAATCCCATATCAAAAAATAGTACTTGATACATCCTTGCTTAACTCTCAGCATTATAAGGTACGTATCAAGGGTAAAGTGAAGCAAAATGTTATAAAATAGCCGAGGGATTTCGGTTCATGCCTTTGAGTTTAATTAGGCTGAGAACCTTTCGGCTCAGCACATGGGTTAGTTAGGTGTAACATTGAAGCAGGTGTTAACGCGGGTGCGCGCGGGCAGATGGAGGTGTCACTCAGATGTCATAACAGTCCGAGACGATACTGGGTGACAAGGTGCGGGGGACGTCACCCACCGGAAGCATGCGGAAGTTTGTGTGAGAATTTGAAGAAAATAAGAGTCGAGTACTAGACGCCAAACGAAGAGGTTCGACTTTTGGAGCTCGCAGGCGCGAGGCGAACGTGCGCCCTATGGGGGCCGCACGAGATGGGGTCCAAATGAATAAGACAGCATAGAAGATTGTGTCTCTCCTCCTTACGTCGAAACCTTTAACTCAAAGTTAATAAAAAGGTTTCGTACCTGAACAAGAATTCGTTACGTGTTTTCGAATTCCGAGATTCCTATGTTCTTTATATATTCTATAGTAATGAACATTATATGTCCATTTCGCACATAGCGTTAATTGTGAATATGGTACATTTCCCTAGCTAAGAAAAATAGAATCAAATGTGAAGATTTCATGCTATTTTCTTTTTGGATTAGGCAGTCCATTTTTCTCTTTACAAGTGTTGTATACTCATATGCAGATGCATGCAGAATCATAACAACGACACAATAAAGTCGTTCCGTGTTTTCGAATTCCGAGATTCCTATGTTCTTTATATATTCTATAGTAATGAATATTATATGTCCATTTCGTACATAGCGTTAATTGTGAATATGGTACATTTCCCTAGCTAAGAAAAATAGAATCAAATGTGAAGATTTCATGTTATTTTCTTTTTGGATTAGGCATTCCATATTTCTCTTTACAAGTGTTGTATACTCATATGCAGATGCATGCAGAATCATAACAACGACACAATAAAGTCGTTCCGTGTTTTCGAATTCCGAGATTCCTATGTTCTTTATATATTCTATAGTAATGAACATTATATGTCCATTTCGCACATAGCGTTAATTGTGAATATGGTACATTTCCCTAGCTAAGAAAAATAGAATCAAATGTGAAGATTTCATGCTATTTTCTTTTTGGATTAGGCAGTCCATTTTTCTCTTTACAAGTGTTGTATACTCATATGCAGATGCATGCAGAATCATAACAACGACACAATAAAGTCGTTCCGTGTTTTCGAATTCCGAGATTCCTATGTTCTTTATATATTCTATAGTAATGAATATTATATGTCCATTTCGTACATAGCGTTAATTGTGAATATGGTACATTTCCCTAGCTAAGAAAAATAGAATCAAATGTGAAGATTTCATGTTATTTTCTTTTTGGATTAGGCATTCCATATTTCTCTTTACAAGTGTTGTATACTCATATGCAGATGCATGCAGAATCATAACAACGACACAATAAAGTCGTTCCGTGTTTTCGAATTCCGAGATTCCTATGTTCTTTATATATTCTATAGTAATGAATATTATATGTCCATTTCGTACATAGCGTTAATTGTGAATATGGTACATTTCCCTAGCTAAGAAAAATAGAATCAAATGTGAAGATTTCATGTTATTTTCTTTTTGGATTAGGCAGTCCATTTTTCTCTTTACAAGTGTTGTATACTCATATGCAGATGCATGCAGAATCATAACAACGACACAATAAAGTCGTTCCGTGTTTTCGAATTCCGAGATTCCTATGTTCTTTATATATTCTATAGTAATGAATATTATATGTCCATTTCGTACATAGCGTTAATTGTGAATATGGTACATTTCCCTAGCTAAGAAAAATAGAATCAAATGTGAAGATTTCATGTTATTTTCTTTTTGGATTAGGCAGTCCATTTTTCTCTTTACAAGTGTTGTATACTCATATGCAGATGCATGCAGAATCATAACAACGACACAATAAAGTCGTTCCGTGTTTTCGAATTCCGAGATTCCTATGTTCTTTATATATTCTATAGTAATGAATATTATATGTCCATTTCGTACATAGCGTTAATTGTGAATATGGTACATTTCCCTAGCTAAGAAAAATAGAATCAAATGTGAAGATTTCATGCTATTTTCTTTTTGGATTAGACAGTCCATTTTTCTCTTTACAAGTGTTGTATACTCATATGCAGATGCATGCAGAATCATAACAACGACACAATAAAGTCGTTCCGTGTTTTCGAATTCCGAGATTCCTATATTCTTTATATATTCTATAGTAATGAATATTATATGTCCATTTCGTACATAGCGTTAATTGTGAATATGGTACATTTCCCTAGCTAAGAAAAATAGAATCAAATGTGAAGATTTCATGTTATTTTCTTTTTGGATTAGGCAGTCCATTTTTCTCTTTACAAGTGTTGTATACTCATATGCAGATGCATGCAGAATCATAACAACGACACAATAAAGTCGTTCCGTGTTTTCGAATTCCGAGATTCCTATGTTCTTTATATATTCTATAGTAATGAATATTATATATCCATTTCACATAGCGTTAATTGTGGATATGGTACAAAAAGAAAATGAGTATAATCGTTTTCTTTTTATCCCTGGCGCTTTAAATCTTTCATTTTGGAATATCTACTGCTTTCCTGAAAGTTTTACCAATCCGTTAAATAGCTGCATAACTTAAAGAAAGTTTTCGCCTTAGAAATTTAAAAAAGCCAAAAAGAAAAAAGTTTCATTCTTGAAACTCGAGTTCAATCTAAAGACCGTCTCAAGCCGTCATCTGCTTATTTATTTGCTTTGTTCTATTTTCACTTTCACTTTTGAGATAAATTGATGAGATAATCATCCAACTGTTGATAAAAGGTGAAAGTCGTGTAATTTAATTAAATGAGAGGAGAAAGAAAGAAAACGAATTAATCGTTAATACTTTTTAATGTCGACTTTGGTATTTTGCACCGAATGTAATAAAAACTTGATCAGTGTTCTCTTTCCTCGCATGCTATTAATCGTAATCCCGATGTTTTCCTTTGAAAAGGCGGTTTTGTGTCGTCATTGCACTTTTCCCACAAAATTTGTTCAAGCATAAAAGAATCAGGGTTGAAAAGATTAGAGTGTTGCCCATTCGATGCAGCCTTTTCGAACCCCTTTATCTATCTATCTATCTTCACTTAATCTCTTGCCTTTCCCCACTTTCACTATAACTCTCTCTTTCTTTCTCTCTCTCTCTCTCTCTCTATATATATATATATATATATATATTCTCTTTTCCAAGACAATACAAGTTTTGAAATCAACAGTAGAACACCACCAACTGACAATACAATTGTGTATTCTTTTTTTCTTTCTTTCTTTCTTTCTTTCTGTCTTAAAAGAAAATAGACAGCATACACATACACACACTCTTACTCTTTCTCTCTCTCTATTTCAAAGAAAAAAGAAAGACAACACACACATTTACACCCTCTCACTCTTTCTCTATCTCTCACACTCACTATTTATCTATCTATGTATCTATCTTCACACACACACACACACACACACACACACATACACCCCCCACATATATATATATATATATATATATATATTAATCAAAATAAATAACACCCACTCACTCGCCTTCACACTGTGCAATATATATATATATTGGATGAGACAGATAGGATGACCAATTTGGAAATAGTTACTATTCAGCATCAGAGAGAGGAACATATGTCTGGCAGGTATTATTTTGAACATGGGCTCTTAAAATTTTTTCTAACATTTTCTATTCTATTTCAGGTGATACTATGGTGCTGTGAACGGTAGAATATTGTGTGTTTGCCTAAAAGAGTTATGTGAAGACTAACGAGTCTGTTACAGCAGTTAGGCGTAAATTTCGGCGCCACTTCCACATTCATCGAAATCAGTCTGTTACCACCCATAAGACAATCGTACACAAGGTGCACTATTGGATAGGTGATCGGTGGGGGCCCCACATTCAGAAAGTGCACAAGAAAAGGTAGAGCGTGTTAGATAAGCTATGCTGCAAAGTCCCAATCGATCTGCTCGGAAGCATTCCATTGAACTTGGCATCGATAGTCGATCAATATGGAGTATTTTGCATGAAGACCAGCATTTCCACCCTCAACAAATTAGTTGTTGTCCAACAGGTGAAACCAGGGGACAATGTACAGAGGATCAACTTTGCTGGTCAGGTAAAAGCAATTTTTGAGACAAATAAGAACCCCCTCTTGTGATGAAGCTCATTTTTATCTCCATGGGATAGTGAATCAATAGAACTATTATTATTGGGCTCTCGAAAATCCGAGAGAACTGCATGGTAAACCACTACGTAACCCCAAAGTGACGATCTGGTGTGCTGTTGATAAAGCTGTCTCATTGGTCCTTGATTATTTAAAGACAGTAATGGAAATGGTGTGACTGTGAACTCTGAGAGCTACACCGAGACGATCAATAAATTCTTTGTGCCTGAATTACGACGAAAACGTGTGCCAATCTGCCGTGTGTTGTTTCAGAGAAAAAAAAAACAAGGGTTCCAAATCTTCTGCGCAGGTGTGTATAGAATAATAATAATAAACAGCATCAGGAGGTGCCCGTGGTGTAATTGCTATCGTCCTCGGAAATGAACACGGCGACACGAGTTCAAATCCTGGACGAGACTGATTGCATTTCACATTGCACTAATACCCTTGGGAAAGGTATGAATCCAATTATTCTCCCTCCAGCTATGGGTAAATAGTAGGACAGACTGGGTTCTTCAGCCTTGGTTAGGCAACTAGTCTAGGAGAAGGAAAACTCTGAATTCAAACCTGTTAAACTCCGCTTAAAAATTGACCTTGTGTCATATCCTGCCCGAGAGGAGGGGTTGGTAAATAGGATAAACAGCATCCGTCGAAACTCTTCATCACAACCAATAGCCGATCAGAGTCGACGGATCAGGGAGGATAACCTTGCAGAACCGCTGATTCCTCAGGAAACTCGAAGCCTCTGTAACCCCACATCCAATTCTAAGTTCTACTAACGGACCACCACTACACAGGGGAACGATGAAAGCAAATCACCGGCGTTGCAAACCACAGACAGTGGAACGTCATCACAACCACCCCTGCCACCAAGAAGTACCAACAAGCCACCCGTGATGACGCAGTCAAGGCCCGCTGAGACTTTATCTTGTCTACTCCCACACAACAAGCCGGAATTGAAGGAACTTACTCACCCCACCCCTAAAAGACCATTGCCCACGCGCGATGGGTGAGGGAGAGATATAGAATAATAATAAACAGCACTCACCTGTAGAAGTCAAAAGTAACATGGCTGCCTTCTGAAAAGCGAGCCAACTAAGCTCACCTCTTTTATGGGAGAGTTCTTGTGCAGCATGTGGATTAGTCCACTTTACTAGGATAGACCTGCCCAACACATTTACATGAGAGGTGTCTATTCATCTACATATTCTTGGCAAATGGGCAGTCCACTTACTTACTGGTTGAAAGCTGATTGATATTCTTTTATTTCCTTGAAAAAATACGAGGAAGGCACAAGGCCTTAAGTTTTTTGGAGGGAAGGGAAGGGAGCGGTCTTGCGTTGGCTATGTAATCTAAGGGAACCTAGCAAGCCACATTCGCCGACCCATTCAACAATACAATATATAATCACTCGTCCATCGCCATGCGCGCAGCAACCACCAAAATACCACATTTGCTCTATGAAAAAGACTTACTTAAACCCCGAAAGTATATATGATTTTATGCTGACTGATATTCTACAATGTGAAACTACCGGAAACGGATATGTTTCTTCCTTCCCCCAAGACGGCAGATGGAAGTAAGGAAACGATCCGTTTTTTAAGGGCTGAATTGAAGCAGCCGGCGTTGAGGGAAATTCGGCCTAAGTTTAATCCAAAGAGAAGCCTCGACCTTTTAATAGAAACTAATAACGAGTCTTTCTTTCTTTCTTTTATCAGACAACTCACATTAGCGAGTCAACTCTAAACCCCATAGAAAAATACTTAGGTGTCTGAGTTGTTTTTTCTATATCAACCTTCACGTTTTCCGACATATTGTAATATAATTGCCGAGGGATTTCGTTTTATATATCTTGTCTTTCGGTTTAGTTAGGCTGAGAACCTTTCGCTTAGCGCATGGGTTCGTTAGGTGCAACATTAACGCAGGTGTTCACGCGCGCGCGGAGATGATATGTCATTCAGAGATGTCAAAATAAAAATCCCAGAGGGGAATTGAGACCAGGGGATGTGGGTGACGTCACGCACCGGAAGAGTGAGCTGAGATTTGAGAAAAAGCAGAGTTGAGTTCCTACCTTGGGAGAAGAAGGTTGACTATTCGGGGCTCGTCGAGGCCAGACCAGTAGTTTGCGGCGGGGATCGCACGTGGTTTGGGGTAGATGGAAACGTCAGCATAGAAAGATTGTGTGTCTCTCTCCTCATGTCGAGTAACCTTTAACTCAAAGTTTGATAAAGTTTCGTACCTGAACCAATTTCGTGAGTTTCGTGTTTTCGGATTCCTACATATCTTTATGGTGTCTATTTCACATATCCGTATCATGGGTATGTTACATATGCCTGAGTGACCACGTGGCGTTCGTATTTCTCACACTGTGTTCTTTATTTGGTTGGAGTGTGTTAAGTATAGGAGGGGGTTGTTTCAAATTTGCCGCGATTGCTTGGTTTGTTCATATGTTTTTTCTAGGTGTTTATGTGTCCCCCTAAATCTGTCTATCCTATTTCAAAATAGTGCAATTGAGTTCAATGTTTAATCCATTTGGAATCAGCGGATTAAAATCGAATGCTAAAAGTGTTTCTACGACGTAAAATATTTTTTAGTGTTAAATGCACAAAAATACGGAGTAATATCCGAATATTTTTTTAAGTACGGATTAAGATGATGATAAAACTGGATAAAAACTCTCAACTCAAAATTTCATGCTGTCGATCCTCTGGTGGGTTAGTATTCGACACGCCTTATATTATCCTTCTATCTAATACTTGAAAAATATCATGGAATAGATAGATAGATTTCACTACCGTCTGCAATAATTTTCTATTTATTTTGACACTTGACGTTGATTTTCGAAAAAAACGTACTTCTTCTCCCGCTACCAACACCATAAAAACCACTGCCTCGAGATAGACAAATACTCAAGAAAAATGTCACACTTCGAGGAGTAGCCATTAGCTTCATTTCTGTTGTGCGCAGAATGGTAATATGGCGGACTAGATGTCATGTGGTGTTCAGCTGTCGTTTTCAGAAATGGACTTTTTATTTCTTTTGTTTTGTTTTTTATCTAGTCTTGTCTATAAGGTTAACCGGATCGTCTTTCTACGTATCAGACATGCTTCTAGGTAGGCAGGAGAAGGCTGTGGGATAATCTGGAGAAACTTATTGGGAAGGAAATAGATCAAAATAAAAAAAATTGAAGAAAATGAATAAAAGAATTTAAAAAACAAGATTATTATGAAAAGTTAAAAGCCGAGAGAAGGATAGTAAAAGGAAATACAAGGGAGGCAGAAAGAAAACAATTAAAAAAAAGTGTATCATATAGATATATATATATATATATACACGAGGATCATGAAATAAGTTTCCAGACTTTTTTCGTATGGGCACTTTTATTGATAGTACACGTGAAACTCTAGTCCTCTTCGAAGTAATCCCCTCCGGCCGCAAGGCACTAATTGTACCTTTCCAACAACTTCTGGAAGGCCCCATCGAAGTCCTCATCGAAGTGAGCACTTCAACGACCTTCGTCATAGCCTCTTTCATCTCCTCAATTGTCTCATAACGACATCCACTAAGCTTAGGGAATAACCAAAGGTCACAGGGAGCAAGGTCTGGACTATAGGGAGGCTGAGGAACTGTCTTAATGTCCATTTTGGTCAAATAGTCTGTGACAAGGATGGAGTTGTGGACTGGTGCATTGTCCTGGTGGAAATGCCACTGACCCCATTTGAAGAGTGCTGGCCTCTTCCCTAGGAATCTCTTTCTGATCTCCCTTAAAACCTCAACATAGTAACCCTAACCCTAACACTTTGGCCAATCAACTCTGGTGTTCCGACTTCCTTACTCCTCCCACACCTCTCATCATCCCTCATAGACTCCCTGCCTTCCTTGAATCTCTACTCCACTCAAAAACTGATGCTCAATTCATGCAAGATAGTCCAAAAACAGTCTGACGCATTCCATACGTTTCTGTGGCATTTTTTCCAAATTTAAAAAAGAATTTTATTGCTTATCGTTCTTCTAAAGTCCAGTACATTTTTGAAATTCACCAGCTGTGACAATCAGGATTTAGTAGGGTGTATTCCAATTCCTACTGTAGCTGTTCATTTGAACCTGAAATCATAAACATTGGTCAGTCATCTAATAAGATGTATAGCAATAACATACTGAATTTACAAGAGTCTACGACAATTTTAAATGCCTATACAAAAAAGTCTGGAAACCTCTTGAATGCACCAAGTTTATATATATATATATATATATATATGAGAGAGACAGAAAGAGATAAATGGAACTGAAGAGAGTCTTGAAAGCTTGAAATAAACGAGAGAAAAGATTAACAGAAATATATATAAAACAGAAAGAAAGAGTGAAAGACGATTGGGACTGAAAATAGACTTGAAAGAAACAAGAGGTGAAAAGAACACGATAAAAATAAAAACAAACTAGAAAAAAAGAAAGATTTGGTTTGGTTTGGTTTCTTTGTTTAATGGTATATATGTAGGTTATTTAATGCCAAAGCCATTCTCCCAGAAGAACAATGGCGGTAATATTTAACCCATACATGGGAGGATAAGTGGGTTCATACCTTTCCAAAGTGTATTTGCCCGAAAGTCAACGTAGTAGCGCGACTGGAGTTCAAAATCGCGAACTACGATTCCGCAGTCCATCGCTTTAACCATTACCCCACTTGGACACCCCCAAAGAAAGAAAGAAAGCTCCCAAAAAGATAGAGATCAAAAAGTCAGACACAGGGAGAGCGGGAGAAAGAAACGAGAAACTAGAGATAATGAGAAGGAAATAGAGATTTTAAAAAATTTAAAAGAAAGATATGATAAACAAGTAAAAGAAAAAGAGATACAGAGATGTTGATGAGAGAGAGAGGGAGAGAAAGAGAAAGAGAGAGAGAGAGAGAAGAACATGCAGGAGACAAGTGAGAGAAGAAAAGAGATGAAAGAGAGAATTTAAAAAAAAAAGAGATGAAAGAAGTAAAAAAGAAACAGTGATATTAAAGATATGAAATGGCAAAAGAGGAAAAGGTCCGAGAGAAATATAGGAAAAGCGAAAGAGGATAAACGAACGAAAATGAATAACAGAAAAGAACGTGAGGATGCGGGAAAACTGAATTAAAAAGAAAAAAATCAAGATAGAAAGAAAAGGTGAAAGAAACAGGGACAAAATAAGAAAAAAAGGAGAAAATTGGTAGGAAAAGAAAGAAAGAAAGAAAGAAAGAAAGAAAGAAAGAAAGAAAGAAAGAAAGAAGGTATCAAAAGAAAGAAAGAAAGAAAGAAAGAATGTGTCAAATAAAAGAAAGAAAGAAAGAAAGAAAGAAAGAAGTCATCAAATAAAAGAAAGACAGAAAGAGAGAAAGAAGTCATCAAATAAAAGAAAGAAAGAAAAAAAGAAAGCAAGAAAGAAAGAAGGTATCAAATAAAAGAAAGAAAGAAAGAAAGAAAGAAAGAAGGTATCAAAAAGAAAGAAAGAAAGAAAGAAAGAAATCATCAAATAAAAGAAAGAAAGAAAGAAAGAAGGTATCAAATAAAAGAAAGAAAGAAAGTAAATTTTAACAGTAAGAAAACCTCCCTGCAGAGGGGTAAAACTCCCACCAAAAATGGGGGCGTCCTGGGCACGACACTAAACTGATTCTGATGGTGAGACTGCAGCTCAGGACTTCTGAGAAGTGTAGGGTATCCGTTTATTGCCACTCAAACTGCAATTGTTGTACCTCTTTGGGTTACATCTAAGAATAAAATAGATGTGTTGAAAATGATAAGAAATTCGATAGGAATACTTTATACCATATAACGGTAAAAGAATAGTTACTTGAAGTTATAATTGTTTATCATGGATTAATTTTAGTTACGTAAAATTATATAATTATTCGTATTAGATAGGAATACTTGAAACTATAAACTGGGTGTAAATTATTTATATTTGGTAGGAATACTTGATATCCATTAACTATGTGCAGAAAAAAAATCTTTAAGAATCAACTATACAAAAATAAAATTCTGTAATAAAAAGACATCTAAAGGTTTACATGCTGTTAAAATCAATCTTTCATTGTGGGGTGTCCTTGTGGTGTAATGGTTAAAGCGATGGACTGTGGAATCGTAATACCCGAGTTCGTACTCCAGTCGCGCTATTACGTTCACTTTCGAGCAAATACCCTTGGGAAAGGTATGAACCCCCTTATCCTCCCAGCTATGGATTAAATAGTACTACTACTGTTCTTCTAGGAGAATGGCTTTCGCATTAAATAACCTAATAAGAGTTGATATGCCATTAAACAAATAAACCAAACCAAACCATCAATAGTTCATTGCCATCCATGAAAGACGACTAAAGAAGTGAGAAATTGAAAGCAACATGCAAGATGTGTAGATATAAATAAAAAATTAATTGATATATAAAACAAGACAAAAAATCATCATCATCATCATCATCATGGAACGTTGCAAGCACAGATCTCCCTGAACAATTCTCGCACTGGTCACTATCGTCCATCGCTCCCTGGAGGTCTTCCAGGCCCCATCCTGTATCGGCACAGAGCTGTTGTATTCAGGTTCTAGCTGGTCATCCAACCTTTGCTCGTCCATGTGAAGGGGTCCACATGATACCATCGCTAATGAGTTCGTCTTTATTTCTCCAGCGGTGTCCCGCATGTCTGGTTCGTCTAATTTAGATGGTTTTCGTGATGGGTGGTAGGTGGCTGTGCTGTTTCTGTTTTGTAGGGTGCTGCCCCCAGAACTTGTTCAATACAGCATTCTTGTGTAATAGTATGAGGCTTTTTCTCCATATGTTTAGTGAGCGTCCATGTAGTGCCCCCATATAGCAGTATCGACACGACCACTACCTGGAAAAAACTGCGTTTTATTTTATCGGTCAAGTCTGTCTTCCATATGACAGATGGCCTATCAGAAACTGCCCATCCCTTTGCTAGTCACATGTTGATGTCATTATTGGTTGATGAGACGCTACTTCTGAGGTAGGTGAACTTGTCCACTAGTTTCAAAGGGCCGCTCTTTGGTGTAGAGATGTCACCTCTTTGATTAAAGCATATGTATTCTGTCTTGTCTGTGTTGAAATAGAGGCCTATGCCATCTGCTGCTCGTTCCAGACTATGTTGCAGGGTTTCGACTTGGCTGGGTGTATTTGCCAGAAGTGCTACGTCATCGGCGTAGTCCGCGTCCGTAATTGTTTGTGCAGGGTATCTTCTTCTTTCCTTTACCAGCTTAAAACCGTTTTCTTTCATTAGATCTATAGACGTGCTTAGAAGGCTAAAAATGTCTTCATTTAATTATCATAACATTATTATTATTATTATTATTATTATTATTTTGTTCGAATTATACTTTTTATTCCTGAACTTACAAAAGAGAGAGACTTCTTCCACACCTGAGAAGCTGAATTATGAGGAGACGACATTCAACTGAACTTTTTCCCTTAGCAGAAACAAATAGATAAATCAAATCTCTTGAAGGTGTTGGGGCGGTTGGATAATTCTTTTTTTCGACTTTTTTCTCGTCGTCCGAGTCGAAATTTTACAGATGTCCCGGCTGAAATCACTTTTTTCTCTTTTTGATGTTTCCGATAAATATATATTTGATTCGGAATGGATAGACATCATCACCGCGTCAATAAACATTATCTATTTATTTTTCAATCAATGTGAGAAGACACAGAGTTTGGGCAAAAGGTGTCTTCTATTTGTTTTGCTTTCGTGTTGGAAAGCAGACACTCAATACTTCCTGAAATATTTTACGTACACATGCATGCATATATATATATGTATATATATTTGTGTGTGTGTGTGTGTGTGATTATGTGTGATATTCAGTAAGTATTGAATTACCAGAAAATAGAAAACTAGGTTTTAAAACACCTTTACAAATGCAGAAATGGAATCTTTAGATAATGCCGATATACCAAACTGATGACTGCTCATTATTCTAAATAAAAGAAAGAAAATCATCGATAGATTTAAACGTACATTACACAGAGCCTAACTTCACACACACACACACACACACACACACACACACACACACACATGCGTAAACAGAACGGAACGTCACACACACACTCAGAAACACAAACATTTACTCACAAACTTAAAATATATCTGTGAGCGGTAAAAAGAGCGGAAAGAAAAAAAATGTAACCGGAAGTTCATTAAATATGCATTAATAGGTTCTCAAACACATTCAACTTAAAGGAGAAGAGTGTGAAAAGAAAAATGCCAGGTGAAGGAACCTCACCGGTTAACAGCCGAGATCATATAGTTCAATCAGGAAACAACTGCTATTCATTTATAAATGTGGTGTCTATTGATGAGATAAAAAATACAGCCCTCGAAAGATTACCATGTGTGATAATACCCGCTTCTGCAGTTTGCATAAGTCATTGAGTCCACGTCTGAATACTTATGTGGGCCGGATCAAAGCGAGAAGCAGGTTCACAGAGAAAAGAACAAGACAAAACAACAACTTGTGGTTAAAACGTCAAGGGATGTTGAGAAGCGTGTAACACTTAGTGGATGATTAATTCTAGTTTGAGTTTCGGCTGGCAAAAGATTATCTTAACTAACTGGGTCCGGCTGGTAATGTCGCTGTTCGTTATTTCTTTGTCCCGGTCTAATCAACTCCCTTCGAACCCAAACTAAGTCTGACTCTCGGACCCAAAATGCACCTGTATATATACAGAATGTCTCATTATTATTTCCGGCTAATGGAACACCCACGAATAGACCCATAACTTTTTGGGGAGCCAATTCTCTCTTAAAAAAACTGGACATAAAATTAGTTCCTAGACTGGCCGTCTCCGATACAGGGACATTAGATTCAGACCCTTTTAAGTTCTGACAAGTACTTAACACGTCCGCAACTATATGTATAAACATTTTCTTATCTAGATTTCCTTAATCTAGTTAATGGGTTTTCCTAACATTTGAAATTCGATACCCAGGCCGAATCTAACTCATCTCGCCACATATATATGTGTGTATATGTGCGCGTGCGCGTGCATGCATGCAGGTGAGTGTGGGCGTGGGCGCACACACACATATACATATATACATACACACACACGCACACTGGTATGGGTGCACACACACACGTGTGTATACATATATGTGCATATATCCAACTCATAGTGTCACACATAACTCTCACACAAATATATACTAAATATATTGGAAAAACCATTATTACTTGTGTATGGGTCGACTCTTGATTTATGGTCAAAAATCATTAATTTATAGAATTGATTTTTGAAGCTATGGGTTGTTCCTCGTCTTTCCAATGTTTGAATTCCAGTATAATAAAATAATTATTACTTTAGATTAAAAGTGTTTTCTGAATATATCAGGAAAAAATTCAATCACGACTCCGTTCTATGTCTCATTGGGTGCTCCTTTCATATGGCCTTGTGCCACATCTAAGCAAAAAGCTTAGTAAATTACCACGACTCTGTTCTATTAAAAGGTTGAAAAGTTTCGAATTTATCCCCCTTTGTTTTTAAAAATCTTTAACTTTACCGACGGTCAGCAATTTATGCTTGTTGACCATATATCAGCTTAGAACTGCTTGGGGCTATGGATGATAGGGATCGATGGTGAAAAGGGGTCAGGAAACTCCCTCCTGTCATCGTGACTTGATGATGATGATGATGATGACTGTTCTTCTACACAGATGGTTTTGGCATTAAATAACCCTCGAAGCTTAACATTAAATTAGAGAAAAAACAAACAATCCTATGATATATTTTCGAGGTTACTTCATTTTCATGTAAGGCAATTCTGGTAATAAAGTTTTAAGACGCTTGATTCATTTTTCATCGAGCTTTTCGCTTCTTGTTTTTGAAAATTGTAAATCTTTATCAAGGTCTACCAAACGGGCATTTTTTATAGGAAGCAGTGTATTATAATCTATTAATTTTCTTCGGCATGTATAACTAGTTAGAAATAAAACCGGTCACTCCGACATTTTGATAAACTTTTTCAGGCAACGAGTGCATTCTTCTTGGAAAGTAATATTTTTTTTATTTTGCAACTAAAGGATTTTTTCAAGCAATTTTATAGTTGAATAAAAAAGACAAAACAAATCTATTTAATAAAATAATCATTTATTTACAAATCTTTATAAAGTTTAAAGTATCCCTATCAAATGATAATAATTGTTTAACAGATGGATTTGACCCAACGATAGGATCCTAACAGGTACAACCACTCCAGGTTTTGAGTGGACCTGAGAGTAATAGTAACGAAGAAGTTACACCACAATATCTAGGCCCCCAGAATTGAAAACTCACCACCGGATACTGTTGAGGTTGGGTTAGCATTGGTTTCTTTGTTTAAAGGTATATCAAACTTCGTGGTTTATTTAATGCCAAAGCTATGTTTGCAGGAGTATGGTAATGGTACTATTTACGTCATAACTGGGAGGGAAAAAAGAGTTAATATTTTTCCTAAAGGTATTTGTCCAAAAATGAAGATAATAACGTGACTTGAATTCGAACTCGCTTACTAAGATACCGCAGTCCGGAACGTTAGTCACTGCGCCTCGGTGACCCACGGATGCAGCTTGACATAGTAAAGACCCTTTTGTTTGCGGGTAGAATAAGCTTTCCTTTAAAAGAATTCTAATCCGTAATAGTTTGGTAATATAATTTTTATAAATAAAACGTACTTTTTCTTAGGAGATTTTTAAGAATAAGTGTTAGATTTGAGAATTATACATGAAAAAAAACTTTCTTTTTTTTTTTAACAATGTGCGTTTCCATATTTTAGACAGCATAACAGAAAATAAGGAGCCCAGTCGGCCGGCAGGAGGACTGTAGAATACACTAACTGCATCTCTGCAGAGGGGTAACACCCCTCCTATTTCAATGAGTGTCCTGGATATGACACAAAACAATCTGATGGTGAGGCTCTAGCACTGGAGCTTTAGAGAAGGTGAAGTACTCCTTCATTTCTGCTATAAAAATACAGGGGAAAACATAAAGCGCAGAGGTTTCTGAGGTGGGGAGCAGTCATGCCATACCTCTATTTTCTAAGGGGTCCTAGCCAGCCACATTCGCCGAACCATTCATCAGTACAATATATATGTAACCATCCTTCACCAAGCACGCTGCAACCACCAAAATACCCCACTCGCTCTGTGAAAGGACCTACCTAAAAAACCCGAATGAAATATATGATTTTATTTACAGAGAGGATTTTATTTACAAGGATATGATGGGGACGGGAGAAAAACACTGAAATAGAAAAGGAAACGAAAGAAAAATTTCCTGTTTGGTTGCCCTCCTATCCCCCCTTCTACGATATGGATGCTGACTGTTTTCCGGTGTCCGAGAACGCCGAAAACAAGCCAGACCTTCCCTAAGTGGGAGTGGGGTCTAATCTAATGAGACAAAAGAAAAAAGCAAGGTCGGGCGCGATGAGGACAGGTAGCAAGAAGTTATTCAGAGTAGGTGCCAAGATCTTCAGAAAAGGTGGGCTGGCGTAAGGGTGGGGGTATAAAAAATAGAGATGGGGAAGATCTTGGAAGCTAACAACTAGGTGACGGGGATGAGTGAGAGTGGAGTCCTCCTTCATTACTATTTCTTCCATATCCCCTGAACCGGAGTGGTAGCACCTGATAGGGTCATATCTATGATTCAAATAGAACTCTTTGGCATTTAAACTGCGTGCAAACAAATAACTTTCGTTAAATTGAATTGTTAAGAATAGAACTCTTTGACCATTTACACGTGTGTAAACAAATGACGGACGTTTAATTGAATAGTTAGAGATATGTAGCAATACTGGAACAATTTCATCATCATCATCATGTCGTGCCGCTAGCACGGATATCCCTGACCCTCTCTCACCACTACTCCCTATCGTTCATCGCCTCTGGCAAGTCTTCAGGGCTACATCCCGTCTCCTCACACAGCTGTTGTATGTATGTTCGAGCTGGTCGTCCTGCTTTTGCCCGGCCATATGCGGGGGTCCATATGAGTACATCACTTATGAGCTCGTTCTTGCTTCTCCAGCAGTGTCCTGTATGTCTGGTTCGTCTAGCTTGGATAGTTTTCGTGATGGAAGGCAGGTGGCTGTATAGTTGGTGCCTTGTGGGGTGTTGCTGCCAGGACTTGTTCAATATTGCTCGCAACATTCTTGTGGAATTGCCCTCTAGCTTCTTCTTCAGCCGTTTAGTTAGCGTCCAACTGGTGCAAACATATAGCAGTATCGATACGACCGCTGCCTGGAAGAAACTGCGTTTCATTTTTTTTTCAAAGAATTGTGTTTTATAGAACTATGAGTCTTAAATAGTATTACATGTTGGGTTTCGGGTTTTTTTTGTTTTGTTTTAATGGCATATCAACCTTTGTAGGTTATTTAATGCCAAAGCCATTCTCCAAGAAGAACAGTAGTGGTACTATTTAACCCATACCTGGGAGGATAAGAAGGTTCATACCTTTCCCAAGGGTATTTACCCAAAACTGAACGTAATAGCGCGACTGGAGTACGAACTCGCTTACTTCGATTCCGCAGTCCATCGCTTTAACCATTACACCACGAGGACACCCCGGTATTACCTGTTACCACTTCATTGTCTGCAAACAATTGATTGATATCAAATTGAATCATAAGTTTTAAATAGCAATAATGGAAAACCATTTAACTGTGTAGGAACAATAGCAATACTAGAGAGCAAACAAATTAGTTGTAACTCATTCAAAAATGAAATTACCTACAAACTATTCACTTACAAAACATAAATATGTCCATTTAGATATGTTCAAACAAATGTCTGGTTGGGTTTCTTTGTTTAATGGCATATCAACCTTTGTAGGTTTTTTAATGCCAAAGCTATTCTCCTAGAAGAACAATAGTGGTGCTATTTAACCCATAGTTGGGAGGATAAGGAGGTTCATACCTTTCCCAAGGGTATTTGTCCGAAAGTGAACGTAATAGCGCGACTGGAATACGAACTCACATACTACGATTCCGCAGTCCATCGCTTTAACCAATACACCACGAGGAAATACTTGATAACACTCAGCAAAATAAGGTATGTATCTAGGGTAAAGTGGTGCAACCCAGAGAAAGGAGTAGCCCCCTATCCTACACCTCGGTGTAGTAGCTATTGGAAAGGGGGCCTTCTGGTCGCCCTCGACTACGGTCACCAATTTTAATTACTTATATATGTGTAAAAAAAAAGAGTTGGCTTTAAATAACCTGCAATGGTGGATATACCATAAAACCCAACCAAACTACAAATGTTATCGATAAAATGTGCTTCCAAATCGTATAGACTTTGGTTTGCTTTCGTTTCTTCGCATATCAACCTTTGTTGGTTATTTAAAGCCAAAGCCATTTTCTGAGAAGAAGAGTAGTGGTACTATTTAACCCATAGCTGGAAGGATAAGGGGGTTCATACCTTTCCTAAGGGGACTTGCCTGAAAGTGAACGTAATAGCGCGACTGGAGTACAAACTCGCTTACTACGATTTCGCAGTCCATCGCTTTAACCATTACACCACGAGGACACCCCTTTCGTATAGAGTTGTTACATATGCAAGAAAAGGATTTGGCCTTAAATAACCTACAATGGTTGATATGCCATAAAACTCAACCTCACCAAATCATACATATTTAATGCATATTTATAAAAAGGAATCGGCTTTAAATAACCTACAATGGTTGATATGCCATAAAAACCAACCCCTAACCAACCAAATCATATATATTTTATATAGAAAGTTATATATTGGTCAAATATATCTAATTTTTAGCAAACCAATCTTTTAAGCAGCCACAGAAAAATAACCCCAGATAATTGGAATCTGTATTTGTTTATT
>OY757939.1:18864975-18887475 GCA_963585895.1 Sepioteuthis lessoniana
TGTGTGTATATTTGCTTGAATGTTTCAGTGCATGTATGTAAGCATCTCTATATGTATGGATAGATAGATAATATAATAACGCATGCTTGTATAGTGTGTGTGTGTGTGTGTGTGTGTGTGTGTGTGTGTGTGTGTGTGTGTGTGTGTGTGTGTGTGCTATGAGACAATAATAAGCAACAATTTTGGTAGGTATTAACACGGTAATGTAAATTCAGCACGTGTTATACTGTCCTTTGTCTAGCAAACTGGTTCAAGTCTAATAGCCGCCATTTTCGGGAATTATTTCTTAAAATAATTATCATTGAAAGTCCTTGTGTGGATATCTTGTTTTTGATCACTGCTGAATATGATAAAAGCAAATTGAACAATGTGCGACCCAAACAGGTGCATAAAAACGGAGAAAATATTTTTGGGTTTATTTTGGGGGTTATTAATTTATTTATTTATGTATTTGGTAAGTGGAGAAAGACAATAATTATTTCTGCGAATAAGTCTGCTGCTAATAATGTTGCAACGTGTCACTGAATTGCTGGAGAAAATATTAATGTCATATTCCTCACCTGTCTGCCAAGAAGGTTGTTTGGTGTTTCATGGCATATCAACCATTGCGGGTTACTTAATGCTGAATCCTATTTGTATTTGACATTTATTGGTAACATTAGTCAAAAACGAGTTAGAACTCAATTGTTTTCACCCAGTTAAATGGTTGGTTGGTTGGGTTTTATGGCATATAAACCTTTGTAGGTTATTTAACGCCAAATCCATCTTTATGAAAATAGAACTATTTCAAACAATTTAGTTTAGCATAAGTACGCAGTTTAAACGTGAAAAATATTACTATTTCAAGCTATTCAGTTTAGTCAAGCAGTTCTACAGTTAAATGTCAAAACAGTTCTATATTGAACAATACAGTTTAGAGTAAATACAGTTTCAATGCCAAAAAACAGTTCCATTTCAAATAATTCAGTTTAGCATAAGCATGCAGTTAAAATGTAAGTACGGTTTAATTGTCAAAAGCATTTCTAGTTCAAGCTATTCAGTTTAGTCAAACAATTCATTTTAGCATGATTATGCCGTTAGTTCTATATAACCCATAGATAGGGCCCTATCAGGTGCTACCACGTAGGGCCAGAGTGGACCTGGGAGCAATGGCAATGAAGGGGTAATCCGTATTCCCCAAAGACCCAGCATCACTAGAACCTCACCATCAAACTGTTTAGTGTCATATCCAGGACAGTCGTTGTTGGCAGAGAAGCAGTCGGTGTATTCTACAGCTCTAGCCGACTAGGTAATATCAATTATTTGTTAGCAATACTCTAGACATCTGAACTATGTGCAGTTTAACAATAATTATTCCATTAATTATTTGTTTGTAAATAGTTAAATAGTTTCAACTATTTCTAACAGTAATCATCATCATCATGTCGTGCCGCTAACACGGATATCCCTGACCCTCTCTCGCCACTTCTCCCTATCGTTCATCGCCTCTGGCAGGTCTTCAGGGCTACATCCCGTCTCCTCACATAGCTGCTGAATGTATGTTCGAGCTGGTCGTCCTGCTTTTGCCCGGCCATATGCGGGGGTCCATATGAGTACATCACTTATGAGCTCGTCTCTGCTTATCCAGCTGTGTCCTTCATATCTGGTTAATCTAGCTTGGATAGTTTTCGTGATGGGAGGCAGGTAGCCGTATAGTTGGTGCCTTGTGGGGTGTTGCCGCCTGGACTTGTTCAAGATTGCTCGCAGCATTCTTGTGTAATTACCGTCTAGCTTCTTTTACAGCCGTTGAGTTAGCGTCCAAGTAGTGCATCCATACAGCAGTATCGATACGACCGCTGCCTGGAAGAAACTGCGTTTCATTTTATCGGTCAGGTGCCATATGATCGATAGTCTATCGATAGCTGTCCATACCTTCGTTAGCCACATGTCGATGTCTTTTTCGGTTGATGAGACGCTGCTTCCTAGGTAGGTGAATTTGTTACTAGATTCAGAGAGGTTCCGTATAGTGTGGAGATGTCACCTGTGTGATTATAGCACATATATTCTTTTTTGTGTGCATTGACAAGGAGGTCAATGCCTGAGGCGGCTCGTTCCAACATTTGTTAGCACACAGTTAAATAGTTTAACGTGTTGCTCTCTGCCATAAGTAATTCTGTTTATCAAGTATTCCTATGTAATATAAGTTGCAAACATCTGTATGGCTTCAAATAACTAATACAAATAATCCTTAGTAAATGATCGAACAGTTCTTTCTTACCCTGAGATGGAGACCTGACAGGTAATACCAATTAGGGTTAGAGTGGACATGGGAGTAATTGCAATGAAGAAGTATACTACATTCCCCAAATCTGCAGGACTGGAGCCTCACTATCAAATGCAATTTAAGATAATATCTTGGACACTTGTTACGAGGTCTAACGGGTCTGCATAAGTGCAATCTACATAATCTAAGGAAAGACTGGACTCTTTAGCCTTGGTAGAATAAACAGTCTAGGAGAAATTTAACTTAAAACCAGGTGTACAGTGTCTAATGAGTTCAATAGATTCAGAGGAAAGAAAAAAAAACAGAAGGTGTTTGTAAGAATGAGAGACTTTGAAAAAGAAAGAGGAAGACAGACGAACAAGCAAAGAGAATAAGTGGAGAAGCCGTAATAAAGGGAAAGAAAGAAAGAAAGAAAGAAAGAAAGAAAGAAAGCTCACAAAAAGAGAGATAGATAAAAAACTTAGAGGAAGACAGAGTAGGAAAGAGAGAGAATAGGTGAGAGAGAGAAAGAGAGAGTGACGAAGAGATGGTCTAAGAAAGAAAGAAAGAAAGAAAGAAAGAAAGAACGAAAGAAAAGTTTTTAAGAATGAAAGAAAGAAAGAAAAGTTGTCTGTAAGAATGAGAGACTTCGAAAAAGAAAGATAAAGACAAAGTGAGAGAGAAACAGACGAACGAACAAAGAGAATTAGTGAAGAAGCCATTAGAAAGAAAGAAAGAAAGAAAGAAAGAAAGAAAGAAAGAAAGAAAGAAAGCTCACAAAAAGATAGACATCAAAAGGTCGTAGGAAGACTGGGTAGGAAAGGGAGAGAAGAGAGAGAGAGAGAGAGAGAAACAGAGAGTGACAAAGAAAGAAAGAAAGAAAGAAAGAAATACTACAATAATAGAGAGGTAAAAAAGTTACAGGAAGGCAGATTAGGATAGAGACAGGAAGAGAGAGAAAAAGAAAGAGTATTAATTCACAAACATTAGAAATTCTATTCATTTCTGTACTAATGGCGCGCGTTGCGTAACGGTTATCATCGTACAATAATGGACTCGACGAAATGAGTTCAAACCCAAAGTGGCTCTTTTTTTGCGTTTTACTTCGTGTGAAACGGAAAAGGGTTCAACATGTTTCATCTTCTCTCAAGCTAAATATAAATAATAGGGCAGGTTGGGCTTTTTACCTTTAGTAAGGCAGTTTGGCTTGAAGGGAGAACTCTGAGTTAAAAATCTAGGAAGTGCTTTTCGAGGAATCTAAGACTCATGACCCTATCCACAAGGTGTGAGTGAATTTCTCCAAACCTTCACTCCTTTCAAGCAAATCACCTGCGTTGTTCTACGGCTTTCTCAAGGGTTGTCATCAACATTATTAGTATGGGCTAAAGTAAAAAAAAAAATGATATGCTAGGGAAAAGAAGTATCTCATGAGGTGATAGAGATATTAGGTCTCTAAGTCCTTAAAATTCACTTTTGATTGTCCGGTAAGTGTATAAGGCGATTGGTTGAAAAGCGTTTTTTTATAAGGATTGCTTTGGTATAAAACAACACCTTGAAGTTTAATGTGACGTTAAAACAAAAGAAATTAAAACCTCAATTTAAAAAAAAAAAGAAAATAGGTCTCTTCTTCACCTATCTATGAATAATCACTTGCTTTGCAGTGAAAACCACTCGAGGAGAAGGAAGGTTCTGAATTCAAAACTAGTTATACACAGCATAAAAATCAACCTTATATCACATCCTACTTGTTCTGGAAGGGTTTGGTAAATACTTTAGATGTGTCCTTGGTGAGACATTAAACTGTATTTGTCGGTGAGGTTTCAAATCTAGAGACCTGGGAAGTATTGGCTAACACCCCCTCGTTGTTATTAAACATCGCCCATTCTGATCCTCAGTTGTAGTAACTATTAGAGTTACATCTATGGACACGGCGACACGAGTTCAAATCCTGGACGAGACTGATTGCATTTCACGTAGCACTAATACCCTTGGTAAAGGTATGAATCCAGTTATTCTCCCTCCAGATCTGGGTAAATAGTAGGACAGACTGGGTTCTTCAGCCTTGGTGAGGCAACTAGTCTAGGAGAAGGAAAACTCTGAATTCAAACCTGGTAAACTCTGTTTAAAAATTGACCTAGTGTCATATCCTGCCCGAGCGGAGGAGTTGGTAAAAAGGAGGATGTGCCCGTGGTGTAATGGTTATCGTCGTAGGAAATGGACACGGTGACACGAGTTCAAATCCTGACCGAGACTGATTACTTTTCACATAGCACTAATACCCTTGGGAAAGGTATGAATCCAATTATTCTCCCTCCAGCTATGGCTAAATAGTAGAGCAGACTAGGTTCTTCAGCCTTGGTGAGGCAACTAGTCTAGGAGAAGTAAAACTCTGAATTCAATTGCTTAAATTGATTAGTAAAGTATTATCAGTAGGATCTTGTGAATAAAACATGTTCTTCATACACAGCTACACGAATAATGTAAATTCCTAGGTATAAAATAAACCTAGTCGGTTGACATGCCGTTCAAATCAGTTAATAAACATTCAATATGCATGTTTCCCGAACTTCTCGCTATAAATAACCCTAAACAGATTGGCATATCAATAAATTCAATCCATCATTTGAATAACATGAAATGAACGTGATCCCTTAACATCTTGGCAAAAAATAACGCAGGATGAGTCGACATGCCCTAAAAATCAATTAATGAACGTACAATGACAGCGATTCCTCGACTTCTAGATATAAATAACCCAAGATGGGTTGACGTGCTGTTAAAATCAATCCATCAATTAATTAATTCATAATGAACGCAATTCTCAGAATTCTACTCATAAAATAACCCTCGACGGGTTGACATACCGTTAAACGAATCAGTAAATAGATCTACATTTTCTTTTTTAAGCAGAGGAATTAAATTGTGAAGAGAATTACCATGACCAAAAAAGCTGGTGAACACTTACACACGACATACGGAAACACTGGACTGCTGTTTCGACCTTATTAGGTCTCATCAGCAATGTATATCTTCAGTGGTGGAGATCACGGTATACACTGCTGATGACACCAATAAGTAAATCTTTAAAAATACCTATCAACTTCAAAACTGCACCGCAATTTCGTGAACGCACTTTCAGGTTTTTTTTTCTTCAATCTCCATTATCGGTTTTCTCGCACAATTTTTTCTCTACCTCCTTATCTACAGTTAATTTTTTCTTTTTATTGACCACCTCCTGTCGTAACAGATAATAGTATGAAATTGAAATATTCACTCCAAGAGGCACGTCTTGGCGAAGGGTGTACAGATTTACCCACTCAGCTTCACTGATGCAATCGAAAGGAAGATAAAGGGATATGTTCTGGCATCAGCTTGGAATCAGATGGCGAAAGTTAAATTTGACATTCATCCGCTTTAAGAAGGAATCCACACTCTGGTTTGAAATCAGAGTTTTCTTTATCCTATGGTGATTGGATAACCAAGTCAAAAGACCCCCAATCTGACGTGCGATTTACCCATTGCCGATGGGGAAAGAGATGAATGAATTCATTCGTTTTCAAAAATATTTCATCATTGAAATAGATTGAAAATGAAGAAAAACATTTGAAGTGATGGGGATTTAATGCAAGCATATTCAGAAAATAGGATTTTCATATATATATATATATATATATATATATATATATATATATATATACGAGATGCATACGATAAGTTTCCAGACTTTTTTCGTATGGGCACTTTCATTGATAGTACACACATGAAACTCTAGTACCCTTCCAAGTAAACTCCCCCGGCTGTAATGCACTTGTTGTAGCGTTCCAACAACTTCTTGAAGGCCCCATGGAACTCCTCTTGTGTGAGCGTGTCAATGACCTTTGTCACAGCCTCTTTCATCTCCTCAATTGTCTCATAACGACAGCCTCTGAGCTTAAGGAATAATCAAAAGTCACAAGGAGCAAGGTCTGGACTATAGGGAGGGTGAGGAACTGTCTTGATGCCTATCTTGCTAAAATAGTCTGTGACAAGGATTGAGTTCCTGGTGGAAATGCCACTGACCCGATTTGAAGAGAGCTGGCCTCTTCCCTAGGAATCTCTTCCTGAACTCCCTTAAAACCTCAACATAGTAACCCTAACTCTAACCGTAACCGTTTGGCCAATCAACTCTGGTATATTGACTTCCTTACTCCTCCCATACCTCTCATCATCCCTCACAGACTCCCTGCCTTCCTTGAATCTTTTATGCCACTCAAAAACTGATGCTCGATTTATGCAAGATAATACAAAAACAGTCTGAAGCATTCCATACGTTTCTGTGACATTTTTACAAGTTTAAAACGGAATTTTATTGCATATTGTTCTTCTAAAGTGTCAGATTGCATTTTTGAAATTCCCCTGCTGTGACAATCAGGCTTTAGTAGGATGTATTCCAATTCCTACTGTAGCAGTTGGTTTGAACGTGAAATCATAAAAATTGGTCAATCATCTCATAAGATGTATAGCAATAACTTACTGAATTTTCAAGAGTTTACGACAATTTTAAATACCTATACGAAAAAAGTCTGGAAACTTATTGTATGCTCCTTGTATATATATATATATATATATATATATATATATATATATATATATATATATATGTATGTGTGTGTGTGTGTGTGTGTGTGTGTGTGTGTGTGTGTGTACAGGGTGTCCTAAAACAGGTATACACATTAAAAAAAGTTTTAAGTGAGTGTTTAATTAGAATTTTATTATTTTAAATGTGTAAAAATATTTTACAAGTATCATTTTCTTTTTTTTTCACTGCCTGTTCTCAAACTGACGCCCATTTTGATCCAGACACTGCTGACAACGCCAAGCAATGGAATCGCACATATCATGAAACAATTCCCTTGGTATTTGTGCGCATTCATGCTCAATGGCCTCTCCTAATTCAGCGACTGCTGCAGGTTTTGTAGCGTAGAGAAGACCTTGAAGATGAAGAGTTTTATTTTCAGCAAGATGGCGTACCACCACATTACCATAGCGATGTTAGGTCCTTCCTTGATGAAGTCTTGCTAAACAAGTGGATTGGTCGAAGAGGTTTTGTTGAATATCCTCCCCGTTCACCAGACCTCACGCCACTAGATGTTTTCTTATGGGGATACCTGAAAGACAAAGTCTACGCTACAAAACCTGCAACAGTCGCTGTTTTTACACTTTTGAAATAATAAAAATCTAAGTAAACACTACGTTTACAATTATTTTTAATGTGCATACATATTTTGGGACATATATATATATATACATATTAATTGATTAATCATTTTAAAATATATATATGTATATGTGTATGTATCAACACTTCCACATAAGCAAGATGAGACACGAGGTTAATTTTTAACTGGTGTCTATCAAGTTTGAGTTCAGAGTTATTCTTCTCCCAGAGCAGTTGTCATACCAAGGTTAAAGAGCCCAAGCTGCCCAACTATTTATCCTTGTAATAATTGAAATCATACCTTTCCCCAGAGTATTATGGTTATGTGAACTGCAAACTGCCTTGTTACCCGATGTCAAATCTAAGACAAGGCAGTTCATTTTCAACGACAATAACCATTAAAATAGAAGCACTTCCTTATATATATATATATATATATATATAGGTATTATTCGGTCCAGTTAAATTTAAACTATAGACTAAAAATTTTTAAAAACATAGAAATAAATAGTGAAACCAGACAAAAAACGTATCCAATATACACATTAGGAAAAAATAGGTAGCTAAATAAATGGTATCGAAATTAATATAAGCATTAATATTTCTCTTAAAAGTTAATTATCGAACTTAACATGAATATAAAATAAACTAAACAAATAAATAAAAAAGTTAAATTACCGTAATTATAACTGACGGAAGAATTTTGAAAATAGAATAAATAGGTAAATAAAAAAACGGAAATTCAATAAAACGAGGAGGTAACTCCTTAAACTCTTCTAGCTCCCCCTCCACCCCACGTGTCTATTCTGTTTTATTTATCCATTAGATCTGAAGAAGTCCTGTTATATTTTGCTTCGTGTTTTTGGTTCACACCAGAAACTGAAAAACATGATGGAAATAAATTTATAATCCTAAATTAACCGGTCTTTGTCTTTTTCTTTAAAGAAAAAGATATAAATATATATATATATATATATATATATATATATATATATATATATATATATATATATATCACCCTGCAATTAAGGTTCGGGAAGTTTAAGACAGTATTCAGTTTGTAACTTGATGCCTCGTTACTTATCATGCCATCCGCATTATTGTCCCGTGAGTCAAAAATGCATCATGAGTTTTTGCCCTGTTCATGTTTTTTCCTATCAGGCACACACATACATATATATATATATATTATAGTTGATCATATATATATATATATTCAACTAGTATATATATATATATATATTCAACTAGTATATATATATATATATATATATATATATATATATATATATATATTATAGTTGATTATATATATATATTCAATATAGTTGATTATATATATATATATATATATAATCAACTATAATATATATATTATAGTTGATTATATATATACTAGTTGAATATATATATAATCAACTGTAATATATATATATATATATATATATATATATATATATATATATTTTGAGTTATTCCAAAGACTCAAAAATCTGTATTTAATACCTCCTTGCTTAACATTTTTTGCATTATGAGGTACGTATTAAGGGTAAAGTGGAGTAGTTTAGAGAAAGGAGTAACGCCCTCTCCTACAATTCGGTGTAATGAGATTTTGGTCACCCTCGACGATGCCCCCCAACTCTTTTCTTTTGCTTTATATATATGTAGTATAGTTGATTATATATATATATATATATATATATATATATATATAGTTATATATATATATATATATACGTTGAGAGTGAGAGGTCGGTTTCGGTTTCTTTGTTTAATGGTATATCAACCTTTGTAGGTTATTTAATGCCAAATCTTTCCTTCTAGAAGACCATTAGTGTTGCTATTTAACCCTTAGATGGGGGAGATAACGTGGTTCATGCCTTTCTCAAGGGTATTTGTCCCAAAGTGGACATAATAGTGTGACTAGAATTCGAATTTGCTAACTACGATTCCGCAGTCCATCGTTTAAACCGTTACAACACGAGGACACCCCACCCCGAGAGTGAGAGAGTCTGTATATATATATATATATATATACTAGTTTTCGCTTTAGATACTTCTATTCGATAGCTTCTACTTTGAATGTTTGGCTGATTTTGTTGTATCTTGAAGAACAAAGTATAAGAATAACCAAACTATTGCAAAACTTTTGACTCACCCTATAATATAATCAGGAGATTTGGTGAATGGATTTGATCACAAACCTTACGAAGCCGCCGCTTAGAAAATGAACTACACAGGTGTTTTATTTATCAGAATAAAGGACAGGATTATTAGCGCAACATAAAATGCATTCAGTCCAGACAAGGATTTGAACGTGCATTGCCAGGTTAAGTACCAACGACGATAACCATAACGCCACGAATGTCACGACTATCTATCACTGGTTATTTGAAAATCAGCAGTTTAAAGAGTTTTTCTGTCATCTTCAGTGGTGGAGGGAATTATACCCATCCTGAAGATGAAGAAGACGCATTCTCCCTGATTTTCGAAATTTCACATCTTAAATAATCCATGTCGAAACGCGTTGGTGGAACTAAATAATATTTTAGTAATAATTTTTTTGTCATCCATTTATATGTATTTTTCTTTCCGTTTTCTTTATACATTTCTGTCTGATTAAACCTCATACGTTACTCAGATACACACACACACACACACACACACACACACACACACACACACACACACATATATATATACATGTGTGTTTACGTGTGCATTAAGCTCCTCGATTTTCTTATAGGCATATCCTATTGAAGATGACTGACAAAGAATTAGAGCTGAATTTTTTTTCCGTGAAAAAAAGGCTAATACCAAACTCAACATTTAACTCCTACCTGTTATCTTTAATACTAATAATATTGAGATAGATCGGTTAATAGTATCATATATATATATATATATATATATATATATATATATATAATATTACTTTTGAATAAGATGTATAGTCATTTAGATAGATAGATAGATAGATAGATATGTAATATAATGGCCGAGGGATTTCGTTTTATGCCTTTGGGTTTAGTTAGTCTGAGAACCTTTCGTCTCAGTGCATGGGTTAGCTAGGTGCAATATGAATGCAGGTGTTCACGCGGGTATGCAGGGCGGATGTGTCATTCAGAGATGTCATAATAAAAATGCCAGATTGGGGGATGTGAATGACGTCATGCACAGGAAGCGCGCGGAGGATTTTGGGAGATTTGAAAAAGTCAGTTAGTTGAGTTGAGAATTACACTCCGAACGGGAAGGGTCGACTTTCGGGGTTCGCCGCGGCCAGACAAGTTTGTGCGCTACGGGCGCCGCACGAGATGGGGGGCAGATGGAAAAGCCAGAATAGAAAGAATGTGTATCTCTCTCCTTATGTCGAAGAACCTTTAAACTCAAAGGTAATAAAAAAAAGTTTTATACCTGAACTAAGAAGTTGTCACGTGTTTTTCGTGTTTCGGGATTCCTATATTCTATGTATATATGTAATGAACCTTATATGTACGTTTCACATACTTATGTATGGGTATGTTACAGATAGATAGATTGATAGATTGTATCATGTATATATATATATATATACTCACGATATAGACGGAACCTCTCTGAAACTGGTTGACAAATTCACCTACCTAGGAAGCAGCGTCTCATCAACCGAAAAAGACATCGACACACGGCTAATGAAGGCATGGACAGCTATTGATAGACTTTCGATCATATGGAAATCAAACCTGACCGATAAATTGAAACGCAGTTTCTTCCAGGCTGTGGTCGTGTCGATACTGCTGTATGGATGCACTACTTGGACGCTAACTAAACGGCTGGAGAAGAAACTAGACGGCTATTATACAAGAATGTTAAGAGCAATATTGAACAAGTCCTGGCAGCAACACCCCACAAGGCACCAACTATACGGTCACCTACCACCTATCACGAAAACTATCCATGCTAGACGAACCAGACATGCCGGACACTGCTGGAGAAGCCAGGACGAGCTCGTAAGTGATGTACTCCTGTGGACCCTCGCGTATGGCCAAGCAAAAGCAGGACGTCCAGCTCGAACATTCATACAGTAGCTATGTTATGATACGGGATGTAACCGTGAAGACCTGCCAGAGGCGATGAATGATAGGGAGACGTGGAGAGAGAGGGTCAGGGATATCCGTGCAGGCCCCACGACATGATGATGATGATGATGATATATGTATATATAATGTTACTTATAAATAAGATGTATTGCTAATTTAGATAGATAGATAGATAGATAGATAGATAGATAGATAGCATCCTATATATATATATATATATATTACCCATTAAGATACCCTGCTAATTTTCATAAACATATATATACATATATGTGTGTGTGTGTGCGTGTATACAGTTGGGGAGCAGTCCTTCGTGTAAGCAGGTTTGATTAAATAATAAAAACACATGTTGTCTTTATAAGTTTATAAGGATCCTTTCAAGTTTCTTGACAAAGGCTTTGATTCTAGATTGGAGTTGGTCGATGAATTTACCGAAATTCTATGCATGTGTCGATAAAATCTCTAAGCCTCACTAAGATTTTAGATTTGTCTCTACGTGTCGCCTTTGTGTGGATCTCATCTGCACTGGAATCTGAATTAGTTTTTCTAGTTTTAGAAGAAAATGTATTTTTTTTTGTCACAGCTATAGCTCGTCGTTTTTTTGTTGTTTTTTTTTGTGTTTTTTTTTTTAGGCTGGGATCATTTTAATTCCTTCCACTGCATATAATAAAATTGAAACACTTCTATAGACGAAAATTAAATTTCATAAATATATATCATGCTCATCATTTCAGGTGACTTTATATATTACTATTTGTGGTTACAGATTTTAACAATTAACTTTTTAGTTTTATTTAATAACGATGTACTCACGAGACAGCGAGGGTATTTATTCACCCAACTCCTCGGAACGAATTAGGTTACAAGACATGGCCATTTTTTTTAACAAAGTTTGACTTGTTTGAAGTCAGTTTTCCTTCTCCTAGACTGGTGACCATACTCAGGCCAAAGTTTCCATTTTTCCCTACTGTTTTGCCCATGCTGGACGGAGAATACTGAGAGGAATACCTTTCCCAAGAATATCAACGGTATCTGAAACATAAACAGTCCTATTAAGGGTTTGAACTCAGATAGCCATATCCTTTTTTACGACGATAACCATTACACCACGTGCGCCTCCTACTGTTCAACGGGAGTGATTATACTCCTGAAAGGTTTTACTACAACATCGTAGTAAGTGAATTCGAACCCAAGGCGTGCGATTACGTTCACTATTAGACCCATACTCTTGGGAAAGTTTTAAAAAAACCCTATCACCCTCAGCTATACATTTTGTAGTATCATTATTGTTTTTCCACAAGGATAGCTTTGGCCTTACATAACCCACAAAGGTTTATATGCCATTAAATGAAGAAACCAACACAAACATGTTAAATTCGAATGTGGGGAATTTCAGAGAGGATTTCTTTCTCTGGGCTTGTCAAATAGCTATTTTCTAAGATCAGTTTAAATTTGGCACAAGGCCAGGAATATGAGGCACCCAATGAGAATAAAGCTAGTTAATCTAAGTATTACACCACGTGAGATGCCCTTTCAAATAGGAATATCCACAAGTAAATCAATGCAAAAAATTTGTTTGATATTCTTAGGTGGACAACGAAACGTATTCTGTTAAAACAAATTCATTGCCCGTATGCAGAGGGCATACAATAGCCTGAATGTGTCCAATGAACGGAGGTAAAATCCCACGCAATATATATATATATATATATATAAAATTAACTTAACTCGCGAGTCAGAATTCTGACTCGCGATTTAAGTTAATTTTGTAATTGACTCCACTCGTGTTGAGCACTCTTGTAATTGTAGCATTGCAGCGTTTACGACAGGTTTTAAGTTTTCTTTTGACCAACTGACTGCACATCTCTTTTCGACTGGTGTGACGGGGTTGGCCTTTTCTTTCTTTTTGTCCTATGACATTTTTTCTTTTTTCCTCAGGGCGGTGATTCGAGATATTTTTGTCTCTTGTTCCTGACGTTTTTTTTTTTTTTTTTTTTTTTTTTTTTTGTGGTAACCGTGAATGCTGGTAGATAGTAGATTAGTATATATATATATATATATATATATATATATATTAAAACACTAAATTGCATCTGATGATGAGGATCTTGTTCTGAAGATCTCGGGAGTGTAGTCCACCTATTCATAATCGTTACGCCCAGATCCACACTGACCAGGAGTGGTAGTGCCTGTTAGATTGTTAGTTATGGATTGAATAGATCTTGTAAGAAACTATTTGTATCAGATAAGAATACGTGGTACCATATAACTGTAAATTATTTGTATTAAGAATGAATTACTTGACGTAAAAATTGTTCACTAAGGTTTGGTTTGGTTGTTTGGGTTTCATGGCATATCAAATTTTCGTGGATTATTATGAAAATATAACTTTTTCAAACAATTTTGTTTAGCATAAGTACGCAGTTTAAATCTGAAAAGCAATTCTATTTCAAGCTATTCAGTTTACTCAAGCAGTTTTCAGTTAAATGTCAAAACAGGAGTTAAACAAATCAGTTTAGTGTAATTACAGTTCCAATTACAAAAACAGTTCCATTTCAAATAATTCAGTTTAGCATAAGCACGCAATGTAAATGTAAGTAAAGTTTCAGTTTAGCATAAGCACGCAGTTTAAATGTAAGTTCGGTTTAATTGTCAAAAACATTTCTATTTCAAGCTATTCAGTTTAGTCAAACAATTCATTTTAGTATAAGTATGCCGTTAGTTCTATTTAAACCATAGATAGGGCCCTTTCTGGTGCTACCACGCCGGGTCAGAGTGGACCTGGGAGCAATGGCAATTAGGGGGTGCTCCGTATTCCCCAAAGCTCCAGCATTACAGGAACCTCACCATCAGATTGAGTGTCATAACAGCACATTCAGGGGGGTTCTTACCCCTCTACAGAGGTGCAGTCGGCGTATTCTTCAGCCCCAGCCGACTGGGCAATAACTAAGGATTATTATTATTATTAGTTATGTGAAACAATAAAATTGTATACACAAAAATGTCTATCAAATTGAAAGGAACATTTGAAATCATATAATTATTGGTATTAGATCGGAATACTTGGAATCAGACGACTGTGTGAAAATTGTTTGTATTATATAGGAATACTTGATATAACTGTGAGCGAAAAAATTAAAGAAAAACAAAAAAATGTAAACCCAGTCAGTAAGGACTGTAGAATACACCGACTGCTTCTCTGCATAGGGTTAAGACCCCCCTCCAACGAATGTCCAAGATATGTCGCTAAAAATCCTCTGGTGAGGTACCAGCAATTCTAGAGCTTTGGGGAATGTGGAGTACCCCTTTGTTGCCATTGCTTCCAGGTCCACTCTAACACCGAGTGGTAACTCCTGATAGGGTTCTATCTATGAGTCAAATAGACCTGTTGGACATTTAAACTGAATGTAAACATGGCCCAGTCGGCTGGGGCTGCAGAATACACCGACAGCTTCACTGTAGAGGGGTAAGACTCCCCGACGAGTATGCTGGATATGTCACGAAACTAACTCATTGCCATCGCTCCCCGGTTCACTCTGGCTGGAGTGGTAGCACCTGATAGGGTCCTATCTATAGGTCAAATAGAACTAAACTGTGTAATTATGCTAAACTGAATTGTTTGAAATAGAACTATTAATATGGATAAAATAAAATGGATTAGGCATTAAATAACCTACAATGGTTGATATGCCATAAAACCAGACCAAACCAAACCTGACAGTAAATAAATAGCTTAGGTTAAATTGAATTGTCAGAAATAGAGATCGAAAATAACCTTACAAGCCATCCAAGTAGAATGAGCAAGACTTGTTGGAAACTGCTGGGCTTAATTCATAAGGTGTGCTGACAGCAAGGGTTCCTTCTCAACATCGATCTGAATCGACCGTCATTCAATGTAAGTCCTCTAGATGGCATTCAGTGTCCACAAACAACTGATAAATGAAGGTTTTTGTCGCTGGGTTAAAACTGGCGGGTTCATGTGTCGCTAGTATGTTCTTATATACTACCCAAGCAGTATCTAACATGTCTGGCTCGTCTTATTTCGAAAGTTTGCGAGATGTCAGAAAATTGGCCGTACAGCTGCTGTCTTATTGGGTGCTGCTTCCTGAATTAGTTCAGAACTTTATTTTATCAGAGATTTCAAATTTCAATATGGTCAATAATCTGTCAAAATCTGTCTATGCATTACCTATGCGTACGTTGACATTTCAGTAAAAAAGATATTGCTATCTAGGTTCATAGTTGGTTTGTTTCTTTGTTTGGATTTTATGGCATATCAACTTTTGTAGTTTGTTTTATGCTAAATCCATTTTAATACAAATAAACAGTTCTATTTCAAACAACTCAGTTTAGCATAAGTACATAGTTTAATTGTCAAACATTTCGATGTCAAGTAATTCAGTTTTGTCAAACAGTTCCAATTCAGACCATTCAGTTTAGTATAAGTATAGTTTTTGGTTACAGTTAAATGCCCAAACAGTTCTATTTAATACAATTCAGTTTTGTAAGTGTACAGTTTAGTCCTCTTTGACCCATAGATAGGACCCTCTCCGGTGCTACCACTCTGAGCCAGAGTTGACCTAGGAGCGATGGCAATAAAGGGGAACTCTGCATTCCCCAAAGCTCCAGATTTACTGGAGCCTCACCATAAGATTGTTTAGTGTCATATCCAGGATACTCTTTGGGAAGTCATACCCCTTTGCATAGAAGCTGTCGGTATATTCTACAGCTCCAGTCGACTGGGCAAGTTTATAGTTAGGTTCGGTTTACTTATTTAATGGCATATCAAACTTTGTAGGTTATTTCATGCCATTATCATCCTTGTAAAAGATAAGTAGCAATAATATTTAACTCATAAGTAGGAGAAATAAGGAGGCTCATTCCTTTCCTACAGAGAATCAGAAGAATTTTTTATATACATATTCTCATGGGACACTTAAAGTTAGCGAAAGGCCAATGACGTCAGAAAGAATCGAATTTAGGAAAGACAGCCGCAATCTCACCTTTCCAAAATTGGATTCCATGAAAATAAAAGAATTTGGTTATTTTTAGATACGTTCAATTCACTTAGGTTTAAAAGCAAATTTGAAAAAGAACGAAACCGGAGAATTGTCAATTTGTACCGTTGACAGAAAGACAAAAACAAAAAGAAACATCTTGAAAATCTCTATAATATTTCAAGTCTTTTTCATATCGGAATATAAGTTTATAATGTTATTTACCAAGAGATGGAATTTCATATTGGCAAATGCTTAAATGTTAGCGTAGGAAAAACCACACACAATCATGCACATGGCTCTCACAGGTAAATGACACCATATTTTGGTATCAGCGGTACCGGGAAACGTATTTGATGTAAAAAGGATATTTTCAGTGTGTATCATAGGACCAAAATACGTAGTGTCTGAAAGAAAGGAGTTCGCAGAAAAGAACCACTCAAAACTTGAATTTTAAGGAAGAAAATAATAGTTGCTTTTATTCTTGGAGACTACAGCGGACTGTAGTTAAAAAGTTTGTTCGATAGCGTTCTTCCCCCTCCTCTTCTTGGCGATTCTGACGGCGTCATTATTGTTGACTTGTTGATACTTTCATATCAGTCGAATTGCTAACAGGCTGGGTATGACATGGGTCGGGGCATCATGGACCTCTGTTGAACCTGTTTGGAAATCTGTCTTGAACAGCCAAAATCTCGTTACTTGATTTCTTATATAGCGATTTGATGGATCAATTCGAAGGTTCCGGAAGGCTCGATGATCACCAGTGAAAACAATAGTGTAGCACGTGAAAGTTCATGCGTGATTGTATTAAAATCTCGCTTGAACTCTGCAGGTCATTCTGCCTGCACGAGCGAGGTTCGTGACATTTTTGATCGTCAGATCCATGTACCCAACGACCGATGACAGCTGCTGTGCTCACGCGTTCTCCAACCTTGAGACCGCCGCAATTCAATGACGGCGCCCGTTCGTAATATTACAAGTGTCTTTAGCTTTCAGTGGACTTAAAGAAAAATTATAGAAAGGCATGATTTAGAATAACAAAAAAATTCTAGAAAAGCATGATTTAGAATAACGAAAAATTATGGAAAGGCGTGATTTAGAATAACGAAAAATTATAGAAAGTCGTGATTTAGAATAACGGAAAATTATAGAAAGTCGTGATTTAGAATAATGAAAAATTATAGAAAGTCGTGATTTAGAATAAGGAAAATTATAGAAAGGCGTGATTTAGAATAACGGAAAATTATAGAAAGTCGTGATTTAGAATAAGGAAAATTATAGAAAGGCGTGATTTTGCTCGTCTGTAGAACGAAATGTTTGGCATGGTAAGACAAGTTGATTAATCTTGTCCGTGACACTAAATGGGTGACCTGGTAAGACTAGTTTATAAGACAAGTTATCTCGTCCGTAAGACGAGAGATTTAGTAGAACGCGCTATATATATAAGAACGAGACATTTAGTAAAACGCGCAATAAGAACGATTTAGTAGAGTGCGCTATATATATAAGACGAGACATTTAGTAGAACGCGCTATATCGTCCATACTCACTTCCTAAAACGAATTATCTCGTCCATGAAACTACATGAGTTAACGTATTATCTCTTGCTCGAGGGACAAAAAAGTTATTTATCAAGACCAATTATCAAGTCTGTGCCACAATATGCGTGACTTCATGAGACGAGTTATCTCGTCTGGAGCTCTTAAATGGCTGATTTGGTGAGACTATTTATATCGTCTATGAAACAAGATTGAAGACTTGGTTAAACGAGTTTCCTCGCCCATCACACTAAAAAGTTGACTTGGTAAGCATGATTTATCGCGTCCCTCGCACTTGAGTTGGGGTTTAGTGTGACGAGTTATCTGGTTCGTAAAAATAAAAGTGTATCTTCGAAAGACGCGTTATATTGTCCGTGACACAAAATGGGTAATTTAGTAGAACGAGTATTTTCCTCCGTAGCATTGAATGGGTAATGTGATAGAATGAGAATGGATGATTTGGTAGAAAAAGTATTCTCCTCGGTGGCACAGAATGGATGATTTTGTAGAACGAGTATTCTCCTCCGTGGCACTGAATGGGTGTTTTGGTAGAAAAAGTATTCTCCTCCGTGGCACTGAATGGACGATTTGGTAGAAAAAGTATTCTCTTCCGTAGCACTGAATGGATGATTTGGTAGAAAAAGTATTCTCCTCCGTGGCACTGAATGGACGATTTGGTAGAAAAAATATTCTCCTCCGTGGCACTGAATGCGTGTTTTGGTAGAAAAAGTATTCTCTTCCGTGGCACTGAATGGACGATTTGGTAGAAAAAGTATTCTCCTCCGTGGCACTGAATTGATGATTTGGTAGAAAAAGTATTCTCTTCCGTGGCACTGAATGGACGATTTGGTAGAAAAAGTATTCTCTTCCGTGGCACTGAATTGACGATTTGGTAGAAAAAGTATTCTCCTCCGTGGCACCGAATTGACGATTTGGTAGAAAAAGTATTCTCTTCCGTGGCACTGAATGGACGATTTGGTAAAAAAAGTATTCTATTCCGTGGCACTGAATGGACGATTTGGTAGAAAAAGTATTCTATTCCGTGGCACTGAATGGACGATTTGGTAGAAAAAGTATTCTATTCCGTGGCACTGAATGGACGATTTGGTAGAAAAAGTATTCTCCTCCGTGGCACTGAATGGACGATTTGGTAGAAAAAGTATTCTCTTCCGTAGCACTGAATGGATGATTTGGTAGAAAAAGTATTCTCCTCCGTGGCACTGAATGGACGATTTGGTAGAAAAAATATTCTCCTCCGTGGCACTGAATGCGTGTTTTGGTAGAAAAAGTATTCTCTTCCGTGGCACTGAATGGACGATTTGGTAGAAAAAGTATTCTCCTCCGTGGCACTGAATTGACGATTTGGTAGAAAAAGTATTCTCTTCCGTGGCACTGAATGGACGATTTGGTAGAAAAAGTATTCTCTTCCGTGGCACTGAATTGACGATTTGGTAGAAAAAGTATTCTCCTCCGTGGCACCGAATTGACGATTTGGTAGAAAAAGTATTCTCTTCCGTGGCACTGAATGGACGATTTGGTAAAAAAAGTATTCTATTCCGTGGCACTGAATGGACGATTTGGTAGAAAAAGTATTCTATTCCGTGGCACTGAATGGACGATTTGGTAGAAAAAGTATTCTATTCCGTGGCACTGAATGGACGATTTGGTAGAAAAAGTATTCTCCTCCGTGGCACTGAATGGACGATTTGGTAGAAAAAGTATTCTCTTCCGTGGCACTGAATGGACGATTTGGTAGAAAAAGTATTCTCTTCCGTGGCACTGAATGGGTGTTTTGGTAGAAAAAGTATTCTCCTCCGTGGCACTGAATTGACGATTTGGTAGAAAAAGTATTCTATTCCGTGGCACTGAATGGACGATTTGGTAGAAAAAGTATTCTCTTCCGTGGCACTGAATGGACGATTTGGTAGAAAAAGTATTCTCTTCCGTGGCACTGAATGGACGATTTGGTAGAAAAAGTATTCTATTCCGTGGCACTGAATGGACGATTTGGTAGAAAAAGTATTCTATTCCGTGGCACTGAATGGACGATTTGGTAGAAAAAGTATTCTCTTCCTTGGCACTGAATGGACGATTTGGTAGAAAAAGTATTCTCTTCCGTGGCACTGAATGGACGATTTGGTAGAAAAAGTATTCTATTCCGTGGCACTGAATGGACGATTTGGTTGAAAAAGTATTCTATTCCGTGGCACTGAATGGACGATTTGGTAGAAAAAGTATTCTCCTCCGTGGCACTGAATAGACGATTTGGTAGAAAAAGTATTCTCTTCCGTGGCACTGAATGGACGATTTGGTAGAAAAAGTATTCTCTTCCGTGGCACTGAATGGACGATTTCGTAGAAAAAGTATTCAGTTCCGTGGCACTGAATGGGTGTTTTGGTAGAAAAAGTATTCTCCTCCGTGGCACTGAATTGACGATTTGGTAGAAAAAGTATTCTCTTCCGTGGCACTGAATGGACGATTTGGTAGAAAAAGTATTCTCTTCCGTGGCACTGAATGGACGATTTGGTAGAAAAAGTATTCTCTTCCGTGGCACTGAATGGACGATTTGGTAGAAAAAGTATTCTCTTCCGTGGCACTGAATGGACGATTTGGTAGAAAAAATATTCTCCTCCGTGGCACTGAATGCGTGTTTTGGTAGAAAAAGTATTCTCCTCCATGGCACTGAATTGACGATTTGGTAGAAAAAGTATTCTCTTCCGTGGCACTGAATGGACGATTTGGTAGAAAAAGTATTCTATTCCGTGGCACTGAATGGACGATTTGGTAGAAAAAGTATTCTCCTCCGTGGCACTGAATGGACGATTTGGTAGAAAAAGTATTCTCTTCCGTGGCACTGAATGGACGATTTGGTAGAAAAAGTATTCTCTTCCGTGGCACTGAATGGACGATTTGGTAGAAAAAGTATTCTCTTCCGTGGCACTAAATGGACGATTTGGTAGAAAAAGTATTCTCTTCCGTGGCACTGAATGGACGATTTGGTAGAAAAAGTATTCTCTTCCGTGGCACTGAATGGACGATTTGGTAGAAAAAGTATTCTCTTCCGTGGCACTAAATGGGTAATTTGGTTGAAAGAGCATTCTCCTCCGTGTCATTGAATGGTCGGCTTAGTATGACAAGTTTCTCTCGTTCGCGGATTGAAATCTCGTACGTGTCACGGATAGATTGAAACTTCTAAATAATATTCCTTTTTATCAAAGATTGTGAACCAAATTTCCTTTGAAGCTTTCCGGAGATCTGAAATTAGATCATTTCAGCGACCAGCAATCTTTTTTACACTTTTATCTTTATCTTTCGTTTCTTTTTTTTTTTTTTTTTTTGCTTTTTGTTAATGATGTTTTTCTCCTTTTTTCTTTCTAACTGTACTGTTCTCCGTGTCACGTGTTAAAATACCAGTGTAATATAAGCGACCCTGATACAACAAATTTTACGTAAGCACAGAACTATTTCTGTACTGCAGTAGCCGCGAGAAAATGGTTGTTCACCTTGTGGTCTGAGGAATGCGTGATGGACAGCCACTTTGGATTGCTATTTTGAGTGGAGGCTTTTCTTTATATGCTTAGTCAGCGTCCATGTGGTGCATTCATATAGTAGAATTGACACAACCGCTGTTTGGATGAAATTACGTTTTATTTTATCGTATATGTGTAACTTATATGATCAATAACCGATCGATAGCAGTTCATGCTTTCTCTAAGCACATGATGTAATTTTCTATAGATAAGACGCGGTTTCCGAGGTACGAGTACTACCATTTACTTTTTTTATTAAAACGCATATATTCCGTTTTGTCAGAATTCATAAGGAGGACAATGCCACTTGCTGCCTGATCCAGACTGTTGAGCAGGAATTCGGCTTGGGTAGGTGTATGTGCTAAAAGTGCTATGTCATCTACGTCGTCTTGTTGTATACCCAACACAATAATATATATGTTATACGCATAATCATATCCACGCACAATAATAAAGACGAGCGAAAACTTCTTAAAAAAATATACCTCTCACTTTATTTGAAAGGGTCATGTGTGAGAGGGAGTTGGAGACCGAACGGAACTGCAATATAATGACGCCATCAGCGTTGTGTCTTTCTCGTTCTCCGGGACTGCTCAACCGGAGGCCTGGGGGCCCACTCCGCTGGGTGCAGGCTTTCTCTACCGCATCTTGTCACCAACGTGTCTCCAAACTCTATCGGGGGTCGTGAGGGCCCCTTCTGCTGGGTGGTGGCTTTCTCTACCACATCTTGTCACCAACGGGTCTCCAAACTAACAGACTTCCTGTCTTCACCGAGTTTTATAAGAGATCAATCGCCCACTCAATCTTTGGAATGGCGTGTTTGATCGTCATCAAGCGGAAACAACTGTCATGCAGTTCACAGGTCACTCTCTTCCGGTGCATCAGTCTATGACTGTACCATGGGATTTTAACTTGTC
>OY757939.1:18892475-18919975 GCA_963585895.1 Sepioteuthis lessoniana
TTTGTGGGTTATTTAATGCTTAAGCAATCCTTGTAAAAGAACTTTATTTGTTTTCCGTCCCCCCACCGGACAAGTACGACACAAGGCTTTTTTGAAAGTGGATCTGGACGTAGGGCACACGTCCGGCAAAATCCAAAAATACCTTCGGCCCCGTCGGCATTCCTCCCATACGGGCGCCTCAGACGCCAGGAAGTAAAGCAGCAAACAATTGGTAAAGAACAGTAGTGGTACTATTTAACCCTAAGCTGGGATTAGAGAGGATAGAATAGTTTAGATTTGTTTGGTTTCTTTGTTCAATGGCACATCAAACTTTGTGGTTTATTTAATGCCATAGTCATTCTTGTATAATCACAGTTGTACTATTCAACCCACAGCTGGGGGATAAGGTTTTTTTCCCAAAAGTGCTTGTCCGAAAATGAACATAATAGTGTCCATTTATTCTCCCTCCAGCTATGGGTAAATAGTAGGACAGACTGGGTTCTTCAGCCTTGGTGAGGCAACTAGTCTAGGAGAATGAATACTCTGAATTCAATCCTGTTAAACTCCGCTTAAAAATTGACCTTGTGTCATATCCTGCCCGAGCGGATGGGGTTGGGTAAATAGGATAATAGTGTCAGTGAAGTTTGAACTTTCTTACTTTCAGGTTGTAGTCCAGGACTTTACCTATTACGCCACGGGAATTCCCGCTAACATTTGTATATCCATAATTTACCAGCACTGAACATCACTATCGGTGAGGCTTAGAGTATGCTGATTGTGTCTCTTTGCTATGGGTTAACACTATCAAAAAAAGAGGTATTCTAGGTATTCTGGGGAGTGTGGAGTACCCACTGCAACAAGGTCTCTTGTGACTCAGAATGGTAGTACCTATTAAGATCCCATGTATTGGTCAACTAAATCTATTTCAAAATTCTTCGTGTTTGATTGGGCCGTGTACAAAAAAATCTCTAAAGATACAACTATTCCAAAAATGTCAATAGGAACGTACTTTGAGCGCAATTCCCTAACCTCTACCCACAAAAAAACTAAACAGTTTGACATGCTGTAAAAAACTGTCCAAGGTAAAACTAGATTAACTAATTTGTACATACCAAGAACATTCAATATTTTAATACCATCTTCACCATAAAAGTCAGAAACAAGATTACCTTAACTATCGTAAATTTCCTGAAGAAGACCATAAAGACTGAAACACGTGCAGAGCATAATTATATGAAATAAAAACTTTAAGTACCACATTCAAATTTATTTGCGGACCTATTCATTTTAAAATACTTACTTTTCTCTTGTTGGACTTACAAAAAGTATATATATATATATATAAACTTAACAAAAACTTTAAAAAATCAATCTTTATACTAGCAAACAACCCCTGATGATGGACTGAGATGCGTCTGAAAGCATTCGGGACAATTCAGACAAATTCATTTACCAACTCCAGCCTAAAACCAAAACATTGTTCAGGAAACTTGAAAGGATTCTAATAAAATTATATAGACAAAAAATGTTTTTATTATTTAATAAAACATGTTTAAATGAAAGACTGCTGTCCAACTACTCTCTCTCTCTCTCACACACACACACACACACACACACACACACACACACATATATATATATATATATATGTCTGTGTGTGTGTGTGTGTGTGGATGCAAATAAAGCCAGTTATTTGTTGGTAGCATGTGTTTATGGGCGGCCAAATAGTTGTACCGTTCGAGCGGAATATTCGTTGATAAAGGCTATTTTATTTGAAGAACAAAGGGTTGTTGGTGCTATCTTCCTAGGTCAATAATGGTCACTAAAGGTCAATGTAGGGTCAAAACTGCTATTTCCAGCCAATTGGAAAGAGATAATTAGTTTATTATAGAATATAAATATGCTTCTAAACGGTAGGGAGGATGATATTACTTTTAACCTTTGAGGTCAGATGAGGTCTCATAGAACTATATGAAGCTTTTCTGGGGTACGGAAATTTCTTGGTGGTAATTTGATCCACCCTCTGATCCTTACCTTATAGTGCTGAGTGTTAAGCAAGGCGGTATCAAGTACCATTTTTAAAGTCTTTGGTATGACGCAACCTGGGATTGAACCCAGGGTGTTTTTGTTTAAAAGTCCGTATCACGAAACTATGTCCTTAAATCTTGGTCCCTTTATCTTGAGCAATTTAGCTTAACAATTATCATCTTCCTAAACAGAATTTGTGACCCAAGTTCAAATTCTCGACGAGATTGTTACGGTTTACAGCTCGTTAATATCCTTAGGAAAGGCATGAACTCTTCTGTTCTCCAATAACATATCGACTCTCTTACTGTATTAGAATTACAAAAAAAAATTGGTGAAGCTCCAGTAATACTGGAGCTTTGGGGAATGCAGAGTACTCTTCCATTACATTCGATCCTAGGTCCACTCTGGCCCGGAGTGGTTGCACCTGAAAGGGTTCTATCTATAGGTCAAATAGAACTGTTTGACATTCAAGCTAAGTGCAAAAAAATGACTTATACTAAATTGAATTGTTAGAAATAGGACTGTTTGATCATTTAAATGTGTTTAAACAAATGTCTGATATTTAAGTGAATTGTTTGTGATACATAGCAATTCTATTGGAACGATTTGCTAAATTGAATTGTTAGAAATAGAACTGTTTGATAATTTGGCTTTCGAGAAAAAAATTCTATCTTCTTATTTATTCCGTTTTTCATAATTAAGTTTTAACTTTGTTAAAGGCCACGACTACTTTTTTAAAAATTCATTAAAGTATTTATACGCTTCTTTGCATACTTATAGGCATTCTATAATACGTTTACTTAGGTTTATGGGGTTTTAATAAGTCTAATAGGAGGTGTCCGTGGTGTAATGGTTATCGTCGTAGAAAGTGGACACAGCGACACTAGTTCAAATCCTGGACGAGACTGATAGCATTTCACATAGCACTAATAGTCTTTGGAAAGGTATGAATCCAATTATTCTCCCTCCAGCTATGGGTAAATAGTAGGGCAGACTAGGTTCTTCAGCCTTGGTGAGGCAACTAGTCTAGGAGAAGGAAAACTCTAAATTCTTTCTTCCAGGCTTCTTCGATACTGCTATATGGATGCACTACTTGGACGCTGACTAAACGGCTGGAGAAGAAGCTAGACAGCAATTATACAAGAATGTTAAGAGCAATATTAAACAAGTCCTGGCAGCAACACCCCGCAAGGCACCAACTATACGGTCACCTACCACCTATCACGAAAACTATCCAAGCTAGACGAACAAGATATGCCGGACACTGCTGGAGAAGTAAGGACGAGCTCGTAAGTGATGTACTCCGGTGGACCCCCGCATATGGCCAATCAAAAGCAGGACGACCAGCTCGAACATACATACTGCAGCTCTGTGAGGATACGGGATGTAACCCTGAAGACCTGCTGGAGGCGATGAATGATAAGGAGACGTGGAGAGAGAGGGTCAGGGATATGCATGCTGGCTGCACGACATGATGATGATGATGATGATGATGATGATGATCTCCGGTTAAAAATTGACCTTGTGTCATATCCTGCCCGAACGGAGGGGTTGGATAAATATGAATAAGTGTCATAGTGTGATCTTCTTTTGACCAGGTTCAATTTTTAATTTGGATTTACAGTAAAATTGTCTTTGATTCCATCACCAGAGGGAAGACGGGACAAATATTTCTTGCTTATGATCTTCCCATAGATACAGTTACAGCCATAATTATGCTCTGTAGAAACATAAAAGTCAAGGTTCGGTCACCGGATCGAGACACGCAGTTCTTCAATATTGCTGCTAGAGTTCTGCAAGGAGATATATTAGCACCCTATTTCTTTATAATCTGTCTAGACTACGTACTTGGAACGTCGATAGATATAATTAAAGAAAATGGCTTTACACTAAAAAAAAGACCCAAAAAACAAGAAGACGATATCCCACAGAAACTATTACTGACACAGACTATGCAGAAGATATAGCGCTTCTTTCAAATACACCCACACAAACTCAATCCCAGCTGCATAAACTGGAGCTTGCAGCAGGAAGCATTGACCTTTACGTGAACGAAAATAGAGTTCTTGTTTTTAAATCTAGAAGGAACAATCTTCACTCTACATGGTGGTCCTCTGAAATTAATAGACTAATTCCTGTATGCCGGCAGCAATGTCTCATCTACTGAAAAAAGACATCAATATACTCCTAGCCAAGGCATTGACTGCCATCGATAGGCTAGTCTATCCGATACAATAAACTCTAGTCTAACTGATAAAAGAAAACAAGATTTCTCCCAAGCAGTGGTTGTGACAATACTATAATATGGCTGCACTACATGGACGCTGACAAAGTGCATTGAGAAAAAGCTTGACGGGTACTGCACAAAAATACCACGAGTTACATTGAACAAATCCTGGAAGCAGCAACCCATGAAGCAATTGCTGTATAGTCACTTATCTCCCATCCCTAAAACCATCCACACATGACAAGACATGCGGGACACTGCTGGAGAAGCAAGGACGAAATCCAAAAGTGGGTTCTCCTATGGACACCTGCACATGGACAAGCCAGCTTTGGTCGACCAGCGAGAACCTAACAACAACATCTCTGCAGAGCCACAGTATGCCGTTTAAAAGACTTGCAAGGAGTGATGGACGATAGGGACGGAGAGATTCAGGGAAATCCGCGCTATCAGCGCGAGATGATAACGATGATGATGATATATAATGTAGATTTTTTTTGTATACAAAAAATAGCTCAGAATATCGGTTATAGGCCATACTTGGGGTGGAATTATTTCGATTAATGCCGACATACAATTAATGACATTTACTAACAGTCAGTTGGTCTGATATCGTCACATGACAGTCAAGTACCGTTGACTCTGTGTCTACGCAATACTAGCTTATATCTACCTATGTATATCATCATAACATAGATAGATAGATAGATAGATAGATAGATAGATTTGTTTTAAATGCACCCAAAGTTTCATATTTCAAATTAAGTAGAAATTAGATGCAGTAAAAAATTTCTCCAATGACCTTCCATACATAAAAATGTAGGATTAGAGCAGGCCTTCTTAAAATCGTGACAAGACAATATGGCCACATTGCTTACACTTCTACTTCGACTTTTGATCCGAAGAACTGCAGAGATCAAGAGATTAAGATTAAGGGACTCCAGAGATTAAGATTCATTTGCAAATACTGAATTAAATCCAAGTGCAGTAAATTATCTTATAAAAGAAAAAAAATTCTATTTACTGTTTATATATCTGGATTAAACGAAAAAAAAGCACGAAGTTTCCCCACCTCTCTCTCTCTCTCTCTCTCTCTCTCTCTCTCTCTTCATCCCTATCCGCAATCGCTCTTGGTAAGTCCTCCAGACAGTAACCAGTGTCTGCACAGACCTGATGAATGCAAGTCCTTGCTCCAACATTGGCCCGTCTATGTGTTGGAGTCCATATGAAAATGCCGTTATGAACACTACCCCGTATGTTTTGCTCGTCTTAGTTGAGTGATTTTTGAGATGGGAGGCAAGTGGCCGTACAGCTGCTGTCTTATAGGATATATACATATATATAAATACATATGTATATTGGCCATTAGCAAATTAAAATTTCGGCCACACATAAAATGGAAGAATGTTAACTGTTATGTTTTGACCTTCGACCCGGCCCAAAAAAATGCTATTTCAAGGTGATGCACCGGAAGGAAGTGACACATTCCAATGGCCTGTAATCGAAAGAGATCGCGTGGGCGGATTAAGGCTTATAACATGGGACAAGGTGAAGGTCCCACTATGCCAATACAGACTGATGCACCGGAAGAGAGTGACTTCTGAACTGCATGACAGTTATTTCCGCTTGATGACGATTAAACATTCGATTTCAAAGATCCAGTGGGCGATCGTGTGGGCGTTGAATTATTATTTAACTCTGTTGAGTTCGAGTCCAAGAAGCAGTTGCCAGGAGAGTCCAGACAGCTAGAGACCAGATGTGGTAGGGAAAGCCACACCCGACCGAGGGGGCCCTCGAAAACCCCGATGGAGTTTGGGGTCCAGAGAAGATGCTAAGATGCAATGAAGAAAGCCAGCATCCGGCAGAGTGAGCCCCTAGGCCCCCGGTTGGGCAGCCTTAGAGAACAAGAAAGACACAACGTGACGGTCATAACAGTGGGGTCAAAATATTGCAGTTTTTGTTCGGTCTCCAGCTCCCTCTCACATTCAACCCTTGAACAACCCTTTCGAACCCTTACAAATAAAGTGAGAGGTAAAATATTGTTAAAGAAGCCTTCCTGCGTCTTTGTCCTTGCGTCTGTTTTATTATTGTGTCGTTATGATGCTGTGGATGACTATACAACATAACCAGTTGCAATGAGGGAATGTTACAGAAACACTAATGTTGGGTGTAGGCTGGGGTAGGATCAACCATGGCCAGATCACTTTATCCAGAGTATATGATGCCAAAAACAGCGAACAGTATTAATAAACTAAAAACATAGCTAATTAACCCATCTACCTTCGGTATGTATAGGGCGCCTCGTGTAGCATAATGGCTTGCAAGCTTGATTAATAAACCTGCAAGATTGAGTCCCAGCCTCACTGGGTGGCCCATTTATTCGGGTATGTGTTACATCTAAGCAAATAGCTTAGTAAATTACAACCTTTGATATGTATAGTGCATATATATATATATATATATATATAATGCAAAGCACTTCGAACGAATTGAGCACTCTGGTATCCGGTAAACAGCTGCTGCTGCTACATAATACCTTATCATATTTACCAACCCCTCCGATCGGGCAGGATATGACACAAGGTCATTTTTTAAGCGGAGTTTAACAGGTTTGAATTCAGAGTTTTCCTTCTCCTAGACTAGTTGCCTCACCAAGGCTGAAGAACCCAGTCTGCCCAACTATTTACCCATTGCTGGAGGGAGAATAATTGGATTCATACCTTTCCCAATGGTATTAGTGCTATGTGAAATGCAATCAGTCTCATCGAGGATTTGAACTCGTGTCGCTGTGTCCATTTTCTACGACGATAACCATTACACCACGTAATACCTTATAATTCCTAGGCCAAAGAGGTACGCTTGTTAGCCGAGCGGTCTGATATTAAGTCTAACGTAAAGTTGGACGGGTTTCGATTCCAGCTTCAAGTGTCCTACATGTCTAGCCACACTGAAGAGCTGTGATAAACGAAACAGTCTGTCTGTGGATGACTATATATATAGAGAGAGATAGATATGCACGCAGTGTAATAGTTATTGGTGTAAACGGCGAATCGAGTTCAAATCTTGGACGAGGTTGTTTGTATTTTACTTTAAGTTAATGCCCTTAGGAAAAGTGCGAATTCAATTATTCTTCCCTCATCTATGGATAAACAATATGTTTGACTGAGTTATTTAACCTTGATAAGCCAACCGATCTAGAAAATGGAAAACTCCGATTTTAAACCTGTTAACCTCCACTTAAAAATTGACCTTGTATTACATCCTGCTCGTGTTGGTGGTGGTAGTGGGGGGGTAATATATATATATATATATATATATATATATATATATTGTTAGTTTCTGACCAGTCTTTATGACTATATATATATATATATGTATATGAAAGTAAATAATGGAAATGAATCCGACAATAGAGAGAAAAATGGGAAAATAAAGTAACCAAAGAGAAGAATTTAATGCAAAAGAAAGTCAACGTTATAACATTTCGGTTCTAATGATATCATCCTTCCTCGTCCTGATGATGGTTCATTAGAACCGAAACGTAATCACTTTTACATTAAATTCTTCTCCTTGGATCACATTGTTTTTCGATTTTTCTCTCTATATATTTATATATACAAAGAAAGAAATAATCGATACATGAGGACTAAGTTTTGCTGTTTTCTGAGATCAAATCTATAGTAACGATTGGACTGACTTTATTTACGTTGTGGATGGTGAATCTGTTTATATTAGTTTTTAGTGCATGTCTAGTTGTTTTAAAAATGATTTTGGAGTGTGGATGGTTTGGTTGGTTGGTGTTTTGAGGCATATTAACCATTGTGGATTATTTAACACAATATAATAAATAATCCACAAAGGTTAATATGCCTCTAAACACCAACCAAACAAACCATCCACACTCCAAAATCATTTGTAAAACAACTAGACGTGCACTAAAAACTAATATAAACAGATTCGCCATTCCCAACGTAAATATAAACTAAAAACATAGCTAATATATATATATATATATATATATATATATATATATATATATAGTACAATTTGATGGAGACTCAAACTCGGTTAAGTCGTCACAATAAATTTATTTCGGCGGAATATATTATTGCGATACTCTCCGTCTCGTCAGATGACTCTTTACATGCTTCTCTCCTGTCGCAGAGTGGTGAATGTGGAGTTACAGTTCGTATTTAGAAGATAAAATAAAGGAATTAAAAAGTAAAAAATAAAAAATAAAAAAATAAAAATAAAAATAAGGTGGAATTCAAATTACAAATTATTTCAGTCATAGGCGTGAGCAGTGGGGGTTAACATGTTATATGTTAGAACGATTAAGAAACAGGAGTGGAATTAATCTACTGGTCAGTCCCTTCTAATTTTGTGTTCTTGTAGTAGTTCCTTCTACTTGGCAAGTGTGATTTTCTAAACAGACTAAGATCGTTTAACTAATGGCTATCTCATACATGATTTACATTTATTCCTAATATGTCAGTTAATTAACTCAGCTGTTGCCATCCAAGATATTCCTCTTGTTTCAATTAGGACCGAGATAGTTAAACCAGATAAGGTGGAGACATTTTATATAGTCGTCAAGTGTTTTTTAATTTACCTAAAAATGGTCAATATATATATATATATATATATATATATGTAACCGGCTCATTGGCCGAGTAGGTAGAGTGTTTGTCAATGGTTCGGGAGACCTGGGTTCGATCCCAGGTCGCGTCATACCAAAGATTTTTAAAATGGTACTTGACACCTCCTTACTTAGCACTCAGCACTCAGCAATATAAGGTACGAATCAAGGGTAGTGGAGCAATCAAGAGAAAAGAATAGCGCCCTCCCCTACACCTCGGTGTTGTAGCTATTGAAAAGAGAGCCTTCTGGTCGCCCTCGACGATGATCGCCATCTTTACTTATATATATATATATATATATGTTGAAATATTAAAATATGAAGTTTGACCGGTTTCGATCCTTACTGATCACAACCTTTATCGAGGATCAACGAGTAAGAAAGAAACAATTGGGGGAATTTGTCATGAGTGAAAAAATGGCGGGGAGGGTAAATTCAAATGGTGATCAAATTCAAACCCAGTAAACAGTCCCTCTGTATACTGGGAGACGGTTTATAATATAAGGTCGACCTTCATATTTTAATATATTAACATGAATAAAATAGGTCTCTTTTGGGCTATTAATATATGTATGTATGTGTGTATGCATGTGTGTGTGTGCGTGTGTGTGTGCGTGTGTGTGTGGCGAATAAAGGCATAAATGAATAAATAAAAATTCGTTCAAAAAATTTATAAATGTTTATATCTTAAAATTGAATTAAAAGTTTGCAGAAAAAGATTTCCTCTACCTTTTCTTGTAACAAAGATAATATTTGTCAGAGTGAAGATATTTTCAACAGAGATTGTTAAGATTCGTAAATGAAGCATAAGTTTGCTTAAAATAACGGGAAATATTTTGAGTAAGATAAAAATCTTGGTATTAGAATGTCACTATGTAAACAGAGAAAAGTATTTATGCCTTAATGTGTTGACGCTGCTGCTAACATCATATCAAGTAGAGAAAGATTACTATCTTTAACACAAAAATAAATATAAACATATACTTTTCCTATTTAAGAAGAATTGACTGACTTGAAATGAAATGCACCCTTGAAAGAAAAGAATCTATGTTTTAACTCAAAATAAATAAACTGAAAGATATTTGAGTAAGTAATAATTCATACAATATGAAGAAACTGTTCCTAAACACTGAAATAAATAATGTGATATTATTTCTAAAAACAGTGAAGTTATACACAGAAATCTTAAAAAAATTACAATAAAGTTGTATATTGACCTTCGACCCGGCCAGAAATGCCATTCCAAAGACGCGGAAGTAGCATATTTCTTTGGCGTAGGCGGGCTTGGCTGACAATATGGGACAAGGTAAAATCCCGCGGTACAGTCATAGACAGATGCAACGGAAGAGAGTGACATGTGAACTGCATGACAGTTATTTCCGCTTGATGACAATCAAATATGCCATTCCGATGGATATTGAGTGGGCGATTAAACTATTATATAACTTGGTGAAAACAGGAAGTCAGTTAGTTTGGAGATCAGACCCGTTGGTGACAAGATGCGGTAGAGAATGCCAGCATCAAGCGGAGTGGGCCCCAGGGCCTCCGTTTGAGCAGCCCTGGAGAACGAAAAAGACACGACGCTGATGGCCATAAGAGTGAGGGTCAATATGTTGCAGTGCAGTTCGGTCTCCAACTCCCTCTCATACACAAACCCTTCAAATAAAGTGAGAGGTATATTTTTTTTAAAGTCTTCACTCGTCTTTATTCATTGCGTCAATATGTATTCTGCATGTATATGTGTATATATGCATATTCATTATATGAGTATACAACAATAAGACCATATTACTTCTAACCGGACATTGGCCAAGCGGTTAGAGTGTTCGCCAATGGCCCGAATCATACCTAAGACTCAAAAAATGGTACTTGATGGCTCCTTGCTTAACACTCAGCATTATAAGGTACGGAACAAGGGTAAAGTAGAGCAATCCAGGGAAGGAGTAGCGCCCTCCCCTACACCTTGGTGTAGTAGCTATCGAAAAGTGAGCCTTCGGGTCACCCTCGACTATGGTCGCCAACTTTTACTTCTATAAACCCTTTCTATACTAGATATATTCTAACAAACAGATCCCTTCCCCAACCTGTTTCACAGATGTTTTTTTTTTTATGTTCATGATTCCCTACAAATAAACTCCTAATAAAAAACAACAACAAAAAATAATAACCTAGAAATTATCTAAAGTTTATTATGAATTCCTAAGATCTGTCCTTTGAATTTCTTTTCTTATTTTCTTTAACTTGGTTCGGCATCAAATGACCAATGAGGTTGATATGCCGTAAAACAAAACAATAACAAAACAAAAATAATTCATTACTTACTACTGTTTGTTCCATATTTACTGGAGAAATGTTTATTTATTTGCTTATTTTTACTATTTAGGTAGGCTCAAAATTAGCTGAAAATATCAATAATTTATCAATGAATTTCATTGGCTAAGAAATTGTATTAAAAAAAAATCCTACATCTCGATTGGTCGATAAATGTAAAAAATACAGATACAAAAAAAAATCTCAGTTTCTCGAGTCAATTTTTTTTTTTCAACAAAGAAATTAACACTTTTTTAGTTTTGAAATCATTTGAGCTTAAACTCACACACACACACACACACACACACAAATATATATATATATATATATATATATTGTAACAGTGTTGGTTGTTACGAATTCACTTTGTGGGTTTGTAGTGAAACAAGTGCGATATAGTTTGGAGTGTGCTCAATATCTGAGCGAGCCGAAACACTACTGCATAGTTTGGAACGAGCCGCCGCTGGCATTAGCCTCCATGTCAATGCACACAAAACTGGATATATGTGCTTTAATCAAACAGGCGACATTTACACACTTGAGGGAACCTCTCTGATACTGGTTGACAAATTCACCTACCTAGTAAGCAGTGGCTCATCAACCGAAAAAAAAACATGGACACGCGGCTAACGAAGGCATGGACGGCTATCGATAAGCTATCGATCATATGGAAATCAAACCTGACCGATAAAATGAAACGCAAGCAGCGGACGTGTCGGATGCTTATGGTCACGTCGGATGCTATATGGATGCACTACTTGGACGCTAACAAAACGGCTGGAGAAGAAGCTAGACGGCAATTACATAAGAATGTTGAGAACAATATTGAATAAGTCCTGGCGGCAACACCCCACAAAGCACAAACTATACGGTCACCTGTGTACCATCACAAAAACTATCCAAGTTAGACGAACCAGACACGTGTAATTTAATGGCCGAGGGATTTCGTTTTATGCCTTTGGGTTTAGTTAGCCTGAGAACCTTTCGGCTCAGTATATGGGTTACTTAGGTGCAACATTAACACAGCCGTTCACGCGCGCGCGCAGAGCGGCCGTATCACTCAGAGATGTCACAATAGCCCAGATGGGAAACGGGGCTAGCAAGTGTGAACGACGTCATGCACCGGAAGCGCGCGGAGAATTTTGGGATTTTAAGAAAGTCAGTTAGTTGAGTTGAAACCTGCCTCGGGAGAAGATGGTTGGCTTTCGCTTGCTCGCCGAAGCCAGGCCAGTGACCTTTGTGGCGGATGCCGCACGAGATGGAGGAGGCCGATGAAAAAGCCAGAACAGAAAGAATGTGTATGTCTCTCCTTCTGTCGAAGAAACTTTAAACTCAAAGGTAATAAAAAGTTTCGTACCTGAACTGAGAAGTCATTACGTGTTTTTCGAATTTCGAGATTCCTATGTTCTATCTTCATGGACAAAGACCTGCCTGAGGCGATGAACGACAGGGAAAAGTGCCGAGAGAGGGTCAGGGATATCCGTCCTAGCGGCACGAAGTCTTCAGGGCTACATCCCGTATCCTCACATAGCTGCTGTATGTATGTTCGAGCTGGTCGTCCTGCTTTTGCTCGGGCATATGTGGGGATCCATAGGAGTACATTACTTATGAGCTCGTCCTTGCTTCTCCAGCAGTGTCCTGGGTGTCTGGTTCGTCTAATTTGAATAGTTTTCGTGGTGGGAGACAAGTGGCCGTATAGTTGGTGCTTTGTGGGGTGTTGCCGCCAGGATTTGTTCAATATTGCTCGCAACATTCTTGTGTAATTGCCGTTCAGCTTCTTCTCCAGCCGTTTTGTTAGCGTCCAAGTAGTTCATCCATACAGTAGTATCGATATATATATATATATACAGAGAGAGAGAAGGAGAGAGAGAAATTAATAACCAGGTGATCCAAGCAGAAGGAGAGATTTATTAAGTTACAAAATCGACACTATAGCGTTTCGGTTCTAATGAAGCTTCATCAAGACAGTGCGGGATGATATTAGTGATGTTAAATCAACGATGGATGTTTAAAATATATATATATACACACACACACACACACACATATATATATATATATATATACACTCTAGTCTTCAGACGGCGATGTTTATTGTATTTTTAGTTGGAATTGTAAATTAAAATATATTCGTTGGTTGGTTCGGTTGGCTCTTTGGCTTTTATTGCATATCAATCTTCATGGGCTATTTAATGCCGAATTCTTATTATATATATATGTGTGTGTGCGTGTGTATATATATATAAATATATGTTTAACCAAAGATTCCAAAATGAAGTTTTTGTAGATAACGTTTTAGATAAGCAGGATCCCATTTGCTTATATAGGAATAAATGATTTCAATTGATCATATCTCAAGAAAGACAGAACGTCTTCCATTTTGACCGTCTCAAACTGATCGCTCAAACTATTCATCTTAATGAGAGCGAAAGCGCTACATTGTATGAGAACGTATTTAACGATACAAGGCGTGTGACATGTCAAACGCTGTGGTTGTTTTCTTGTTTCAGTATGAAAGAGTGAGCAAGCCTTTTTTGACCAATGCGCAGTCAGGATATCATGACTTGTTCTCCTCTTGATTTTTGAAAGCTGGTATCCATTCTCCTCAAATGGTCTGGATCTGGAAGAGTTTATTGTGGGCGTTATTATTCCAGCGTTGTTGCCATTTTGCGTGAAGGAGTTTATTGATTTAGGGTTTCAGGTCAGTAATAGGAATCCTGAACTTATCAGTGGGCAGATCGAAGGCCAGTTTGGCTGCTGAGTCAACTCTTTCATTTCCACTCACTCCAATGTGGCTAGGGATCCAGTATGTAAGTATTTCTTAACTATTTGATATAGAATCTAGTCTACACAACAACTTCATGATTAGGCGACTCTCAAGGTTTTTATTGCTTAATGATAGTAAGACCGAGAGTGAGTCTGAGAATATGATAAATTTCTAATGTTTGCTCTTCGAGATGATATCGAGAGCTTTATCTATTTCACGGGATTCTACTGTAAAGACGGAGCTTTCCATCGGATGAACTTTCTTGAGAATTGTTTTATTTAGAACACCTGCGAATGACATTTTGTCATTGTCGTTAGAGTCATCCGTGAAAACATATAGGTGATTATAAAATATATTGATGAAACGTCTTGGGACCTTCAAGCTCGCTTGAAAAAACACAAAAGAGACATTAAAGTTGGTAACCTTAATAATGCACTTCTTCAAGACATTTCTCAATCAGATCAGAACTTCGATTTCAATTCTGTAAAGATGCCCATTTTCATTAACAACAAAAGACTAAGACGAGGAGGTGCCAGTGGTGTAATGGTTATCGTCGTAGGAAATGGACACGGCCACACAGGTTCAAACCTGGACGAGACTGATTGCCTTTCACATAGCACTAATACCCTGGGAAAAGGTATGAATCCGATTATTCTCCCTCCAGCTATGGGTAAATAGTAGGACAGACTAGGTTCTTAAGCCTTGGTGCGGCAACTAGTCTAGGAGAAGGAAAACTCTGACTTCAAACCTGTTAAACTCCGCTTAAAAATTGACCTAGTGTCATATCCAGCCCGAGCGGAAGGGTTGGTAAATATGCAACAAAAGACTAAGACGGATTTTCGAGACCGGTGCTATTTCATTTTGTAATTTCTTTTATAATCGTCCAGGTTTTTATTATATTTCTCTGTTCTTGAGCAAATCCATTTTAAATACCTATAATATATTTCATCTTTAGTTAACATTTTCCACACACATAATTTTACACTTTCTCCTTTTCTTTTCCCTTTTGTTTTTCTTCCACTTTTTGATTCAAAATCTTTCTCGATGAACAACTGGAACATATAAATTCTATATAATATTCCTAAGTCAAATAACGTTATTTTAAAAACAAAAGCTGGTTTACTGATTAAACGGCCAACTCTTTCCCGATATATAGATTTCCCTTGTTTTTGTATTTTGTATTTTTAAACATCCATCGTTGATTTTGGATCACTAATATCATCCCTCACAGCCCTGATGATGGTACATTAGAACCTGAAACGCTATAGTGTCGACTTTGTTTCTCAATAAATCTCTCCTTCTGCTTCGATTACCTTGTTATCAGTTTTCCCTATATTGTAGAATTTTATTCCATTATTTCATCATCATCTTGTCGTGCCATCAGCACGTATATCTCTGACCCTCCCTATCGTTCATCGCTTCCGGTAAATCCCCAGGGCTACACCCCGTATCCTCACAGAGCTGCTGTATGTAGGTTCGAGCTGGTAGCCCTGTTACTGCACGGCCACATGATGGGGTCCATAGGAGTAAATCACTAATGAGCTCGTCCCTACTTCTCCAGCAAGGTCCTGCATGTCAGCAACATAAGGTGCGTATCAAGGGTAAAGTGGAGCAATCCAGGGAAAGGTGTAGCACCCGCCTCTACACTTCGGTGTAGTAGCTAAGGAAAAGGGGGCCATCTGGTCGCCCTCGACTACGGTCGCCAACTTTACGTTTTACATATGCTAAATTGTTGTTAGATATAGAACTGTTTGATCATTTAACAGTATGTGAAACAAATGAATTATGTTAAATTGTTACTGGTACATAGCAATACTTGTAACTATTTAACTGTGTGTAAACAAAAAATGAGCTCTGCTCGTTTGAAATATTGTCAAGAAAATATGTTCACAAATCATATATATTTAATAGATATGTATCATCATCATCATCATCATGTCGTGCCGCTAGCACTGATATCCCTGACCCTCGCTCGCCTCTTCTCCCTATCGTTCATCGACTCTGGCAAGTCTTCAGGGATACATCCCGTATCCTCACATAGCTGCTGAATGTATGTTCAAGCTAGTCGTCCTGCTCTTGCTCGGCCATATGTCCATAGGAGTACATCACTTATGAGCTCGTCCATGCTTCTCCAACAGTGTCCTGCATGTCTTGTTCGTCTAGCTTGGATAGTTTTCGTGATGGGAGGCAGGTGACCGTACAGTTGGTGCCTTGTGGGGTGTTGCCGCCAGGACTTGTTCAATATTGCCCGCAGCATTCTTGTGTAATTGCCGTCTAGCTTCTTCTCCAACCGTTTAGTTTGCGTCTAAGTACTGCATCCATACAGCAGTATCGATACGACTGCTGCCTGGAAGAAACTGCGTTTCATTTTATCGGTCAGGTCTGATTTCCATATGATCCATAGCCTATCGATAGCTGTCCTTTGCCTTCGTTAGCCGCGTTTCGATGTCCTTTTCGGTTGATGAGACGCTGCTTCCTAGGTAGGTGAAATTGTCTATACACCCAACCAAGCCGAAACACTACTGCATAGTTTGGAACGAACCGCCGTAGGCATAGGCCTCCTTGTCAATGCATACAAAACGGAATATATGTGCTATAATCAAACAGGTGACATCTCCACACTAGACGGAACCTTTCTGAAAATAGATATGTGTAAACAGGATTAATTCTTCTATGAATCGTCAAACTATTTTTTAAAAAAATAGTTCTACATCTAAATTCATTCATAAATTCAGACGTCGTAATAATTATAAACAAAATCATTCACAAACCAATCCAATGTAAGTCATCCTTCCCATAATCCCATAGGAGTTCACATAGTGGAGTTGTTCATCTACGGGTGACAATCTGGTCTAAAGATCACGGAGAAGCGTGAAATTGAATTGCCATGCAATTACGATTTTTCTATTTGCATTGTTTATGAGTACATTCGATCCTATCTTCTCGAGTGCGGCATCAAATAACCTACATGGTTGATATAGCATAAAACGAAACGAAACGAAACGAAACCAATTCTAAAATCCAGGAATCGTGGCCTTATATTGCCCAAACTTTTATATATAATATTACTACTAATATTGCTGTTTCACTTTTTAAAGTTTTTCACACCAGTTTTAACTATTGGTGATCTTTCACCAGAGTCTAAGTGACAGCAAGTCTCTTCTGGTCTCCAGAACTCTTCAAAGTATTCTAGCCGATCTTGCTATGGTTTTTCACTGTAGTTCAAAGTACCTATTCAATTCTAATTAGCATCTAAAATCTGTGGTCTGTGAACTCATATTTCTGCATGTGGATTGGGTGGTCCCTTTGTATTGCTCATTATATCATTATTACTATTGTTATAGGAGTTCTCCTCTAGCAAGGTCCTGGCACTTATCTCTGTTTTCACTTTCCTTCAGTTTTACCGTGTGGTCAGCCGGAACGCCCAAATCCACTGTTCGACAAGTTTTCTTCTTTTTGTTGATTATTATTAAGTCTGGTCGTCTGGACGAGATAAGGTGTTCTTTTTGTATCTTAAAATTCCAAAGAATTCCGGGTTGTGCATATGTTATATTGTCATCTCCAGCATCATAACGACACAATAGATAAACAGACGCAGTAATAAACGACGCAGGAAGACTTCTTTAACAAAATATTTACCTCTCACTTTATTTGTAAGTTTCGAAAGAGTTGTTCAAAGTTTACGTGTGAGAGGAAGCTGGAGACCGAACATAACTGAAATATTTTGACCCCGAAGTTATGGTCGTCAGCGTTGTGTCTTTCTCGTTCTCCATGGCTGCTCAACCGGAGCACTGGAGTCCACTCTGCTGGGTGCTGGCTTTCCTTACTACACTCTCGTCCAACTCCGACTCCAACTTTCTCGCCTCAACTCAACTGTCCTCTGTTCAATTCGTCGGCCTTATATTACCTTCAAACTCACACGCGGTGATATGGACACGCCTCCACGACTTCGCAATTTCTTCTGATGTCTGGCGATCGGGATGTGTTACTTCCGCTACCTTTGGAATGGCCTGTGTGATCGTCATCGAGCGGAAATAATTGTCATGCAGTTCAGAGGTCACTCCTTCCGGTGCGACAGTCTATGAGAGTATAATGGGATTTTTTTTTAACTCGTCCCATTTCATCAGCCAATTTCCGCCCATGCAATTTCCTCTCATAACTGCCATTAAAATGTGTCACTTCCTTCCGGTGCATCACCTTGAATGCCATTTTTGACCGGGTCAACAGGTCAAAATATTACACATATACCCTTTGTTCGCATGGTCAAATTTAAATTTAATCTACATCTGTTATTTGGTTGCGTCTTGTCTATTCTTGCTTTGGCATAGTTTGTTTTTATGGTGCTGTTTTATTCTATTATCTGAAGATTTGATTTTGGTTTAGTTTAATTTAATGGCATATCAACTATTGTTGGTTATTTAATGCCAAATCTATTTTATACATATAAATAGGTCTATTTCAAACAATTCAATTAAGCGTAAGTACAGTTTAAATGTCAAACACTTCTATTTGACACATAGTTCCCTATCTCCGGGACAAAGTGGACCTGGGAGCGATGGCAATAAAAGGATACTCCGTATCCCCAAAGCTCCAGCATTACTGGAGCCTCATCATCAGCTTGTTTAGTGTCATATCTAGGATACTCGTTGAGGAAGTCTAACCACTCTGCAAAGATGCAATCGGTATATTCTACAGCCCCAACCGACTGGGCCAACTATCAAAAGAGATTCAGTTTCTCTCTGAAGGTTTCCCTTTTTTATCCATATCCAATTTTTCTCGTGTGAGGTTTCCCTTTGTCGCTTGAAACGTCCGTACAGTTGTCTTTCTTCCCATTTTTGTTTCCTTTCTTTTCTGTTCTGTTGATGCTTGTGTTTGTCTTCCTCGTCGTTTTTTTATGTAATCTTCTAGTCGTTATATCGATGCATCAACGCTATCTTGATGGCTGGCGAGTTCTCTTCCTCCTTCTTTTCTTGACACTTACTGTCTGTCTACGGCATCTCTCGGATGTAAGGCCTTATACATCATCTTGAGTTTTCTTGTTGCCTTGTCCATTTGTTGAAGTTCTTCTCTGGTCCTCTTTAAGAATGGTCTCGAGTATCTTACAAGGGTGGATGCCCATTTATTTATCCCTTTAATCATATTTCTGTAATGTAGTTTAGTTTCGAGTAGTTTTCTTGTTCTCAAAAAGTATTTTTTAAATTTTTTTCTTTCGTCTTCACATGTTTGATGGAGTCCACTTCTAATATAATCAAGTATTTTTGGAGATGCCCGTGGTATAATAGTTATCATCGTAGGAAATGGACATGGCCACACGAGTTCAAATCCTGGACGAGACTGATTGCATTTCACATAGCACTAATACCCTTGGGGAAGGTATGAATCCAATTATTCTCGCTCCAGCTATGGGTAGGGGAGACTGGGTTCTTCAGCCTTGGTGAGGCAACTAGTCTAGGAGAAGGAAAACTCTGACTTCAAACCTGTTAAACTCCGCTTAAAATTGACCTTGTGTTATATCCTGCTCGAGCGTAGGGGTTGCTAAATATGCTAATCAAGTATTTGTAATTTTTTTTTCCTCTGAGCGTTTTGATTTTTTCTTGATTTGATAATTGTATTCTTTCTGTCATTTCCACTTTTCCTAATTGGCATGCGACATTTTTCTATGCCAAATTCCATTCCTATATCCCGGTAGTGCATTTTTAATTTTTGTATCTGTCTCCAATTCTTTCACATCTTTTGCGAACAACTTGATGTCATCCATGTATATAAGGAGAGTAATCTTCTCTTGAGATGTCGCAAATTTGTCACCTCTAATGCACTTCCTAATTAATTATGTGGCATCATTGCTATTACAAATAGTTATGGCGAAAGCGCATCTTCCTGAAAGATGCCTCTATGGATGTTTACCTCTTCTAAACTTTTTCCTCATGCTGACAATTCAACTTTCTAGTTTCTCACGACTTCCATGAGGAACTTTATAATTTTTTCAGATATCTTGTATATTTTAAACAGTCTATTATCCAGGATTGTGTGAACATATCATAGGTTTTTTTAGTCAATCAATACCATGATATTTTCCGATCCGCCTTGCTTTTCTTGAGGATTTGATGATCAATGAATAGTAGATCACTAGTTCCTCCCGATACATTGTGGCATTCTTTCTGTTCTTCGAGAAGCTTGAGAGTTATATATCTACTCCGTATTCTGTGCTGTTATAATTTTTCTCATCAGGTAGATACGTCATTGGTCTATAGTTGCTGGGGATGGTTCTTTTTGGTGGGGGTCTTTCTGGATCGGTGTAGTCTTCCCCTTTCTCATCCATTTGGATATATATGCTTCTTCAAGGCATATTCACAGTTGAAAAGCCAGTCTGACGTGGATGAAAATGAATTGATTAGACAAGAATCCATGTAGACCTTCATGGTCTGGAGTTTCCCGATTCGGTAAATTTTGGAGTGATGTATTGCCACTTCGAATCTTTGTAATTCTTTTTGCATGCTATTTATCCATTCGACTTTTCTGTTATGTTCTTCTTTTCCAATATTTTTCTCCAAATTTTTTTAATTTCCTTTGCATCCGATTGTAGGTTAGTCCTTGTGCATTCTTCACCTACTTGTTAATATAATTTTCTTTCGTTATTTTGGAATGTCCTGCTTTGACTGTATTGCTTGACCCTGTCCTGATATCTTTTTGGAATTCTTTTACCAAATATTTTTTTTATCTATCTCTTCAAGTTACTTTAACGGACTTATCTGTTATTTCGTTTTGATTTTTTTTTTATCCCAACATACCAGCGCGTATTTTTTGAGGACTTTCACTCGTTGTCAGAGTTTCTTTTCTTGTCCTTCCAACCTAATTTCTTATCCAGGTTTTATATTTTTATTCGGGTTTCTTCAGGGACACCAATTTTATCACAAAGTAATTTCGCGCTTGCATAAAATAATTCAGTAGGATATTTGGTTTATAATTTATTTACGTTTTCGAGTTTTATATTAACTTTTTCTACAGTCTTGCTTTTTGAGTTATAAGTAATGTTGTCTTCTTTTTAGCAATGATTATTTTTTTTATTAATTCTATATTTATTTTGTATTCTTGTTTTATCGTTTGTTGTGTTTTCGTTTTTGTTTTGTTTTTTTTTTTGGTGTTGGGTTAGGTGATATTCTGGTTATCATTATTTCACATTTAAATTTAGTTTATGGACTCTTGTGTAATTAATATTTTTGTTCTTCGATTTCACGCTCTGACAGTTTTTAAACCAGTTTTAATTATTCGTTTTTCATTGAAAGCTTAACTCTGACTAGTTACTGAAATCTACGATCCGTGACTTCATATTGTCACAGTATTTATTGAGTTTTTTATATGTTAAGACATGATAAATAAAACAACTCTATCACGTGTATTAGTGTGTGTTTTGACTGTGAGTGTGAGTGTGCATTTGCAACTATTGGTTTGGAGCAAGACCAAAAAGAGGAAGAGAAAGGATATGAAACTATTTTGCCGGAGTTTTCTAAGGAGAGATAATTCTTCTAACTAAAAAAAAAAAAAACAAGCATTCACTATCCTGGAATTTTTCTAGACTCGTACACTGACCTACGAATTGCCCAGTTGGCTGGGGCTGTAGAATACACCGACTGCTTCTCTGCAGAGGGCAAGACGCCCCCCTCAACCACGTGAGTCCTGGATATGACACTAAACAATCTTATACTTAACTGAATTGTTTGAAATAGAACTGTTTTTGACATTGAAACTGGGAACTTACGCTTAACTTAATTCTTTGAAATAGAACTGTTTTTGACATTGAAACTGTGAACTTATGCTAAACGCAATTGTTTGAAATAGAACTGTTTTCCAATTTAAACTGCGTACTTATGCTCAACTGAATTGTTTGAAATAGAACTGTTTTTGACATTGAAAATGTGTATTTATGCTTAACTGAATTGTTTGAAATAGAACTGTTTTTAATATTTAACTGTTTGTAAACAAAAACGATACTTATGACGAACTGGATTGTTTAAAGTTTAATTCGGCGTTAAATGACCCAAAAAGGGTTGATACGCCGTAAAACAAAACAATAAAAAAAAACGACTTATTTATTCACTTAAATATCAACACCTATCAAATTTCTATTAACTCTATCTTTCCGCAGGATATGGCACAAAGCCAATTTTCGCGCTGGTTATTTTATCGAGGCTGAAGAACCCAATCTACTACGCTATTAACACTTAACTATAAGGAGGACATATGGATTCATGCCTTTTGCAAGGGCATTAGCGTGAAGTGAAAAATAAACTGTCTCATCTAGGATTTGATCTCGAGTTGTCGATTCCATTTCCTTCTATGATAACCATTTCGCTTAGCGTGCCATCATGACAGTTAAAAAGTCATTCTATTCAGCATTTGAAAATACCAAAATATATTTAAGTGTGTACGCGAATGTTTGTATGTGTATGTTTATTGGTTAGCCTATCTGTGTATATATATAGAACAAACCTCGTTATTGATTAGAGCAATGGATACGTAGCAAAGTCCAAGAAAGGAGTTTTTCGCGCGCAAATGAAAAAAAGTGAAAATTCTCTTGTTGTTATTTTTGCCAAGAAACCTTACAGGTTCGTGCAAAAAGACAAGAAAGTCAAAAACCAACAAAAACAACAACAAAATAACCAAAAATAACACCCCTCCCACCAAAAAAACCCAAAAAAAACCAAAAAAAAAACGATTGTCTGTCTTTATTTCGGTGAGCAAAAGAAAAACTACCTCGAAGAAAAAAAGAAAAAAACAGTTTTTGCCTCCTTCAGATTTAAGCAGAAATGTACGGCTAATAACAGAATAACTAGATTCCGATATATATATATATATATATATATATATATATATATATATATATATATATATATATATATATATATATATATATATATATATATATGTGTGTGTGTGTGTGTGTGTGTGTGTTTGTGTGTGTGTGAGGGGGTATATGCGCATGCGCGTGCATGTGAGGGTCATTCAATAAATAAGGGTAACTTAGCTAAAGGTGTTAGCATTCGAAAACACTGTTTACTGTTGTATATTTTTCGAGGAAATTAATCGTGATAAATCCTTTCATATCTCAAAATACAGTTAGCATGCCCTCATATAGGGTGTCACAGTAGATACGGAGGTGCCCATGGTGTAATGGTTATCGTCGTTGGAAATGAACACGGCGACACGAGTTCAAATCGTGGACGAGACTGATTGCATTTCACATAGCAATAATACCCTTGGGAAAGGTATGAATCCAATTATTCTCCCTCCAGCTATGGGTAAATAGTAGGACAGACTAGGTTCTTCAGCCTTGGTAAGGCAACTAGTTTAGGAGAAGAAAAACTCTGAATTCAAACCTGTTAAACTCCGCTTAAAAATTGACCTTGTGTCATATCCTGCCCGAGAACGACTGGGGTTTTAACTCGCCTTTTACGATGAAGAAATCCAGCGCGTATGCCACAAGGCCAAGAAGAGTCCCCATATATATGTGTGTGCGTGCGTGCGTGTGTGTGTGTGTGAGTCCATGCGTGTATATGTGCGTTGGTGTGTGTGTTTGTGAATGTTTATATTCGCATTTAGAATATATTATGGACTCTCTCGTTGATTATAAAGTAAAGTTGGCGACCGTAGTTGAGGGCGACCAGAAGGCTCCCTTTTTAATAGCTACTACACCAAAGCGTAGAAGTACTCCTTTCTCTTGATTACTCCACTTTACTCTTGATAGTATCTCATATTACTGAGTGTTAAGCAAGAAGGTATCAAGTACCATTTTTAAAGTCTTTGGTATGACGCGACCTAGGATTGAACACAGGTCTCCCGGTGGTAAATATGGTCACAGTAGATATGGGACCCATGGGACTGCTAATAAATCTATTTATAATAATCTTATGTTCTTTTTCGATTCACATTTTAAAATAGTGTACTATAACAACTATTAATCCTCGATCACAATGGCTAGGACAAAAGCGGAAAAATATTTAGCCTCACTATGTATTTTAAGACAAAATCACAGAAAACTGTCGCAAAATAGATGTAACCTATTAATATGATAATGATTTATTAGTGAGAAAAGTCACTCAAAAACGATTTCATGTCCTGGAAGCTGATATTAAAAAAACATTGATTTGATGTCTCTTGCTCAAAGGATGTATTTTTTACAGGCTATGTTCCAAATGACCACCATTACGCTTGTCTCAGTAATTAATCATTATCATATAAATGGGTTGCGTCTATTTTGAGACACCTTTTATATATATATATATATATATATATATATAAGAGCAATATTCTTTCAGGAATTAACAGTTATTTGGGGGTTTTTGTCTTTGTTTAGTGGCATATAAACATTCGTGGGTTATATCATACCAACGACATGTTTGCTGAAGAGTAGTGGTATTATTTAACTCATAACTGGAAGGGGATGAGAGAGTTCATGCCTTTCTCTATGGTATTAATCCGAAAGTGAACCTAATAGGACGACTGGGGTTTGAACTCACCTTTTACGATGTAGCAATCCAGCGCGTATGCCACAAGGCCAAGAAGAGTCCCCATATATATGTGTGTGTGTGTGTGTGTGTGAGTCCATGCGTGTATATGTGCGTTGGTGTGTGTGTTTGTAAATGTTTATATTAGCATTTAGAATATATTATAGACTCTCCCGTTGATTATAAAGTAAAGTTGGCGACCGTAGTCAAGAGCGACTAGAAGGCTCTCTTTTCAATAGCTACTACACCAAGGAGTAGAAGTATTCCTTTCTCTGGATTGCTCCACTTTACCCTTGATACGTACCTTATATTGCTGAGTGTTAAGCAAGAAGGTATTAAGCACCATTTTTAAAATCTTTGGTATGACGCGACCAAGGATTGAACACAGATCTCCCGGACCAATGGTGAACACTCTACCCACTAGGACAATGAGCCGGTCTAAAGGGCCAAGCATTCCAGTTAAAGGACTGAACAACAAAAATGAGTTGTTTATAGCGGCGAAAGCTTGTTTAGAACCAGCCATATTTTGGGGGGAATGACCAGATAACAAAAGGATATTGCACCAATGTGCCACAGTTTATCTGAACAACCCTCTTCACGTTTTAAATCTAGATCTTTTCCTTCTCCTCGATTAGTTGCCCGACCAAGACTTGCGATTCGAGTCGGCCCCAATATTTCGAAATAGCTGAGGAGGGAGAGGAGTATTTAAACGTTTTCAAGAGACATTAGTGTGAGAGGAAATTCAACTGCCTCGTCTAAGATTTGAAATTGGCTCGACTGGTCCATTCGCTCACACACCTACACACACACACATATATATATATGTATATGTGTGTGTGTTTGTGTGAATGTGCGTGTGTCTGTCGCTCTCTGTCTGTGTAAGGGAATGTTGCCCAGAAGGTAAACATTTTCCTTTGAAATTGACTGTTGACTGAGTCACGTGAGCTAGTAAGTTGTAATTTACGGCCAAATGAATGGGGCACCCAATGAGACGCAAACTCACTCGTGTAGGTTTGCTAGAGTAGTTTGCTAGCCATTACACCACCATAGGTGCCCTGCTGAGATAGTAAGTTAGCCACGTAATAGTCACGTGACTTATGATTGCGCTTGGAACTGACTAAATTCAGTAAAATTTAACGGACTTCGGACGCGCCGATACAAGCTCATCTGAAGATCTGGCACGTTACTCTCACCAGTCCTAAACCTTTATGAAATTTCCTTTATTTCATAGTTAAAATATTATGATATTGCTCTGGGTTTGTCAGCATAGAATACTATTATACTGATTTAGTAAGGTTTTATAGGTAATTTTCAATTATAACTATATACATATAACTATATATATATATATATATCATCATCACCATCATCATCATCATGTAGTGCCACTAGCACGAATATCTCAGACCCTCTCTCGCCAGTTTTCCCTATCGTTCATCGCCTCTGGCAGGTCTTCAGGGCTACATCCAGTATCCTCACATAGCTGCTGTATGTATGTTCGAGCAGGTCGTCCTGCTTTTGCCCGGCCATATGTGGGGGTCCATAGGAGTACATCACTTATGAGCTCGTCCCTGCTTCTCCAGCAGTGTCTTGTATGTCTGGTTAACTATATATATATATATATATATATAACTATACATATATATGAATTTCAATTATCACTATATCTGTATATATGTATATATATATATATATATATATATATATATATATGTGTGTGTGTGTGTGTGTGTGTGTGTGTGTGTGATAATAAAATGTCGTTAGTCAGAATTATCCTGATGATCCGTTACGTGAATCATGGGTTAGTCGTTTCTGGTTCTTTTAGGCATTCTAGTTTGGGTCTACTTTGTCTATTGAGCGCTTTTACGTAGTAGCTATTTTTACTTTTGACTAGGCATTGTGGAGCTGGTTGATTATTTTCAAGCAGTACGGATCTTTTTGGTGTTTTATTTTTCTATTGTTTTTTTCTGATATCGGTTTGTGATATTCTTTTTTATTTTCAAATTACATTTTCTGTTTTTTCACGCCGCCAGTCTTATAGAAATAGTCATAAGAATAAAAATTGAATAATATATACGTATAGTTAACAACAAAATTATTTTTACACCCATGAATATTAAATATTTTGACCCATTTCTAAAAATTTGATACACGGAAATGCCAGACTTTTTTTGTGATTAAGTTCGAAAAACGGAAAATAAACTTTATCTTAAGAAGGATAGGTTTTGTTTCTTTGTTTAATGGCATATCAACCTTTGTAGTTTATTCAATGCCAAAGCCATTCTCCTAGAACAGTAGTGGTACTATAGCAGTAGGATAAGGGGGTTCATACCTTTCCCAAGGGTATTTGCCCAAAAGTGAACGCTATAGCGAGACAGGAGTACGAACTCGCTCACTCCGATTCCGCAGTCTATCGCATTAACCATTACACCAAGAGTACATATTTACTAAATATGAGAAGAAAAATAAACAAAAGAGGAAAAGACAAAATTATTTGTACACAATGAAAAAAATCGAAAAATCGAAAAAAATTGAACAATTTTCACAATGGCCTCTTATCTTTATAACTTGCTACAATTGTTTTCTTAAGTTTTTGATGAGATTTGAACAAGTCTTTTCAGGAATTTTCTTCCATTCTTCAATGGTTTCACATTTTAATTCCTAATGTTTTGGTGATGGACAATTTACTTGAACTTTTAATTCTTTCCATAGATTTTCCATTTGATTTCAGTTAAGGCTCATAGAAGGCTAGGACTGAACTGTAATGTTCTTTTTCTGAAGCTATACAGTCACCGATTTAGACATATGTCTAGGATCATGATTTTGCTGAAAAATAAACGCCAATCTAGATCAAAATTTTGCACTGATAGTTGTAGATTTTTATTCAGAATTTTGACATAGACTTCAGATTTCATTATTCCTCTTATTGCAATTAATTGTCCATTCCCCTTTGAGCTAAATCAACCCAAAAATATCATCGAACTTAATATATATAAATTAATTATATTTATACGAATCAATCAATTTAAAATTATATTTTCTACAGTAAAA
>OY757939.1:18922475-19064975 GCA_963585895.1 Sepioteuthis lessoniana
TATATATATATATATATATATATATATGCAAGGTTACTTAAAAGTAAGTTGGCCAACCGTCGTCGAAGGCAATCCTAAGGCTCCATCTACTATATCAAAGTGTAGGGGAAGGCGCTAATTCTTTCCCTGGGTTTCTCCGCTTACCGTTGGTGTGTACCTTATAATACCATTTTTAGTGTCTTTGTTATGACTCCACCTGGAATAGAATCCCGATCTCCCGGACCATTAGTGAACACTCTAACAATTATGCCAATAACTCCCAATATATATGTAGTCATCCACAGACAGATCTGTTTCGTTCAATCAGAACTCATCAGTGTGGCTAGACATTAGCTCTCAATAGCTGGGATCAAAACCTGGTTGACTCAAACGTGTGTGTGTGTGTGCGTGTGTGTATGTGTGTGGTTAGAGATACTTGCAGACAGACAATAAAAGAAACAATTTTGCAAACATCAAAGTATAATTTTATGTATCAAAACGCTATTTATTGATTATTAAATGGATGTTATACAAGGATGCTATATGCTGTTGTGAACCAATCCTGGAACCAAAACTCCACATAAAAAAGCATCCAAGAGGACAAGATATGCGGATCACTGCTGAAAAAGCAGGGATAAATTCATAAATGAGGTTTTCCGGATGGACACACCAGCGTTGCAAATTACCAAAAACATTTATCAAATTTGTGCGGACACTGGGTGCCAGGAAGTGGACTTATCAAGGGCAATGGCAACTAGGCACGGATGGAGAGAGAATCTTGGAAATCCGTGCCACTAGCAAGGTTGATGATGGAGAATATATATATATATATATATATATATATATATATGTATATATATATATATATGTAGTTAGCATCTCTCTCTTACTTGAAAACATTTTCCCCATTTTAAAAACTTTTTGATTATAAATCTTCCCATCAATGTTTTTAACATTTCGAACTTATTAAGGATTTCTCCTCCCTCATATGACATTATCTCACAGACCCTGACCTTTTCCCACCATTAGATTTGCTACTCACCACAAAATTTAATTCAAAAAGAGAAAAAAATTTAAAACTGATCATCGTTCTGAATTCTGCTTCAATAGACGCCCAAAATTTAAACGTAATCTATAATTTTGTTCGATTCCAAATCCCTGAATACTCTCTCTTCTCTCTCTCTCTCTCTCTCTCTCTCTCTCTCTCTCTCTCTCTCTCTCTCTCTCTCTCTCTCTTCTTTTCTCTTTCTCTTTGTCTCTCTTTCTCTCTCTCTCTTTTTCTCTCTTTCTCTGATGTCGAGTCATCAGTCAGTTGATATTTTTTCAACCACATTGTGAAAACAAAACCATTATCACCTCCCTTTCCAGTTAAAGAACCCTCTCGGATTTCAGTTTTTATATTTTCTCCGATATTGACGGGCAGAATAAAAAAAAATATCAGCAAGTCATTTCATTTATTTATTTATTTATTTATATTTTTGTTCTTCCGTACTAAAAATATAATAACAGCTGCCACTATTAAAAGCCTGGATTTTACAAAGAGAAAAAAAGAAGGAAAGAATCTCCGATTCAACTGTTACGAAGAGGCATGACAACAAAATAAAGTTAACAGAATAGAGGCGTTACAAGCCGAAAACCGGGCATGCGCTTTAGGGGGGAGTACATTCGCGAATAACTATCCAGGCTCCCTCAGTTTCGTAGATAGAAGAGATCATTTTGGTTTCTTTGTTTAAATGCATATCAACTTTCGTGGGTTATTTAATACCAAAGCCACCATAGGTATCTAATATATATATACATATAAACTGGATTAGGCATTAAATCGCCTACAATGGTTGATATGCCATAAAACCAAACCAAATCAAATCCTATATATTTACTATATATGTATAAAGAGGGTTTGGCATTAAATAACCTACAATGGTTGATATGCCATAAAACCCAACCAAACCAAGTCATATATATTCAATATATATGTATAAAGAGGATTTGGCAATAAATAACCTACAACGGTTGATATGCCATAAAACCAAACCAAACCATACTATATATATATATGTGTGTGTGTGTGTGTGTGTGTAAAGAGGATTTGATTTTAAATAATCGAAAATAGTTGATATGCAATAAATTACTAAATAAGCTAATTATATATATCTAATACATATTTTTACAGAAGATTTGGAATTAAATAACCCACAACGGTTGATATGCATAACACCAAACCAAACCAAATCATATACATTATATATATATATATATATATATATAAAGAGGATTTGGCTTTAAATAACCAAAAATTGTTGATAGGCAATAAATGTCAAACAAACCAGATTATATATATTTAACACATATATTTACCGAAGATTTGGCATTAAATAACCTGCAATAGTTGATATGCCATAAAAGCCAAACAAACTAAATCATATATATTTGATATATATGTATAAAGAGGAATTGGCATTAAATAACCTACAATGGTTGATATGCCATAAAACTCAACTAAATCAAATCATATATATTTAATATATATGTATAATGAGGATTTGGCTTTAAATGACCTACAAGGGTTGATATGCCATAAAACCTAGTTACACCTCAAGTTACATCCTCATCATTATCATCGTGTCGTGCCACCAGCATGGATATCCTTTACCCTCTCTCGCCACTTCTCCCTATCGTTCATCGCCTCCGGCAGGTCTTCAGAGTTACATCCAGTATCCTCACATAGCTGCTGTATGTATGTTCGAGCAGGTCGTCTTGCTTTTGCTCGGCCATATGTGGGGGTCCATAGGAGTACATCACTTATGAGCTCGTCTCTGCTTCTCCAGAAGTGTCCTGAATGTCTGGTTCGTATAACTTGAATAGTTTTCGTGATAGGAGGCAGGTGGCCGTATAGTTGGTGCTTTGTGGGGTGTTGCCACCTGGACTTGTTCAATATTGCTCGCAGCATTCTTGTGTAATTGCCGTCTAGCTTCTTCAACAGCCGTTTAGTTAGCGTCCAAGTAGTGCATCCATACAGCAGTATCGACGCGACCGCCGCCGGGAAGAAACTGCGTTTCATTTTATCGGTCAGGTCTGATTTCCATATGATCGATAGCTTATCGATAGCTGTACATGCCTTCGTTAGCCGCGTGTCGAAGACATCGACAAACCGAAAAAGAAAAAAAAACGAAAAAGAAAAAAAAAAAGAGTTGCATCCTCCTCTCACGCATCAAGTACAAATCATCAGGAATCATTTTAGTAACAGATGGGAAGAAAATAGAAAATTTACAATATGAATTAAATTACAAAATTCGTATATGATCGTAGTTCGTAGTATCTCATAATTTTATGGAGATTTATAAGTCCCAAATGATTCACTCGACTTGCTCTCCGCTTCTAAAAGAGCTAAAAAAGAATATCTGAATATGGCAGTGTATTAACAATGCTGTCGACAAGCATTGAAACGAAGAAGATAATAATTTTGATCAAGAAAAGGCGCGTATAATTAAGAGAATACAAAACAAATTAAAACGCCCATGCAGAGAGTCAACACTAATTTCAAAATACCAAACAATCAAACAACGACCCGGATTCTTTAATTATATCTGTGTTTGTAGCCAAATTGATATCAAGACAAAATAGAACATTAATAATAAAAAAAGAAAGAAATGAAAATAGATTAGATTAAAGCAAACTAAGCATTTTTCTTCTATAATAATCTTTAATTACATTTATTTATAATAATAATAATAATAATAATAATAATAATAATAATAATAATAATAATAATAATAAATGAATCTCTTTTAAAAGCAGCACAAATAATGACATCAGAACCAATTATATCAAAGGAAAAACTGATAATACCCAGACAGAAAAAAAAATTTAACCACATAATAAGCGTGTGAAGAAAACTAACACAAAAGATTTGGTTTTGTTTTCTTTGTTTAATGGCATATCATCCTTCGTGGGCTATTCTATGCTGAAGACATCCTTATCGAAGAATAGCTGTGGTAATATTTTGTCAGTAGCTAACGGAATAAGCGGGTTGGTACCTTTATCACGGGTATTAGTTCGAATGAGATCTTAATAGCGCTTAATTTAGGGTGCAGTCCAGTACTTTAGCCATAACGCCAGTGGGACTACTTACCAAAAGGAGGTTAAGACAAAGCACGACAGGGAGGCAACAGTGATCTACTAGGAATTATGCAAGATACGAAATTAACCATGCTCCAAAATGTTACATGCACAAACCTGAATCCATTTAATGACAGCAAGTATTCGCGGATTTCCTGGACTCTTTTCTTGTCTGGCTGATCTCCACAATACAATGATTTGGATGGTCTAGGTTCTTTTTCTAATTTTCAATTCTTCCTGTACCCTTTCCAAGCCCTGGGGACAGTTTCAAGAGCACCAGCTACGATTACTATTTCTCCCCCGTGTTCTGCAATAATTTCAGTTTTCTGGCAAGGTTATTATTATTATTATTGTTGTTGTTGTTGTTGTTGTTGTTGATGATGATGATGATGATATTATTAATTACTCATTAGAGTTTTTCACATCAGCGTTAACTGATGGTCTTTCACTGGAGATTGAGTGACAGCAAGTCTCCTCTAGTCTCCAGGACTCTTCTCAGTATTCTGCCCGTTTTCAATAATGCTGTTGTTTGAATGGTTTCCAGTCGGCCGCCAACTTCCAAATCCCCCAGGCCCTTTAATAATCCTCCAGTCACTGTGCCAAAAGTACCAATCACTATTGGTACAATCGACGCTTTCGTGTTCCATAGTTTTTTTCAATTCCCTAGCAAGGTCGAGGTACTTATCTCTCTTTTCACATTCTTTCAGTTTTATTCTGTGGTCAGCCGGGACTGGAAAGTCCTTGCGAGTTTTTCATACCAGCGTCAGCTGGTGATATTTTACAATTGTTTAAGTGATAGCAAATCACATAAAATTTTCAGGACTCATCGCAGTATTCTAATGATCTCAACAAAGCTGTATTTTGAATAGTCTCGATTCGTCCTTTGATTTCCAACTCTTTCAATCCTCTTTTCAATCCTTGGGGAATCGTTCTTAGTGTGGCAATTACAATTAGTATCATCGTCATCTTCATGTTCTACAGCTTTGTTCTCTGGCAAGCTCCAAGTAATGTCTTATCGTTTTCTTTGATTTTCGCTCTATGATTCGCTGTGACAGCAAAGTCCACTATTCTTCCTCTTGTTTCCATCTCTTTCACTACTCTTTCCAATCCTTGGGAAACCGTTCAAAGTGCGCCAGTTACAATTGGTATCACCGTCACCCTCATATTCTACAGCTTTCTCAAGTTCTCTTTTGCAATTATTAATTATTATTAGGTTTGATTTTCCGGTCGGGATTTGGTGATCCATTTTTATTTCAAAATCCCGGAGAATTTTATGTTTTTCCATTTCCCAGGACTGATTCTGGTTTAGACATGTATTATTTGTATAAATTTCACCTTCTTGCACAATTCCCAGTGGATCACCTCGACCCAATCATATCTACAGTTGAACTCTTTTTGCGCTAGTTAGCTACATTCGCTTACTATATGATTAATCGCTTTGTCTTTGTCACCAGTTAGTCAACCTTTGCCATGCTATTGTACCTAATCAATTTTGGCTTTTATACAACTGATCCATAGAGCGCAGTTTTGCGCTGCTTTTAAAAGAAGTTCTCTTGAGTTTTCCCTTTCGTAGCCATGTCCAGGTATTCTCGGGTGAGATTTTGTCAGTTTGTGGCTTGAAATATCCATACGCTAATTGCAATTGGTATCACCGTCACTTTCATGTTCCAGGGTTTTTTTTTTCAGTTCTCTAGCAAGGTCAAGGTACTTAATCTCTCTTTTCCCCCTTTCCTTCAGTTTTACCCTTTGGTCAGCAAGTCGACAATTTGGAAGGTCCACTTTTTTTTTGGTTGACTATCACCAGGTCTGTTTATCTGGCCAAGATTAGATGATCCGTTTTTATCTCTTAATCATTATTATTATTAAATTCTCTGTTAGAGTTTTTCACATCAGCGTCAGCTGGTGGTTTTCCACTGGAGTTTGAGTGACAAGTCTCCTCAAGTCTGCAGGACTCTTCTCAGTATTCTGACCTTCTTCAGTCATGCTTATTATTATTATTATTTACTCCAAGAGAGTTTTTCACATCAGTTTGAACTGATGGTCGTTCACTGGAGTTTGAGTAACAGCAAGTCTTCCCAAGTCTCCAGGACTCTTCTCGGTATTCCGACCATTCTCAATAATGTAGTAGTTTGGATGGTCTCCACTCGTACTCCTATTTCCAAGTCCTCAAGTCCCTTTAATAATCCTTTTACGACTTTATTATTACTTTTACTCATTAGAGTTTTTTACATCAGCGTTAACTGATGGTTTTTCACTAGAGTCTGAGTGACAGCAAGTCTCCTCAAGTCTCCAGGACTCGTCTCAGGATTCTAGCCGTTCTCAGCAATGCTGTCGTTTGGATAGTCTCTACCCGTCCGCTAACTTCCAAGTCCTCCAGGCCTTTTAATAATCCTTTAGTTATTGTGCCTAAAGCACTAATCACAATTGGCCCAGTCATTACTTTCATGTTCCACGGCTTTTTCAATTCTCTAGCAAGGTCGAGGTACTTATCTATCTTTTTACTTTCCTTCAGATTTATTCTGTGGTCCGCTGGGACAGCAAAGTCGACAATTCTCTTTTTTTTTTTTTTGTTGATTATTATGAGGTCTGGTCTTCTGGCCCAAATTAGGTGATCCGTTTGTATGTTAAAGTCCCATAGGAGTTTATGCGTGTCATTTTCTAGGACAGGTGCTAGGTTGTGTATATACCATTTGTTTGTATGGTCGAATTGAAATTTCCTTCGCATTTCCCAGTGGATCACCAAGCTGACCCAGTCGTGTCTCGTCTTATACTCCTTCTGTTCTAATTTGCTGCATTCGCTTATTATATGATTGATCGTTTCGTCTCTGTCACTGCATAGCCAACATTTACTTTTTTGTTACGTCTTATCTATTCTCGCTTTGAATTGATTGGTTTTTATGGCGTTGTCCTGTGCTGCTATTAGGAGGGATTCCGTTTCTCTCTTAAGGTTTATTATTATTATTATTATTATTTACTCCTTTAGAGTTTTTCCCATCAGTGTTTGCTGATGGTTTTTCACTGGAGTTTGAGTGACAGCAAGTCTCCTCAAGTCTCTAGGACTCGTCTCAGTATTCTGGCCGTCCTCAGCAATGCTGTCGTTTGGATAGTCTCTACCCGTCCGCCAATTTCCAAGTCCTCCAGGCCTTTTAATAATCCTTTAGTTACTGTGCCTAAAGCACCAATCACAATTGGCACAATCGTTACTTTCATGTTCCACAGCTTTTTTTTTTATTTCTCTAGCAAGGTCGAGGTACTTATCCTTTTTTTCACGTTTCTTCAGATTTATTCTGTGGTCCACCGGGACAGCAAAGTCGACAATTTTGCAGATTCTCGTTTTTTTGTTGATTATTATGAGGTCTGGTCTTCTGGCCGGAAATTATTATTATTATTATTATTATTATTTTAATCTTTTCAGAATTTTTAACACCAGCATCAGCTGATGGTCTTTCCACCGGATTTTGAGTGATAACAAGTGTCCTGAAGTCTCCAGGACTCTTCTCAATAATCTAGCCGATCTTAACAGTACTGTCGTTTGGATTGTCTCCTCTCGCGTTTTTATTTCCGATTTATTCCAGTCCCTTTACCATTCCTTTGTGGCCTATACAGAGTGCACCGATTACAACTGGTATCACAGCCACTTTCCTGTTCCATATTTTTTTACTTACCTTGCAAGGTCCATTTACTTATTTCTCTTTTCGCCTTCCTTCAATTTAATTCAGTAGTCTGCCGGTACGTGATTATTATTTGTTGGGTATCACCCACCTTTTTCCACACAATGAACTAGTCCATCTGCCATATATAGTAGTAGCTACTAATACCAGGGCACTCTAGAAGGTGAAGAGCAGCTTCTTATTTAGGAATAGTATTTGAGCGTTAGAGACTGGAGATCGCACTAGATCACCTTACTTGCTACCGTAATAACGGAAGCCAATACTATCGTTCGACTATATCCTTATTCTGTATTCACTAATCCTATGTTCTTGTCTACTAATAGTCTCTCTATTGTATATACTTTTTCCTGAGAATATATCTCGATTTGCTCTTATATCGTGGTTTGTCCTTTATTTAATATTACAAGCGTTCACTAATCCTATGTTCTTGTCTACTAATAGTCTATCTATTGTATATGCTTTTTCCTGAGAATATATCTCTATTTCCTCTCATATCGTGGTTTGTCCTTTATTTAATATTACAAGCGTTCATTAAGCAGAACGCAACATCACTATTATTATTATTATTATTGTGAATTTTTCAAACTAGTTCAAACTGTTTTTACTGGAGTTTGTATGACAGCAAACCTTAGATCTCAAAGTCTCTTCAAAATATTCAAGCTGATTTTTTGTATTGCTGTGGTGTCAATGGTCTTGACTCTTAATCTAATCTTCCGATTACCCAGGTATAAGATGATTTAGGGGATGCTGGTAAAATCTGGCTGATGCAAACCAAATTAATACCGCCGAGTTGGATGGGGATGTAGAGTACACCGACTGCATCTCTACAGAGATGTATGAGTGCCTCTGCAAAAGTCCTGGATATGACACTAAAAAATGTGAAGGCGACGCTCCAGCCTTGGAACGCCTGAGAATGTCAAATACCTTTTCATTGCTGTTGCTCCCAGATCCACTCTGGTCAAAAGTAATGTCGCCTGATAGTTCTTATCTATGCGTCAAATAGAACTGTTTGACATGTACACTGAGTGCAAACATTGAATTGTTAGAAATAGAACAATCTAATCATAAAATGTCATCATCATATCGCGCTGGTAGCACGGATATCCCTGACCCTCTCTCGCCACTCCTCCCTATCGTTCATCGCCCTAGGTAGGTCTTCAGGACAACATCCCGAATCCTCACATAGCTGCTGAATGTATGTTCGTGCTGGTCGACCTGCTTTTGCACGGCCATGTGTGGGGGTCCATAAGAGTACATCTCTTATGAGTTCGTCCCTGCTTCTCCAGCAGTGTCCTGCATGTCTGGTTCGTCTAACTTGAATAGTTTTCGTGATAGAGGGCAGGTCGCCGTACAATTGGTGTCTTGTGGGGTGTTGCCGCCAGGACTTAAGTCATAAAATGTAAATTGTAATATAAATAGGTCCAAAAATATACGACCACGATAGGAACTCGTGAAATAGACTTAGAATATTCTTTATGCATATAGGAATCCGAAAACACGAAATTGGTTCAGGTACGAAACTTTTTATTATCTTTTTGAGTTTAAGGTTTTTCGACATGAGGAGAGACACAATTTCTTTCTATGCTGACTTTTTCATCTGAACCCCACTACGTGCAGCACATTTCGTAGACCCTTAATGATCTCGCCTCGGTGTGCTCCGAAAATCATCTACCTTCTTCTAGCGTGTCTAGTGGTGTCCTCGTGGTGTAATGGTTAAAGCGATGAACTGCGGAATCGTAGTACGCGAGTTCGTACTCCAGTCGCGCTATTACGTTCACTTTCGGGCAAATACCCTTGGGAAAGGTATGAACCCCCTTATTCTCCCTCCAGCTATGGGTAAATAGTAGGACGGACTAGGTTCTTCAGCCTTGGTGAGGCAACTAGTCTAGGAGAAGGAAAACTCTGAATTCAAACCTGTTAAACTCCGCTTAAAAAATTGACCTTGTGTCATATCCTGCCCGAGCGGAGGGGTTGGTAAATAGTACCTTCTTCTAGCGTCGAATCTAAACTCTCTCGTTCGGAGTTTAAATCTCAACTTTACCAACGCGCGGGCGTCCCGTAGACCCAAATTGGTCTCGCCTCAGCGAGCCCAAAAAATCAACTTGCCCCGTCTAATACCGAAACTCTCAACACACCCAACCAACGCGCGGCGCCCGTAGCGCACAAAGTCGTCTGGCCTCGCCCTGGTCTGATTCTCAGCTAAATGCTTTTCTTCAAAATCCCAAATCCTCCGATTCCGGGCATGACGTCATTCACGTCTCCGGTCTCATTTTCCTATCTGGGGTTTTTATTGTGACATTTCTGATTGTCACATCCGTCCCCCGCGCGCGTGAACACCTGCAAACAACTAACCAATACACTAACTAACCCATGCACTAAGCGAAAGGTTCTCAGCCTAACTAAACCGAAAGACAAGATATATAAAACGAAAAATGATAATATAAGAAAAATCCCTCCGCAATTATATTACAAAATGACTGACTAATTGAATTTCTAGTGATATATAGCAATACTTTTAACCATTAGACAGTTTGTCAGATGAATGAATCGTATTCAATAGAATAAGTGTTTAATAGCAATACTTGTAACCATTTTACACCCAGGAAATAAAAAGTAATATAGAATTAAATTATTAGTGTTAAATATCAATAATTAAAACCATTTAACTGGGTAGAAACAATAGCAATACTAGTGTGCAACCAAATTGATTCTAACTCATTTAAAAATGAATTTACCAACAATCTATTCACTAGAATATCATATATGTATATTCATTTAAATATGTGCAAATACTTATACCAAGCGTGAGAGTGTAGCGAGCATGTTACGAAGTGGCCTGGCGGCCTGCAGGGTCTAAAGCAATACCGTGCCACGCACTGCAAATTCGCTCGTTAATACCATAAAATTATATACCAAAATTGTAAAGAAGTGGATGGAAACATAATTAAAAAAATTAATGTAAGACACTCTGGATCCTTCTTAAACTATTCAATGAAGGAACTCAAAAACATGAACCACAGAATAAGAATTTATTATGACAATGCACGCGTACTAACACCGGAAAGAGGAGGTGCGACTAGCATAATGATTACCATCGAAGGAAAATGGATCAGTAATCCGTTTTCAAACCCTGCCAATGCTCTTTGGAAAAATAGAAATCAATACCTTCTACTTCAGCTATGATGAATTTGTAGGTCAGACTGATTTCTTTAGCCTTGATATGGTAACCAGTTTAGGAGAAGGAACTCAGAATTCTAATGAACTTTATTTAAAGATTGGCCTTGTGTCATATTCAGCTCATGGTGGAGACTTTTGGTGAATTCATTCACCCGAGATCTGACGTAGGCGTTGAAAGAAAAGTAAAAAGATAGTCGACTCGCAAGCAATGATTCGTCATTTATGGTCAAAAAAGAGCAAAAATATTCTAATTAAATACAGTTCAAAACTGCAAGTGCTGTTTTTGTGTTATTTTTGTTACTGTTTGTTTTGCTTTTTTTTTTTTTTTTGTTTACTTTTGTTTTTGTTTTTCTGTTTCTAATTATTTTTTCTGCTTTTTGCTATTTGGCGGTTGGAGATATATTTGTTTAGTCATTGATTCATTACTTTTCTGTTTCATTTTTTTGTCTCTTTTTTTGCAATATATATATATATATATATATATATATATATATATATATATATATATATATATATATATAAATATGTATATTCTTTTTTTTTATTGGTTTTTTTTTTGGCGGGGGGTTCTAATTTTTATTTTTACTTTTTTTTGTTTATTTTTTAATTCCTTTATTTTATCTTCTGAATACGAACTGTAACTCCACATTTGCTACTCTGCGACGAGAGAGCAGTATGTAAATAATCATCTGACGAGACGGAGACTATAGTAATATTCTCCACCGAAATGAATTTATAATGACGACTTAACCGAGTTTGAGTCTCCATCAAATTGTACTATATATATGTATATATATATATATATATTTGATTGTTTTTTCACCTAAATACAAGTATCATTTTTTAGTGACGTACAAATTTTGTGGATCGAAATGTAAGTGTAGGTTTTTTTCTATTTGTTGTTTTTCTTGTTTGTTTATAAGAAAAACTATTTTAAGTTCACTGAATAGTTTCACTTGAGCGTCCATGTGGTGTAGTGGCTAACGTCCTCGACTGGGACATTATAACAAACGTGTTCAAACCCTAATCTCGTTATTACCTTCTCTTTCGGATCAATACACTTGGGAACGATATGAACCTTCTTATCCTCCCGACTTATGGGTTTAATGATATCACTGCTGTTCTTCTATAAGAATAGCTTTGGCATTACATAAGTCACAAAGGTTGATATGCCATTTAACAAAGAAACCAAACCAATACCAGTACTATTTTTCTTTTGGAAATACTTTTTATGTGCATTAAAATACAAATAACAAAATTTCTATTTTCCGAAATCCAATTTTCTGCACTAAAATTTGTTTTGGTTGTTGGTTTTCTTCTTTCTTCTTATTTTGCTGGAATGCATAAGGTTGATCACCAAAAATACATTGGTTTGGTTTGTTGGGTTTTATGGCATATCAAACTTTGTAGGTTATTTAACGCCAAATCCATTTTTATGTAAAGAATTAGTTCTATTTAAAATAATTCAGTTTAGCATGAGTACGCAGTTTAATCGTCAAAAACATTACTATTTCAAACTGTTCAAGCAGATATATATAACAATTCAACTTAGTGTAAGTAAAGTTTCAATGTCAAAAACAGTTCAATTTCAAATAATTCAGTTTAGCATAAGCACGAAGTTTAAATGTAAGTACGGTTTAATTGTCAAAAGCATTCCTAGTTCAAGCTATTCAGTTTAATCAAACAATTCAATTTAGCATAAGTATGCTGCTAGTTCTACTTAACCCATAGATAGGGGCCTATCAGATGCTACCACGCCGGGCCAGAGTGGACCTGGGAGCAATGGCAATTAGGGGTGTTCCGTATTCCCCAAGGCCCCAGCATTACTTGGACCTCACCATCAGACTGTTTAGTATCATATCCAGGACACTCGTTAGGGGGGGTCTTACCCCTCTGCAGAGGTGCAGTCAGTGTATTCTACAGTCCCAGCCGACTGGGCAATCTATGTATATATGTTACGAACAATCAATGTACGTTTCACGAAGCCATATCATGGCTATATAACACAAGTATTGCTATGTATCTTTAACTAAAGCATGAGTCATTTGTTTACTCACACACAGTTAAATGATCAAACAGTTCTATTTCTAAAAATTCAGTTCAGAATAAGGCATTTGTTTGCACTCAGTTTAAATGTCAAACAGTTCTACTTGACCAATAGATAAAAACCTGTCAGTTCCGCCCACTCTGGATCAGAGTGGACCTGGGATCAATAGCAATAAAGGGGTAGTCCACATTCCTAAAAGCTCCAGTATTAGAGGACCCTTATTATCAGATTGTTTAGTGTCATATCTGAGCCACTCATTGGGAGGGGAGTCGTACCCCACTGCAGAGATGCAGTCGGTGTATCCCCTCAGCCGACTGGGATTGAAAGTCAATGTGACAGTAGGGCTAGAGTTCAAATTCATTTATTACAATCTTGCGGTCTCTGCAGAGATGCAGTCAGTGTATTCCACAGCTCCAGCCGAGTGGGCAACTGAAATTCCGATTTTTAAAAAAAATAGGGAAGATGGACATCTAGATTTTGTTCAACCTGCTGTCTAGAATGGCATTCTAATGTAGAATCTGCGGCTTCAGTAATATCAAGTATAGCCTCCCTGTCGTGCCTTGTCTTAACCTCCTTTTGGTTAGTAGTCCCGCTGGCGTTATGGCTAAAGTACTGGACTGCACCCTAAATTAAGCGCTATTAAGACCGAACTAATAGTCTGGCTCGTCTTTTATTAAGATATTTTATTGCATCTTTGTGAATGGGATTGATTGAGTGTAACATGTTTCTTCAAGCTAAAAGTTTGAGGTGTGGGTATTACTTTATTTCTGGATATCATACGATAGGTATACTAAAAAGGCGGAAACCATTATATATATATATATATATATATATATATATATATATATATATATATATATATATACTGCTTGTATTCAATACGAAAGGATAAAATTAAAATGTGATATTTTTGCCTGACTTTAATCATGTTCTCGTTTCATTTTCATGATGGAAAATTTGTCAGCAAATTTTGCAGAAAACCGGGAAATATTTAGATATTCCACTGTCTGTGCACTTTTTATATTAGTATTGATTGAGATAATACGCTTTTAAAAATAAGATTTTCCATTTGTTACTTAATGAAACCAACCAAGGTTCATAGTGCACCCTCTAACTTTAATCTTTAATTCTGTTTTTGCTTAACGTGCGCTCATCATAATATAACAAAACAAGTCTATATATATATATATATATATCATAAAAATCATTTCCATTCAAAAAATCGATATATTACTTTACCTGTTCATTTTTCGATACTTCTTTTGTAACTTATCAACTCTTAAAAAAACTATTCAAAAACTTTATAAAAAAAATTTTTTCATTATTTTTTTATGTCAAAACTTGATGAGAAAAAATAAATATCTGCAAAGAAATATGTTTGTTTGTTTGTTTGTTTTGGTTGTATGGCATATCTATCTTTGTTGGTTATTTAATGCCAAATCCTTTATTAATAAACAGTTCTATTTCAAACAATTCAATCTCGCATAAGTATACACAGTTTAATAATCAAAAACATTTTTATATCAAGCTATTCAGTTTAATCAAACACTTCCAGTTCAAACAATTCAGTTTAGTATAAGTATAGTTTTTGGTTTACACACAGTTAAATTTCAAAACAGTTCTTTTTCGGACAATTCAGCTTAGCGTATGAACAGTTTCAATGTTAAAAACAGTTTTATTTAAAACAATTTAGTTTAGTATGAGTACGCAGTTTAAATGCCAAAACAGTCCTATTTCAAACAATTCAGTTTAGCATAAGTATACAGTTTAGGTCTATTTGACCCATAGATAGAACTCAATCAGGTGTCAACACTCCGGCTCATAGTGCACCTGGGAGCGAGGCAATGAAGGGGTGCTCCGTATTTCCAAAAGCTCCAGTATTACTGGAACCTTACCATCAGATAGTTTAGTGTCATATCCAGGATACTCGTTGGGTGGAGGTCTTACTCTCTACAGCACCAACTGACCGGGCAATGCAAAGAAATATTCATTTTTCTCTCACCCCAAATATATATATATATATATATATATATATTGTTACTTATAGATAATTAATAATAATTAACAATTATAAAAATCATCAATAATAATCATATAATGTTGTATATTGACCTCCGACCCGGCCAGGCTGTTAAAAGAGGAAATGCACCTGTGTAAATAACTGGTGCATCCAGTCGAGGAATATCAGAATATAACCTTGACCATACACGGGTTGAATGAGTGCGATTTGTGACGCCCACAAGAAGAAGGTGGTCGTCGAACTATTATATAACTCGGTGCACAGGAAGTTCAATCAGTTGGAGAGAAGATGCAGTATTGAAAACCAGCACCCAGAGAGGCTGGACCCCCAGGCCCCCGGTTGAGCATCCCAGGAGAACGGGAAAGAAACACTGTTATGGCCATAAGAGTGGGGGTCAATATGTTGCAGTTCTGTTCGGTCTCCAACTCCCTCTCACACACAACCCTTTCAAATAAAGTGAGAGGTATATTTTTCTAAAGAACTGTGTCGCTCGTCTTTATTGTGTCGTCGTTATGATTCTGTATGCATATGTGTATGTATAGTGTTCATAGCTATACAACTATAATTTATACACATTTATACTGTATTAGGTGACTATCCTACTTAATAATAATGATCATATTCTATGACAGAGTTACACGGTTTAATGTATTTTTCCATAACACTAATATTGAATACTCAATTATATGTTTTCAAGTAAGCAGTCCCACTAAGTAGTAATACAGTTTTGTGGACAAATTTACATTTTTTCAAGTATTCCTATCTATCCCAAACAGTTTATACACAATTATATGGTTTCAAGAAACTATTTCGTTTATCCTCAGAATTTTTAGATGCTTCCAAGATTACACAAATCGATTATTATTAAAAGTATTGCATTGCGACCCCATGGTAAAAAAAAAAGTCTTCTTTTCCTTTTGTTTTTTTTATAGAAAAATTCATTTTGATCATTATAGATTAAGCACTGAAGAATCTGATTTTTACAAAATGGCTAGGGAAACTTATTTTATGGGACTTACCGGGAGTTTCGATTTTCCATCTAATTGTTTTTTAATCCTTTTTTTTTTTTGCCCAGAGATCTATTAAAAACGAATAATTCTGAAACTAATTCGATTTGATGTACAGTGAAGTCTTGAAGCTTTATGAAATATAAAATACCCTCTCATTGCCATTACTCCCAGGTCAACTCTGTAGTTGTAGAAGTACCTATATAGTCTTATCTTTGGAACTCTATCATGTACGGCTAGTTGTAAAATACACCCTGAAGTGTGTTCATCGAAAATCCCAAGTCTATCTACGCATATGTGTGAATGACTGATTATAGCCAGTTTTTGCCATGAGGTTCGTGTCATTGCTATTCTAGAATAAATTCACTTATATCCACCGCTGGCGCTGTACAATCTTCAATCATTAGCATAATAAAGTAGCCGTTCCCATATATCTCTTTGATTACCTTGTCCAGTCGGCTGGAATTGAAGAATACACAGACTGTATGTCTGCAGAGGGGTAAGACTTCCCTAACGAGTGTCCTAGATATGAAACTAAACAATCTGATAGTGAAGCTCCAGTATTACAAGAGATTTGGGGAATGTGGAGTACCCCTTCAATGCTATTGCTCCCGGGTCCACTCGAGCCCGAAGTAGTAGCACTTGATAGGGTACTATCTATGGGTCAAATAGATATAGTTGACATTTAAACTGTGTGAAAACAAATGACTTATGCTAAACTGAATTATTAGAAATAGAACTGCTTCATCATTGAACTGTGTAAAATCTTTTAACTGTATGCAAAAAAATGAGCTACGGCTCATTTTAAAAAGTTATGAACAAAATGTGTTTACAAATCACATATTTTATATTTATGTATAAAAAGGATTTGCAATTAAATAACCTACATTGGTTGATATGCCATAAAACTCAACCAAACCAAATAATATATATTTAATATATATGTATCAAGAGGATTTAGCATTAAATAACCTACAATGGTTGATATGCAATAAAACCCAACCAAACCAAATAATATATATTTAATATATATGTATAAAGAGGATTTAGCATTAAATAACCTACAATGGTTGATATGCCATAAAACCCAACCAAACCAAATAATATATATTTAATATATATATGTATAAAAAGGATTTGCTATTAAATAACCAACATAGATTGATACCCGTAGAACCTAACCAAACCTCGACCAACGAGTGTACGAGTCGACCATCATCTTGCCACTGGTCTCTCCAGCTGGCGTTGCCCAATCATTGTTGGATTGTATTAGATTTCAGAAAATGTTAAAATCTCGTGTATTTGCCCCAGAGGTTATGTTATTGCTTGATTTTTTTTCTTTATGACATCGGCGTAGTCGCCGATGACATAGCATTACTGGCGAATACACCCGACCAAGCTGAAACACTACTGCATAGTTTGGAACGAGCCGCCGGAGGCATTGGCTTCCATGTCAATGCTAACAAAACTGAATATATGTGTTATAACCAAACAGGCGACATTTCCACATTAGACGGAACCTCTCTGAAACTAGTAGACAAATTCACCTTCCTAGGAAGTAGCGTTTCATCAACCGAAAAAGAGATGGACACACGGCTAACGAAAGCATTGAAAGCTATCGATAGGTTATCGATCATATGGAAATCAGACCTGACCGATAAAATGAAACGCAGTTTCTTCCAGGCAGCGGTCGTATCGATACTGCTATATGGATGCACTACTTGGACGCTAACTAAACGACTGAAGAAGAAGCTAGACGTTAATTATACCAGAATTTTTGCGAGCAATATTGAACAAGTCCTGGTGGCAACACCCCACAAGACACCAACTATACGGCCACTTGCCTCCCATCACGAAAACTATACAAGTTAGACGAACCAGACACGCAGGACACTGCTGGAGAAGCAAGGACGAACTCATCAGTGATGTACTCCTATGGACCCCCCTGCATATGGCCAAGCAAAAGTAGGACGACCAGCTCGAACATACATACAGCAGCTATGTGAGGATACGGGATGTAGTCCTGAAGACCTGCCAGAAGCGATGAATGATAGGGAGAAGTGGCGAGAGAGGGTCAGAGATATCCGTGCTGGCGGCACGACATGATGATGTTTATTTCTTCAACATCCAATATATCAGCAGACATTTACGATTTCTAGCGTTAGAAGTAAAAACTTTTAAAAACAATAAAAAAAAACTTTTTGTAAATTGGAAAATGTAGTTTTTACGGACAGCACATGTAATAAACTTCAGAATTCAATAAACACCGTTTGGTGAGTATTTTACAAATAATTTACGTAGTAAATTGAAGCTGTCTTATTGGTCCCTTCTCCAAATTTTCTTTTAATTGGGTTATATGCTACTTGATCGTTAGTAATCAAAAGAATTCTTTTTTCTAAAACGATAAAGCCATTTTCACCATAGGCTCGTTATCCAAAACCTTGGTTCGTTCACATTTGTACTTGACCTGTCGGCTGAAGCAGCAGAAAATACCGACTGCACCTTTGCAGAGGGGTAAACCCCCCTCCCCCAACGAGTTTCTTGCGACTCAGTCGGCTGGGGCTGCTGAATACACAGACTGCTTCTCTGCAGAGGTGTAATATCCCCCTCCCAATGAGTGTCCTAGATATGACACTATACAATCTGATGGTGAGGTTCCAGTAATGCTGAAGCTTTGGGGAATATGGAGTACTCCTTCATTGCCATTGCTCCCAGGTCCCATCTGGCCCAGAGTGGTAGCACCTGATAGGGTCATATCTATGGGTCAAATAGAACTAAACAGCGTATTTATGTTAAACTGAATTGCTTGAAATAGGACTGTTTTGACATTTAACTGCGTATAAACAATAAATATTATTATACTAAACTAAATAGTTTGAAATATAACTGTTTGACTAAACTGGAATACCTTGAAATAGAAGTGTTTTTGACGATTAAACTGTGTACTTATACTAAACTGAATCGTTTTAAATAGAACTATTCATTTGTATAAAATAGATTCGGCATTAAGTAACCTACAAAGGTTTGATATGCCATAAAACCCCCAAAACAAACATACAAACATAACATTTCTTAACAGGCATTGACATCTCATTATGTTGTATAACCACATAATACATATACATCTGCATGCAGAACACAACTTGCCCAGTCGGCTGGGGCTGTAGAATACACCGACTGCTTCTCTGCAGAGGAGTAAGACCCCCACCAACGAGTGTCCTGGATATGACACTAAACAATCTGATGGTGAGGTTCCAGCAGTGCCATCGCTCCCAGGTCCACTCTGGCCCGGAGTGGTAGCACCTGATAAGGGTCCTATCTATGGGTTAAATAGAACAAAACCGTGTTTCTTTCACTATGGTGATTTTTGCATTTAAACTACGTATTTATGCTAAACTGAATTGTTTAAAATAGAACTGTTTTGACATTGGAACTGCGTACTAGTGCTGAACTGAATTGCTCGAAATAGAACTGTTTTGACGTCTAAACTGTGTGCTTATGCTGAACTAAATTATCTGGAATAAAACTGTCTGACATTTGAATCTGTGTATTGCCCAGTCAGCTTGGGCTGTAGAATACATTGACTGCCCCTCAGCAGAGGGGTAAGACCCCCCCTAACGAGTGTCCTGGATATGACACTAAACAATCTGATGGTGAGGTTCCAGCAGTGCTGTAGCTTTGGGGAATGCAGAGTACCCCTTCATTGCCATTGCTCCCAGGTCCACTCTGGCCTGGAGTGGTAGCACCTGATAGGGCCCTATCTATGGGTTAAATAGAACTAACAGCATACTTATGCTAAAATGAATTGAGTAAACTGAATAGCTTGAAATAGAAATGTTTTTGACAATTAAACTGTACTTACACTTAAACTGCGTGCTTATGCTTAACTGTATTATTTGAAATAGAACTGTTTTTCGACATTAAAACTGTATTTACACTTAACTGAATTATTACATATAACTGCTTGAATATTTTGAAATGGAAATGTTTTTGACAATTAAACTGTACTTATGCAAAACTGAACTGTTTTCAATAGAAAAACATAAAAATGGATTTTCAATAGAAAAACTTAAAAATGGATTTGGCGTTAAATTACCTACAAAGGTTAATATGCCATAAAACCAAACAAACCAAACAAACAAACCAGAACACAACGACACAATAAAGACGAGCGACACAGTTCTTAAAAAAATATGCCTCTCACTTTATTGAAAGGGTTGTGTGTGAGAGGGAGTTGGAGACCGAACAGAACTGCAACATATTGACCCCTACTCTATTGGCCATAACTGCGTTTCTTTTCCGTTCTCCTGGGCTGCTCAACCGGGGCCTGGGGGTCCAGCCTCTCTGGGACATGTTCCTTAATCCAACATCTTCTCTCCAACTGGTCTGATCTCCAACCTGACTGATTTCCTGTCTTCATCCGGGTTATATAATAGTTCCTCGCCCACCTTCTTCTGGTGGGCGTCACAATTTCGCACTCATTCAACCCGTCCACTGTCAAGGTTATAATATCCTCATATTCCTCGACCGGATGCACCTGTTATTTGCACAGGTGCATTTCCTATTTTGACAGCCCGGCCGGGTCCGAGGTCAGTATACAACAACCAGTTGGAATATTTTCCTTCAAATTTGAATAAGTAGAATATATATTTGTAAATGAATTGAAAGTTCAACAGACTTAAAAGTTTCTGAAATTAATAATTATTAGGAAAATGTATTTGAAACGTGACAGTTTGATTTCCTACTTTGATCGATCTTTCCAGACATACCCATCAATATACGTTCCTATATGTCTGACGTCTTATCTCTATCCAATATATCGATTATTTGTCCAGGTCAGCTTGTTCTAATCTATTGAAATGTATAAATTATAATTAAATTAATACCTATTCAACTCTCACTATCTTTCATAGATGGAAGCGTAAAAGTCTCTTATCATCTTAAATAGATAAATAATATTTTTTTTTAAATAATCAATTTTATTTTAGTGATATTTCTTTAGAAGAGTTCTCTAAGAGTCAAGGTTAATATACCGTAAGTTGTTCTAAACAAGTGGACCTTTTAAACCTGAAAAAATCGCTACAAAACAAGGGATCGATTCATACGACAGGGATACAATCCAAATCGTTAATACAGAGGGGTTAACCTGTGTTAAAAATTGGGGTTTTAGCTTTCTCTTATAAGACGACCCCTAGTTTTGTAGAGATTTTTTTCAGGTTTAAAAATTCGTCTTGTATACGTTGCAATTTGAAATATAACATATGACATGGATTTTCGGTTCGTTCCTAGTGACCCCGTGTGCTTTAGCAAGCTGCCACATTTTGAATAGTAAACAGGAAGATGACGGCGCGTCAGGGCACTCAGGTCGAACAGGTGTGTAACCGGAAGAGGATCATGTGATGAGAACTACAGAGTCAGATTTAGGCAGAGTGCACATAATTGCAGTCGAGCGAGGGACACGCAGCCGATCAGAGGCGTCTCTGACGAGATTGCAAGGGGATGCAAGCGTTGGCACCCACTGGCTCCTGGAAGAAGTCCTCTCTCTGAGTATATGTCTCTCTACCCATCTCTCACACACCACAGAAACATCAACCCTTTCGAAAATAAAGTGTGAGAGATATATTTTTATAAAGAAGTGTGTTCGTTCGTTCTTTGGGTTTCGTAAATCATGTATGATTATGTTTCCGCTTACATTTGTATTACGGATATACAACAATTTGGAACAAGTGTCATCAAGATCCTTTAGAAATCCTGGCATAAGTAACAGGATTATTGGAGGTGCCCGTGGTATAATGGTTATCGTCGTAGGAATTGGACACGACGGCACGAGTTCAAATCCTAGACTGATTGCATTTCACATAGGACTAATACCCTTGGGAAAGGTATGAATCCAGTTATTCTCCCTCCAGCTATGGGTAAATAGTAGGGCAGACTAGGTTCTTCAGCCTTGGTGAGGCATCTAGTCTAGGAGAAGGAAAAACCCTGAATTCAAACCTGTTAAACTCCGTTTAAAAAAATTGACCTTGTGTCATATCCTGCCCGAGCAGAGGGGTTGGGTAAATATGATAAGTAACAGGATTATTTACGTATTTATCAGTGCCGTATTTGATTGGCCCAGTCATCGAATACACTGCATCTCAGCACAGGGCTAAGAGCCCCTTTCAACGAGTGTCATGGATATATAGCACTAAACAATCTGATGGTGGTGTTCGAGTAATGCTGGATATTTGGGTAATGTAGAGTACCCCTTTTTTGCTTCCAGGTTCACTCTGACCCGGAGTGGTAACCCCAGATAGGGTCCTATCTATGGCTCAAATCGAACTAAACCGTGTACACAGGCTAAGCTGAATTGTTTGAAATAGAACTGTTTGGTCATTGGACTGTGGGTAAAACCATTTAACGGTAAAAAAAAGCTGAGCTCAGACTCATTAAAAAATGTTATCAAGAAAATGTGTTTAGAAATCATATATTTGATATATATATATATATACAAATAGTAATTTTGCTTTGAATGAACTACTATGGTTGATTGGTTTGGTTTGGTGGGTTTTATGGCATATCAACCTTTGTAGGTTATTTAACGCCAAATCCATTTTTATGTAAATAATCTGTTCTAAATAAATTCAGTTTAGTATAAGTACTCAGTTTAATTGTCAAAAAGATTTCTATTTCAAACTATTCAAGCAGTTATATATAACAGTTCAGTTAAGTGTAAATGCAGTTTTAATGTCGAATAACAGTTCTATTTCAAATAATTCAGTTAAGCAGTTTTAATGTAAGTACGGTTTAATTGTCAAAAACATTTATTTCAAGCAATTCAGTTTACTCAAACAATTCAGTTTAGCATAAATATGCTGTTAGTTCTATTTAACCCATAGATAGGGCCCTATCAGGTGCTACCACACCGGGCCAGAGTGGACCTGGGAGCGATGGCAATAAAGGGGTACTCCGGATTCCCCAAAGCTCCAGCACTGCTGGAACTTCACCATCCGAATGTTTATTGTCATATCCAGGACACTCATTGGGTGGGGGATTTACCCCTCTACAGAGAAGCAATTGGTGTATTCTACTGCCCCAGCCGACTGTGCAATCTATGGTTGATATGCAACCCAACCAAACCAAACCGTATTTGACGGTTTATTAGACGCTGGGCCTTATAAGATACACCATAATTTGGTTAGACATTTGGTGAATAAATAAAAGGGTTTGGCATTGATTTTTTCAGGCTGACTTTCAAGTTGACTTGTTCAGAACAATTTATGGTAATTAAAAAATTAATTTCTGTTTTTTTTTTATTCAAAACTTCTTCAGTTTTTGAAATGGTGAGTCTTTTTTTGCCCCTCCCCTTTCTTTCTCTCTCTCTCTCTCTCTCTCTCTCTCTCTCTCTCTCTCTCTCGAACTTGCTATGTATATCTCACTCTACCACACTCTCTCTCTATCTCTCTCTCTCTCTATATATATATATATATATATGTGTGTGTGTGTGTGTGTGTGTGTGTGTTCGCGCGCGCGCGTGTGTATGTGTGTGTGTGTGCGTGTTTATATATATATATATATATATATATGCATAAACAATATTTCAACGATAACATTTTTAAGAATCAGCGTAAAAACTTTCGACAATGAAGCGAACTGCACACAAATTGAAGAGAGTTCACCTGAAGATCGGCCGCTTGAAACTCGAAGTCACGGATTTTTCTCGTGTTTTATTTATTTCTCTGGATGAAGTGTTAGGATATCCCTCAGCATATTGTGATATCACACAGTATTTCTGGTGCATAGCTATTTTACTGAATTAGAACGTTTTTTCTGGTGAATTTTAATCAAATTCGTCCAGGGTGCAGCAAACCGGGTTCTAAACTTGGTGGAGGCTGTTTGCATTAACCATAGAATTGATACCCTTGAGATTTTGAAAGGTTACATGATACACACACACACATATATATATATGTGTGTGTATATATATATATATATACACACACACACACACACATATATATATATATATATATATATGTGTGTGTGTGTGTATATATATATATATCGGTTAATTGAAAAGTAACTACCTATTTTAAAATAGAATAAATGTCTTCTGATTAAAAGATTGTAGTTAAAGAATTAATTATAAGAATGTTAAAATAAAGAGTTACTTTCAAGTAACCATATATATATATATATATATATATATATATATATATATAAAATATATATATATATATATATATAAAAGATTATCTTTTATATACCACAATCATAATCATATCAATACAACAGTACATGTACATATTCATATACTGTCAAATACAAATACACAGGCGGACTCCGTTGTTCAGGTACGAACGCATTTATAAACTTCTGATTTCAGTTCTTTGACACGACGAGAGAGACAATTCTTAAAAGTCTTTCATAATCATACTATGCTAACAACACCCCCAACGTTCGGCACATCTCGTGATGTTTGTTCTCAATTCATCTTCGCTGATCAAGACCCGAAAAACATAACCGCTGCCGCAACGGTAGAAAACTCAACTCAATGGCAGAGAACTCAATTCTCTACCCCAATGGCAGAAACTCAATCGTCTGCCTGCATGGTCCAATCTCAAATCCTCAACTGCATGGTCGGACTTCTCAACACCATGGTCAGACCTTAACTTCTCAACACCATTGTCGGACCTCAACTTCTCAACACCATTGTCGGACCTCAACTTCTCAACACTATGGTCGGACCTCAAATTCTCAACACCATGGTCGGATCTCAACTGAATCTTTTTCAAAATCTTCCAAATTCTCAGCCCATCTCTTCTGGGCATGACGTCATTCACACTTCAGCCCATTTTCTGTCTGGGATTTATTATGACATTGGTGATTGTCATATCCTTTGCGCACGAGCGTAAACTGCACCAATTGACTACACACCTGAACTCTTAAGCCGAATAGTTCAAAGCCCAACCAAACTGAACGATAAAATATAATTAATGAAAATGATTAAAATAAAAAATCATTCCTTAATTATATAACATATCATAAGAATCTATTTAAAGTTGTATTATACTTTTAGAACACAATTTGGTTTGGTTTCTTCGATTAATTGCACGCCCAATTTCGTGGGTTATTCAATACCAAAAGCATCTTCTTCGAAGAACAAGTGATGCTATTTAACCAATAACTGGAGCGACGAGCGAGTTGAGGTCTTCCCAAAGAGAATTAGTTCTTTTTAGGTTGGTTGGTTGGTTGGTTTTTATTGCTTATCAACCCTTGTAGGTTATTAAATGCCAGATCTTGTTTATACATACACATTAGATTTGTAAACGCATAATTTGTTGATGATATTTCCAAACGAGCCAGATTCATTTGTTTGCACACAGTTAAATGGTTTCGAATATTGTTATCGAACGCTAATCGATCTATTTGATATTACTCATTTATTTGCACACGGAGAAGATATCAAAGAATTGCAATTGAAGTTTAATAATTCTGTTCAACAGTATTTATTCATTTACACTTAGTAAAAGGATTCCAAACGTTGTTATGTAATACCAATAAATCAATCTAGGCACACAGTTAAAGAGTTTCAAGTATTGCTATCTTTCATCATGTCGTGCTGGTAGCACGGATACTCCTGACCCTCTCTCGCCACTTTTCCCTATCGTTCATCGCCTCAAGCAGGTCTTCAGGACAACATCCTGTATCCTCACATAGTTGCTGAATGTGTGTTCGTGCTGGTCGTCCTGCTTTTGCACGGCCATGTGTGGGGGTCCATAAGAGTAAATCACTTATGAGTTCGTCCCTGCTTCTCCAGCAGTGTCCAGCATGTCTGATTCGTCTAACTTGAATAGTTTTCGTGATAGGGGGCAGGTGGCCGTAAAGTTGGTGTCTTATGGGGTGCTGCCGCCAGGACTTGTTCAAAATTGCTCGCAGCATTCTTGTGTAATTGCCGTCTAGCTTCTTCTCCAGCCGTTTTGTTAGAGTCCATGCAGTGCATCCATATAGCAGTATTGATGTGACCGCTACCTGGAAGAAACTGCGTTTCATTTTATCGGTTAGGTCTGATTTCCATATAATCGATAGCCTATTGATAGCTGTCCATGCTTTCGTTAACCTCGTGTTGATGTCCTTTTCGGTTGATGCGACGCTGCTTCCTAGGTAAGTGAATTTGTCTACTAGTTTAATAGGGGTTCCTTCTAGAGTGGAGATGTCCCCCGTTTGATTATAGCACATATATTCCGTTTTGTGTGCATTGACATAGAGGCGTATGCCTGCAGCTGCTCGTTCCAAACTATGTAGTAGTGTTTCGGCTTGGTCGGGTGTATTTGCCAGTATCGCTATGTCATCGGCGTAGTCGGCGTCGGTAATTGTTTTTGTGGGGTACCTTGTGTTTCTTTTCTTTGTCAGCTCGAAGCCGTTCTCTCTGATTTTGTCAATCGATGTTCTAAGTACGTAGTCTAGACAAATGATAAAGAGGTATGGGGCTAATGTGTCCCCTTGTAGTACTCCTGCTACAATGTCGAAGTATTCTGTGTCTCCATCTGGTGAACGTACTTTTACTTTGCTATCTGACACTAATAATTCTATTCAACATTCGTTAAATGGTTAATCTTTAAAGATTCTTAAAAGTAACTCTTTTTTCCACCAAATCTTTTCTCTGGTGACCCCAGATGGACACGAGTCAAGTACAATCGAAAAATAAACAACAAAATATAACACTTTTATTTATCTTATCAGTTTTGATTATATATCATCATCATCATCATCATCATATCGTGCTGGCAGCACGGATATCCCTGACCCTCTCTCGCCACTCCTCCCTATCGTTCATCGCCCTAGGTAGGTCTTCAGGACAACAACCTGTATCCTCACATAGCTGCTGAATGTACGTTCGTGCTGTTCGCCCTGCTTTTGCGCGGCCATGTGTGGGGATCCATAAGAGTACATCTCTTATGAGTTCATCTCTGCTTCTCCAGCAATGTCCTGCATGTCTGGTTCGCCTAACTTGAATAGTTTTCGTGATAGGGGGCAGGTGGCCGTACAGTTGGTGTCTTGTGGGGTGTTGCTGCCAGGACTTGTTCAGGATTGCACGCAGCATTCTTGTGCAATTGCCATCTAGTTTCTTCTCCAGCCGTTTTGTTAGCGTCCATGTAGTGCATCCATATAGCAGTATCGATGTGACCGCTGCCTGGAAGAAACTGCGTTTCATTTTATCGGTTAGGTCTGATTTCCATATAGTCGATAGCCTATTGATAGCTGTCCATGCTTTCGTTAACCTCGTTTCGATGTCCTTTTAGGTTGATTCGACGCTGCTTCCTAGGTACGTGAATTTGTCTACTAGTTTAAGAGGGGTTCCTTCTAGAGTGGAGATGTCCCCCGTTTGGTTATAGCACATATATTCCGTTTTGTGTGCAGTATCCGATAGCGCAAAATGTAAATCAAACGAAAGCTAATACAAATGCTTTATAATTCCTGATCTGACACATTTAAATAGTCCAACAATTCTTTTTAACTTTTCTTTTTTAGATAATATTTTCCAAATGTTCTGAAGTGCAACAACTTTCGCCGAGTCATTACTGTTACTTCACAACGAATAACATCTTTCAGTACATCAGTTGCCTGTGGCCTTACATTATAGACTGAAGCCTTTAGGAATCCACAAGGTAATTAAACACAAGGGCAGAGATCTCGTGAACGAGCTGGCAAAGGGATGTCACGATATAGAAACATGAGACACCCTAGAAATATTCATTTCAGATATTCTGTCCGCACTTTCAACGGGGCCGACTTTATCCCTTGCGGATGGCTTCGACCACCCGCTAAAAGAGGCGTCCTTGGTATTAAACTGAATCGCATCCGGTTATGAGGCTCCAGTTCTGAAGCTCTCTTGAGTGTAGAGTACATCCTCATGGCCATTACTTTGAGATTCACTCTGACCCGGAGTGGTTGTATAGTCGATGGTTGTTGGTTGTGTTTTATGGTATATCAACCCTGGTAGGTTTTTTAATGCCAAATCTACTTTTACACGTAAAGTGCAGCCCAGTTGACTGTGACTGTAGAATATATGGAGTGTTTCTCTGCAGACCCCACATCAGCGAGTGTTCTAGATATGACATTAAACTAAGTGATGGTGAGGCTCCAGTCCTGAAACTTTCCGAAATACGGAGCACCCATTCATTTTCATTGAATGGAGATAACACTGCGGCGCAATAATGTGCATTTATATGTAATGAAAATATTTCCTACACGGCCAAGAGCGAATCTAGCCACGAATTATTTTCATTTCATGTATTGAGCACTTTATTACGTTTTAGCTTCGGTAATTCTGTCGGTGCTTTTCTTTTGACTAGACATACGTGTGCATGGTTATTTTCAAGTACAGGGTGGAACGATAAAATTGTCTCCCTAGAAAAGACGACATGAGTCCATGTCCGTTTAATGAAAACCGGTTTTCTTTTTTTGTTGCAGACCATCAACTAGTTGGCCAGTTGTGTACAAATCCCAAGAGCAATAGGAGCCTTCTATCATGTCTGGAGGTGACACAATGTTCAACGAGCGAGATCGGAGATGCGCCGCTGTACAACTCATGCTCTCGACCGATCCAAGTTATAACAACAGGACGATTGCCAGCACCTTCAGAAAGCAAATCTGGATTGCCACGAATAACAGGGACATGCCCCGGGTGATGAAAACAAAGTTTTCGGCTACGGTTATGATCTTTAGTGTGGTTTCAAGTGAGGGCAACATCATGCCACCTCACATCTTCGAAGTCGGCTTGAAAGTCAACACCAAAGTGTATCTGGATGTGCAGAAGAGTGAGGTGATCTCCTAGTGCAATCAGATGGCCGGTGGCAGACCCTGGGTGTGGCAGCAAGACTCGGCGCCGCCCCACAAGTCTAAAGAGACCCAGGCTTGGCTTCAGAAGGAGTGTTACGACTTTGTATCCTTCACTCACTGCCCCCTCCTCTCCCAACCTGAACCCGCTGGACTACTTCGTTTGGTCATACGTCGAGAACATCACCAACATAACCTTCCACAACACCAAAGCCAGCCTGATCGCCTCCATCTGCCGAGTATTCGCTAAGCTCCCGTCGGCGCTTGTGGAAAAGGCATTCTCCCAGTTCCGGATCCGTATCGAGGCGGTAATTGAGGCTGAAGGCGGCTACATTGAAAAGATGTCAGCTCTACTACATAATCAAATTACCTGAATTGATTTTTTCAATAAAAGTTTTAAAATAAACCTGTAGTGTTGTTTTCTTTAGGTCGACAATTTTAGCATTCCAACTTGTAGTACGTGTGTCTTTTGTCTTTTCTTTTTTTTTACGAATTTCCCCCCAAATATCAGTTTGTAGAATTTGCAAATTGTACAATCTGGGTTTTTTCACACCAACAGAATTATATATATATATATATATAAGTGGTTAAGTAATCGCGCCTAAACCATAAGTAATTAATTGGGGATCGCTTGTGTGCGATGCGGATCATGGCTCAGTGGTAGGGTTTTGGCACTGCATTCCGTGGTCAGTGGTGGAGATCAAGGTATACGTTGCTGATGAGACCTAATTAGGTCGAAACCGCTGTCCTGTGTTCAGTATGTCACTCGGAGTTCTTGATGGATTTTGTAGTCGTGGTAATTCAATTTATAATATATATTCCTCTATCTAATATATATATTCTGTGGATGACAATATATACGCTGCCCCACGAGGGTTGAGCACTCTAGCAAAGGAATTTACGACTGCCAATTGCATAATGCAAAGCTCTTTGATTAAATTAACCACTCTGGTATCCGGCGAGGCAAAAATGTAAAAAAAAAACGAAAGCTACTACAAAATGCCTTATAATTCCCGAGCTGACGTAGTTCACTTGAGGGCTGAGCGGTATGATACTAATTTAAACGTAAAGTTAAGCGGGTTTCAATCCCAGCTTGAAGCGTACTGCGTGTCTAGCCACACTGATGAGTTGTGATACAACGAAACAGTCAGTGAATGACAATATATATATATATATATATATATGGATGTATGTGTGTTTGTCTCTCGATGAAGATATCTGAATCAAAGGACTTCGTCTTTTAGCAGCTCGGCGTCAAATTGTTTGGGAGATTTTTTCGTCTAAATGGCTCGCGTGCTGTCTTTTCCCGAAAAGAGCTATGTCTGCCGGAAAACCCGAGATCGTAACTGTAGGAAAAGAAGGAACGAAAGAGTTAATCAGTCCGAAAGCAGTTACGAAGGAGACTCGGGCATTGAAGGGTCTTGAACAGTCAGAGTTGCCACGTTGTCAGGGAAAGGTCTCGAACTGCAGAGACCAGGCGTTGAGCGGTAAAGAAGATAACAAGAAATTAGTCAGTATTTTTAGTAACTGTTGGTCGTTTCACAAGACACTTGTGAAAGCCAAACAAATACATACACAGAGTACCAGAAAAATGCCACAGACCTCGCCTTCAAATGTTTTGCAGGCTCGAATCCATTGTTTAGTCTTTTCTTTTTGTCTTTCCTCTATTTTTTAATGCTCCTTTTTTTCATTTTTTGTTCAACTTGTGAATGTCCACTTGGCTGTGTGTAAGAAATTACATCAAGATCCACACTAGACGATTGACCACTAGACGACTAATCCCCACCTGGCCCCTGCCTGTCGGTATTTCCATAACTCCATGTTGCGTACACGTGTTTTTGACCAGTACAAGTTGTTCAAAGAGGATTTTGAAAAGTAACTCCTGGAGCAGAAGGCCTTCAACAAGAAGGACTGTAAGTAGGACGGGTAAGGCACTAAGTGTGTGGCGATCGTTAACTGACGGGTCGTATGACTGCAAGTTTGCTGGACATGATAATGGACATTATTTGGAAGATTATCACAGAAGATTTAGGCATGTCTGAAAAGTATAATATTTACACTCCTATTTTTAAAATGGTCGGATATCGGTAAACTAATCAGTCTCGAGGACCTATTGGTCAGGAAAGTCACATGATTTGTGCTATCACCTATGTCCGCACCTTTGATTTTATCCCGCGCATTTGGAGCCGACCACATGACAAGGATTACCTATGTATACTCTCTTTTTCCAAGAACTCTTTCTTTCATATCTTGACTTCCAGAGACAGCGCCTTCTCTCTCTTCATTTCGACTTCCAGAAACAGTTCGACCTTGCCAGTTAGCAATACACAACTCAATACGCGTAACATGGGTGCGTATCCATCCTGTGACCTTTTTCTTTCCTGTTCTGCCTTTTCGGTTAGACTTGTTCCAGCCTCAAACACAGCCTCAGAAATTTCGTCAGACCCTGAAAGAGACAATCAACCAGCATGGGAGAAGTCACGTTCCTCCTCTAAGAATACATTCATATATTTATATATATTGATACCTTGCATGAGATACTTAATAAACATACATTTTATAGTCAACAGGACTCTTTTAATATTTTGTCTTTTTCCATAATATCCGTGTTAGTTACATACACACACGCACACACATTGAGGAATATTCAACAGACTATATTAGAATATTTGTAATGTTTCCTTTTTTATGTATCTGTTGATATATAAAGTTAATTTTGTTTGTATTGCTTTGTTTTGAATGTTCTTTTGTCCGCGTCGTTTTACATCGTTTTACTTCGTTTGCTTTTCAATAATGAGCCAACATAAATTGTGGAACTAAACAACAAATATACCACCAGAAAAGTACCGGGAATAGGTGTGGTGAGCATTCAGCTGGTTGAGAGAAGTATCACCGTGCTGAAACAACATATCCATTCACTTGATCTTGCTCCATGTCATTTTTTTTTTGCTAATAATCGAGAAGAATCATCCCAACAGTGCTTAAAAAGGTTGGTTTGGTTTGGTTCGGCTTGGTTTTATGTCACATCAACCATTGTAGGTTATTAATGCCAAATCCTTTTTATACATATAAACAGTTCTAATTCAAACAATCTAGTCTATCATAATAACAGGTTCAATGTCAAAACAGTTTTATTTCAAGCTAATCAGTTTAGTCAAAAAAGTTAAATGGTTCCAAGTATTGCTATGTATCTCTAACAATTCATTTAGACATCAGTCATTTATTTACACACAGTTGAATGTAAAAACAGTTCTATTTTAAATGATTCAGTTTAGGATGAATACCTAGTTTAACTGAGAAAAACAGTTTTATTTCAAACAATTTGGATTAACATAAATACGCAGTTTCAATGTAAAAAAAAGTTCTATTTCAAACATATCAGTTTAGTTTAATTTTTTTGTTTCACACAGTTAAATGCAAAGACAGTTGTATTTCAAAGTATTCAGTTTTGCATAAGAACACAATTTAGTTCTATATGACCCATAGATAGGATCTTTATCAGGAGCTACCACACCGGGTCAGAGTGGACGTAGTAGCGATGGCAATGAAGGTGTGCCCCGCATTACTGGAACCTCACCATCAGATTGTCTTGTGTCATATCCAGGACACGAGTTGGGGGTGTCTTACCTCTCTACTAAGATGCAGTCGGTGTATTTTACAGTCCCGCCAACCGACTGGGCCATTTGAAATATGGGAGAGAAGAAAGGGAAATCACGTTAGAGTCAATGAGGATTACTTGGAAGGCTAAGCCATGTAGTCTCTTTTTTGAAATTGAAATAAATTGTTTGGGATTCGAGTCTCGTTATTTTTCAGACACACCACGTTCCACTTACTCAGACGTACGAGGTGCATACGATAAGTTTCCAGACGTTTTTCGTATGGGCATTTAAAATTGTCGTAGACTCTTGAAAATTCAGTATGTTATTGAGATGACTGACTAATTTTTAGGATTTCAGCTTCAAATGAACAGCTACAGCAGGAATTGGAATACACCCAACTAAAGTTTGATTGTCACAGCTGGTGAATTTCAAAAATGCAATGACACTTTAAAAGAACGATATGCCATAAAATTCTGTTTTAAACTTGGAAAAATTGCCAGAGAAACGTATGGAATGCTTCAGACTACTTTTCGACCATCTTGCATGAATCGAGCATCAGTTTTTGAGTGACATAAGAGATTCAAGGATGGCAGGGAGTCTGTAAGGGATGATGAGAGGTGTGGGAGGAGTGAGGAAGTCAATACACCAGAGCTGATAGGCCAAACGGTTAGGGTTAGGGTTACTATGTTGAGATTTTAAGGGAGTTCAGGAAGAAATTCCTAGGGAAGAGGCCAACACTTTTCAAATCGACTCAGTGGCATTTCCACCAGGACAATGCACCAGTCCACAACTCCATCCTTGTCACAGACTATTTGACCAAGATGGGCATCAAGACAGTTCCTCATCCTCCATATGGTCCAGACCTTGCTCCCTGTGACTTTTGTTTATTCCTTAAGCTCAGAGGCTGGCGATACGAGACAATTGAGGAGATGAAAGAGGGTCTGATGAAGGTCATTGGCATGCTAACACAAGAGGAGCTCCATGGGGCCTTCCAGAAGTTGTTAGAACGGTACAAGTGCATTGCAGTTGGAGGAGATTACTTCGAAGAGGACTAGAGTTTCATGTGTGTACTATCAATAAAAGTGTTCATACGAAAAAAGTCTGGAAACTTATTGTATGCCCTTCGTATATTCGAGCGCCAGTACAGCCACAATTTTAAATCTGGGAGATCTTTTTGCCACTGCAACACTGATGGAAGACGTATGAGAACTTCCTGATTGACCATGTAAAATGAACCTTATTTGGTCACATTGTATGAAATTATATTTGTCAGTCTCTGAACTTTTCAGCTGACCATTATCTATCTATCTATCTGTATGTGTGTGTGTGTGCTCGTATGTGCGTGTGTGCTCGTATGTATGTGTATGTGTGTGAGAGACAGAGAGAGAGAGAGAGAGAGAGAGAGAGAGCAGCCTTATCTAGGTTTATATTGATTTTTCTGGATTTCCTGGAAGAAATATACGAAAATAAACGACATCATTCTAAATGAACTGTCTTTTTTTCACACGTTTCCTCTCGATTTTAATTCTTTGGTCGAAAATGGCAAAAATCCATCGGGGACACTGGATTTTAGTTAATTTCTATTCAAAGTGCAACTTTCCGTGTACACATTGTGTTTGGATGACAGAAAAAATAAAATAAAATAAGTGCATAAGAACAAGTAGAAAAAAAAGAAAGATAAAAAACAAACAAGATTTACAGTTATAGAATTTTGCTAGTCACGTGACGAGACTATTAACGGAAGATAACATCGAAATGGCGAAAGGCATTTCTCTCTCTCTCTCTCTCTCTCTCTCTCTCTTTCTCTTTTTCTCTTTCTCTTTCTCTCTCTCTCTCTTTCTCTCTCTCTTTCTCTTTCTCTCTGCCTCCCCCTCTCTCTCTTTCTCTTTCTCTCTCTCTCTCTCTCTCTCTTGTCAGGTCCAAAATTTCCGACTCTAAAAAGAAGTGATATTTTGTTTGGATCTTTTTTCGTCTTGGTCGAAGTGACTTTTATATCCTTTAAAACCTTTTTTTCTTTCTTTCCAACACTCTAACTATTGTCTTTATTGAAACAACGTCTTCATGAATGTCTGTTTATTTGTTTGTGTGTTGTTGTTTTTTGTTTGTTTGTTTGTTTGTTTGTTTTTATTCATTTATTTATTTATCGTAGTAAGCGAAAACGAATACGTTCCTCAGAGATAGTATGTAAAATGCCAACTTCCAAGTTTATTTCCTTTGCCTCCATTACCCACCAACCCATTAGCGGTCGTCAACATTTTTTTTTATTAGAAAACCACCATTTTCTCTTTGATTTTGCACTTTCTGGCATACTTTTTCTTTTTCTTTTTCTTTTTTCCAATTCTTTTTTTTTTTTTTTTTTTTTTTTTTTTGACAAAGTACAGTTTGCTACCGAAAACCTGTCTTTATCTCCATAGAAAATCAGTCAAGACCTATGATTCTTTGATTCTTACCATTTTCTTCTGAATCTGTGGAAAGATTGAACGATTCATCTCAGCCAGTGAACAGCTATTTATTCATCACATTCTATTTGTATATATAGCAATAAACTAATGTCTGCAGGAGAATGTTTATATCCATCTATTTATCTGAACCAGTTTATATCTATCTATCTATCTATCTATGTCTTGATTATCCATTTTCTATCTATCTATTTATCTATCTATCTATGTCTTGATTATCTATCTATCTATCTATCTATCTGTCTATCTATCTATCTATTCGTCTAATATCCATATAAGCAATTCATACTTTATTTGACCATCATGGTCATTTCTAAATGAAAGACTAATTTGATTTGGTTTGCCTACTTACCTCTATATATATATATATATATATATATATATAAACTGATGGATACATAAGTTACAAGACTAACATATATATATATATATATATATATATATATATATCCAATGACTCCGTACGTGCAGAATGCAACACACGGTCAATCTTTAAGTGAAGGTAACAGGTTTGTATTCGTTTTTCCTTCTCCTTGACCGGTTGTCATACTAGGGTTTTACTCTTAACCGAAGAGAAAATAATTGGATTTATAGTTGTTACTATTAATAAGTGAAATGCAAACAGATTCGTCCAGGATTAGAACGCGTGTCACCGTGTCCATTTCCCGGACTCTCTCTCTCACCATTTGTCTCTATCATACATCGCACTCATCAGGTCTTTTTCGTTTGGTTTGGATGGATTTAGAGATGGGAGACTGGTGGCCGTACAGCTGCTGTTTTGTTGCTTCCAGGAGTTGCTCAATATAGCTCGTAGTCTTCTTGTGTAATTGCTGTCAAGCTTTTACTCAATACGCTTAGTTATATATATATATATATATATATATATATATATATATATATATAACTAAGCGTGTATATATATATATATATATATATATATATATATATATATATATATATATATATATATTTACCGACCCCTCCGCTCGGGCAGGATATGACACAAGGTCAATTTTTAAGCGGAGTTTAACAGGTTTGAATTCAGAGTTTTCCTTCTCCTAGACTAGTTGCCTTACCAAGGCTGAAGAACCTAGTCTGCCCTACTATTTACCCAAAGCTGGAGGGAGAATATTTGGATTCATACCTTTCCCAAGGGTATTAGTGCTATGTGAAATGTAATCAGGTTCGTGTCGTCGTGTCCACATCCTGCGACTATAACCATTACACCACAGGCACCTCACTATATATATATAACTAAGCGTATTGGGTAAAAGCTTGACAGCAATTACACTTGACAGCAATTACACTTGACAGCAATTATATATATATATATATATATATATATATATATATATATATATATATATATATATATACAGATTTCACAGTATTTTGATATTAGTTTGAGGACAGATGCACGTTCATTTCAATGAAAATAAATACTCAGTTAACATCTCGGTATTTAGATGATGGCGTAATGGATTACTGCATCTTCCCACATGGCCTCAGACTCGATGCGGAGGCCTACATCAAGGGACTAGAGGATGCAGTGCTGACCTGTATTATGGAGAGGGTTACTACTGGAAGACCCTAGATCTGACAACAGGACTCTGCACCATGCCACACAAGCAGGGGAACTGCGACCACATCACCCCTAACATCTGGCAGCCTAACTCCCCAGACTGCAATCCTCTTGGTTATTATGTCTGGAGCACGGTTAAACGAAAGACCCAAAAACTTTGAGCAACACCAAAGATGAACTGAAGGCAAGGATGACGACAGCATTTTCCAGTTTAAACAAAGAGAACGTAGGAAAGACTTGCAAGAAATTGTGAAAACAATTTATTCAACAAACTTATATATATATATGTATATATATATATATATATAAATATATATCACATGGTCGTGTCTGTGACCCTGGTTTCATGCTTTACGTATTCATCAGACAGAGTGAAAGATTTTTTAAAAAAGACCGATAGTTAATTTTTTTTTTTTTGGTTGGTTGGTTTATTGTTTTGATTTTATGGCATATCAACCTTTGTAAGTTAATTAATGCCAAATCCACTTTTATACAAATAATCATTCAAACAATTCAGCATAGCATGCGTACACAGTCTAATTGTTGAAAACAGTGCTATTTCAAGCTATTCCATTGAGTCAAACAGTTTTAATTCAAGTACAGTTTCCATGTAAAAAATAGTTTTATTTCAAACAATTCAGTTTAACCCAAGTAAGTGGTTAAAATATCAAAACAGTTCTATTTCGAGCAATTCAGCTTAGCATAAGTACACTGTTTACTTCTATTAGACCCATAGATAGGACCCTATCAGTTGCTACCCCTCCTGGCCACCAAGGAGCGATGGCAATGAATGAGTACTCCGCATTCCCCAAAGCTGAAGCATTACTGGAAACTCACCAACAGATTTTTTAGTGTCATATCTAGAACCCTCGTTGAGGTATGGGGACTTACCCATCTGCAGAGGTGCAGTTGGTGTATTCTACAGCATTTTTTTTGTTTCGGTGGTTTATTTGTGTGTAAAATGTGTCAAACTGTGTATGAGTTTGAATGTTGGTGTGTTCCAACACACACACACACACACACACACATATATATATATATATATATGTGTGTGTGTGTGTGTGTGTGTGTGTATCGTTAAAGCAACGTGTGTACTTGTCTCTGTTTTGATGTGCACGTCAATAAGCAGTAATCGTAACAATCGATCTGTCTATCGTCTGCAAAGCAAAGACAACTCTGTGGGTGGGGTTGCTAGCCGTGACAAATTCTTTGGATACTAATGCAGGTTAGACAAACTGAAAACTATTCTTTCTACTATTCTTTCTTTGATCTGATTTCAAATGCCAAATTACGATTGGTCACGAGAAATAAATGCCATCAGCATATCGAACAAGCAACGTCACCAAAATATATAACAACGAAACCACGTGATTCACACAGTTCTCGGCACAAACTCAGCGCTTCTCTCTCTCTCTCTCTCTCTCTCTCTCTCTCTCTCTCTCTCTCTCTCTCTCTCTGCCACTGCTGCCAAACAAATATAGTTTTCCATTTCGTCTTCTTATTGGATGTTCTAAACTTCTATTCCTGTGCCAAAGTAAGCTAAGATCATACGACTGATTGGCTGATCTTAATGGCATATCAATCCGCCTCAGGTAATTTTATGCCGGGAAATTCGGGAATTGAGCTCATTGTATATTTATATTTACATTTTTAAGCTGTTGTTTCTTCGGAGATTTTCGCAAACAGTTATATAATATCAAGTATTCTTATCTAATACAAATAATTTTCGCACAGTTGTATGGTTTCAAGTATTCCTATCAAATACAAATACTTAATTGGTTTTATGTAATGATATGTAATTTACTAATTCTCATTGGTTTGAATTGACTAAGATGGTTTAAAGGGACTAATAATCATCATCATCATCATATCGTGCTGGCAGCACGGATAAAAATCTTTACTAAACAATTCTAAGTTGGCCGACCCTAGTCTTGGGGGAACCGAAAGCTCTCTTTTCAATAGCTACCACACTAAGGTATAGGTGAGATGGCTACTCTTTTCCCTGGATTGAACCACTTACCCTTGATCTGTTTATCATGCAAAATGGCAACCAAGGAGGCATCAAGTACATTTTTTTCGTTTTTTGTATAACTCAACCTGGGATTGAACCCTGGTCTCCCTGACTACAAATAACTATACTTAATACAAATAATTTACAGTAATATGGTATCAAGTATTATATTTGTCGCTGCCTCCCACCAGACAGGACTCCACACAAGGTCAATAACCCGAACCCCGATTATAGTGGGGATTTAGGGGAGGGGAAGGTCAGGCACGAGCCGAGGCTCGAACCCTGCTAGTCTGTGCTGCTCATTAACCCACTTCGTGCAATGTGGGGCTGATGAGCCTAGTTGGTCTTGGACCCAAATCTGGGTCCAGGCACGTATGCCTGCTTATACCTTAAACTGGATAGCAAGGTCCAGTGTTATACAAGGGAGACAAAGGTGTCAATGTTGCAACTCGCTCACCCAAAGATGGCCCAGCCGAAGCCGGAGTCTTTCGGCCTCGAATCTGCCATTGATTTCGATAACCCATCTGGCACGAATGCCAGACGGCCTAGCCAAGGTATCAAGTATTCATATTCAATACTAACAATTCTCAAACTGATCTATTTGACCTATTGATGGGACCCATAGATAGAACCCAAACATTTACAACCACTCCAGATCAAAGTGGACCTAGGAGTAATTGCAATCATGAGACACTCCAATGTCCACGTTTTCAGAACTGGAGTATCATCATTAGATGCAATTTAGTGTTATACACACCACCCACCACCCAAAAAACCTACAAAGGATATAGTTAACGTATTTTTAGTTCCTCTGAAGAGGAGACAAGCTATGATGAAAAAATGACAACATTTGTTTCTGATTCTTGTAATTAAACAAAAGATCTTTTTTCCTTTAATTTCAACAGCATAAAGAAAGGTATTCACCTATGCCTGATAACAATTTCAAATATTCCAACCATTACTCCCTGGTCAACTCTGACTCAAAGGGGCAGTACCTGTTAGGGTCCTATGTATGGATCAAAAATCATTTTCTATACTTGATGCATTTGATTTTGGGCAAACAAATGTCTCATGTTAAATTAAGTTATTAGGATCCCCTAGCAAGATTCGAACCATTTAACTGCATGCAAACAAATAATGTTGAATAGAATTATTACAATTAAGAAGAAATACTTGAAAGCATTTAACTGTATAAAAATAAAACTAGGAGGTGCCCGTGGTGTAATGGTTATCGTCGTTGGAAATGGACGCGGCGACACGAGTTCAAATCCTGGACGAGACTGATTGCATTTCACATAGCACTAATACCCTTGGGAAAGGTATGAATCCAATTATTCTCCCTCCAGCTAAGGGGAATTAGTAGGACAGACAAGGTTCTTCAGCCTTGGTGAGGACATTAGTCTAGGAGAAGGAAAACTCTGAATTCAAACCAGCTAAACTCCGCTTAAAAATTGACCTTGTGTCATATCCCGCCCAAGTGGAGGGGTTGGTAAATATAAATTAGGTGGTACCTGTGGTGTAATGGTTATCGTCGTTGGAAATGGACGCGGCGACACGAGTTCAAATCCTGGACGAGACTGATTGCATCTCACATAGCACTAATACCCTTGGGAAAGGTATGAATCCAATTATTCTCCCTCCAGCTATGGGTAGATAGTAGGTCAGACTAGGTTTTTCAACCTTGGTGAGGTAACTAGTCTAGGAGAAGGAAAACTCTGAATTCAAACCTGTTAAACTCCGCTTAAAAATTGACCTTGTGTAATATCCTGCCCGAGTTGAAGGGTCGGTAAATATGGATAAAAAAACTATAGTTGTTTAATAGCAATACTTAAAAAAGACTTAACTGTGTGCAAATAAAACTATTCGTGCTTGATAACAATGTTTGAAACTATGCGCAAACAAATCAGCTCCGGCTCCTTTTAAAATAATGTTACCAACAAACAATTCGTTTACAAATCCAATTTATCATATATATATATATATATATATATACACACACACATATATATATATATATATATCTGTATGTGTATGTATGTATGTGGACTGGATTTGGCATTAAATAACCAACAAGGCTTGGCATACCATAAAAAATCAATCAACCAACCTTGGTTTGGTTTGGTTTCTTTGTTTAATGGCATGTCAACTTTTGTAGGTTATTTACTGCCAAAGCAATTCTCCTAGAAGAACAGTAGTGCTACTATTTAACACATAGCTGGGAGGATAAGGAAGCTCATACCTTTCCCAAGTGTATTTGACCGAAAGTGAACGTAATAGCGCGACTGGAGTTCGAACTCGCTTACTACGATTCCGCAGTCCATCGCTTTAACCTTTACACCACAAGGACACAAAAGACCTCCTGGTTGAATGCACCGATTCCATTGTACAAGATGAATATAGTAAAAATGGTTTCACTATAACACCAGGAAACTTATTAAGGATGATAAATTTGTTAATTCAAAGAATGACTTAGAATGACGAACTTGGATATCCTTTTGTATTATATTGACCCCGGCCAAGCTGTCAAAAGAAGAAATGCACCTGTGTAAATAACAGGTGCATCCGGTCGAAGATATCAGGGAACAACCTTGACTGTCGAAGGGTTGAATTGAGTGCGGATTGTGACGCGCATAAGAAGTAGGTAGACGACAAATTATTATATAACCCCGGCGACAGGAATTTCAGATCAGTTGGAGAGAAGATATTGGAATGAGAACAATGTCCCACCAGAAGCTGAGCCCCCAGGCCCCCAGGCCCCCGGTTGAGCAGCTCAGGAGAACGGGAAAGAAATGCTGCTGTAGCCAGAAGAGTTGGGAGCTCAATATGTTGCAGTTCTGTTCAGTCTCCAACTCACCTCTCACACAATAATACCTTTCGTAACCCTTTCGAACCCTTTCAAATAAAGTGAGAGGTATATTTTTCTAAAGAACTGTGTCCCCTCGTCTTTATAGTGTTGAATATGTTTCTGCAGTCAGATGTATTATGTGGCTATACAACACTTTGTTGACGTGGAAAAAACTTATTGGCAATTGCCGGGCAGAAAACTACAAGGAGTTAGTGGAAAAGCTGTTAAAAAGTCTACAGGGCATAGGTGACCCTTGTTGTGGACGATCCGAAGGAACCATTTTCAATAGTTACTACACCGAAGTGTAGGGGAGGGCACTACTATTTTTCCTGGACTGCTCCACTTACTCTTGATTCATTCATTTTAATACTGAGTGTAACGCAAGAAGGCATCAAGTACCATTTTTTTTGGTCTTTGGTATGACTCGACCAGGTATTGAACCATGAGCGAACACTGTAACCATTATGCTAATAAGCCGATGTTCCTATTTTTCTATTTCTCTTCCTATCCCATCTTTGTCTACTATCTATCTATCTATCTATGTGACTAACTGAGAATTGTTTCTCATCTATCTAACTATATTTTTTTTCATCATACAACGTGTGAAAGCACGTGCGATACCATAGCCTCATCAGCCGCCAACCAGGGTGATAATACAAGTAGTTTCATATCTATCTATCTATCTATCTATCTATCTCTGTTTCTTTCTATCTTTCTAAGTGACTTTCCCTCTGAATATTTTCTTTTTTATCTAACCATCTCTCAAAGAATCTATCTGAATTTATACACACACACACACACACACACACACACACATATATATATACATATATATATATATATATATATATATATATATATATATATATATATATATATATATATATATAATTCTGCTAATATATATTTAAATAAAATAATATCTTAAGGAAAATTCACATATATATATATATATATAGGGGAAAATTCGAAATAAATCTTACTGTATGAAAATGTATGAATGGTAAAAACACAAGAAAACTTTAAAGGAGGATTTTATTGTTTGAATTATTTGTCAACATTAAACGTCTCTGTTTTTAAACTTTCAACCGGGCGTATGAATTTTTAAATGAAATGAACAGATGAGAATGTTTACAATTTTCTCTTCTTTTCGTTTCTTTTAAAAATTCATACGCCCTGATAAAGGTGAAAAAAGCAACACGTTTAACTCTGGCAAATAATTAAAACAAGAGATAAAAGCATTTTTTGGAGACCTTGCGTTTTTTCATATTTGTACATTTACATATGTAAATGAGACAGTCGGTTCATATAAGTCTACCTCTGTTCAGTAGAAAAGTTTTTGGTTCTTTAGCAATACGCCGAGGAGAAATAAGACTCTGACGACAAACGAGCTTTACTCCATTTAAAAATGACCATGTTTCATTTCCAGCAAGGCTGAGTTTGGTTTGGTTCTATGGCATATCAACCCTTATAGGTTATTTAATGCTAAATCCTCTTTATTATCATCATTATCATCATATCGCGTCGCCAGCACGGATATCCCTCACCCTCGCAGGCCAACCTTCTCAATCCTCCATCGCTTCCTACATGTCCTCAAGGTCACATCCTGTATCGGCACAGTGCTGTTGTATGTAGATTCTAGCTAGTCGTCCTGCTTTTGCTCGTCCATCAGAAGGGCTCCACTGGAGTATGTCACTTATGAGTCCGTCCCTACTTCTCTAGCAGTGTCCCGTATGTCAGGTTCGTCTAACTTGGATAGTTTTCATGATGGGTAGTAAGTAGCCGTAAAGCTGCAGCTTTGTTGGGTGCCGCTTCCAGTTCTTTATAAATACATATTAAATATATATGATTTGGTTTTGATGAGTTTTATGAGATATCAACCATTGTAGGTTATTTAATGTCAAATCCATTTTATATTGATATAAACTGAATATATAAGATTTGGGAACTCATTTGGTGATTAAAGGCCACGTTAAAATATATTGTAAACTAATAAGTCACAGAAATGGTTTTGTATTTATTCAGTTCCACCCAGCTCAGTCGACTGGAGTTATAGAATACACCGACAGCATCTTTGCAAAGATGTTCCCTGATATGACATTAAACATTTTGATGGCAAGGCTCCAGTCTTCGATATTTGGGGAATGTGGAGAACCTATTCATTGCCATTGCTCCAAGCTCCACTTACTCAGAGGGGTAGCACCTGATATAGTTTTATCTATGAGTCAAGTAGAACAAATTGTGTGCAAACAAATGACTGATGTTAAACTGGGTTTGTTATAAAATGATACTTGAAACCATTCAACTGTCTGCAAAAAAGAGCTCAGACTCATTTAAGTGTGTTATCAACTTAAAGAAGAATCATTGTTGAGGTAATGATCCTCGTATTTAGATTGTCACATAAATAAATAAATGTTGATATAGAAAAATAGATTTAAACATTTTCATACAGATAATTTTTATCAATATATATATATATATATTGATAAAAATTATCGGTTTTTATATATCTGTTTTAAGACACAAACTGTACGGCCACCTGCCTCCTATCACGAAACCTATCCAAGTTAGACGAACCAAACATGCAGGACACTGCTGGAGAAGCAGGGACGAAGTCATAAGGGATGTACTCTTATGGACCCCCACATATGGCCGTGCAAAAGCAGGACGACCAGCTCGAACATAAATTCAGCAACTATGTGAGTATACGGGATGTAGTCCAGAAGATCTGCCAGGGGCGATGAACGATTGGGAAAGGTGGCGAGAGAGGGTCAGGGATATCTGTGCTACCAGCACGACGTGATGATATATATCATCATCATCATGTCGCGCCGTCTGCGCGGATATCCCTGACCGTCTCTCGCCATTTCTCCCTATCACTCATCTCCTCCGGCAGGTCTTCAGGATTACAACCCGTGTCCTCACATAGCTGCTGTATGTAAGTTCGTGCTGGTCGTCCCACACTTGCACATCCATGAGTGGGGGTCCACAGGAGTACATCGCTTATGAGCTCGTCCTTGCTTCTCCAGCAGTGTCCCGCGTGTCTGGTTCGTCGAACTTGTATATTTTTTGTGATGGGGGGCAAGTGTCCGTATAGTTGGAGTCTCGTGGGGTGTTGTCGCCAGGACTTGTTTAATACTGCTCTCAACATTCTTGTGTAATTTCCGTCCAGCCTCCTCTCCAGCCGCTTCGTAAGCGTCCATGTGGTGCATCCATATAGCAGTATCGACACAACCGCTGCCTGGAAGAAACTGCGTTTCATTTTATCTGTTAGGTCCGACTTCCATATGATCGAGAGCCTATCGATAGCTGTCCATGCCTTCGTCAGTCGTGTGTCGATGTCCTTCTCGGTTGATGAGACGCTGCTTCCTAGGTAGGTGAATTTGTCGACTAGTTTCAGAGAGGCTCCGTCTAGTGTGGCAATGTTGCCTGTTTGGTTGTAACACATATATTCGGTTTTGTTTGCATTGACATGTAGGCCAATGCCAGCTGCAGCTCGTTCCAGACTATGTAGTAGTGTCTCTGCTTGATTAGGCGTATTCGCTAGTAACGCCAAGTCATCAGCGTAGTCGGCGTCCGTGATTGTTTTTGCGGGGTACCTTTTGCTTCTTCTCTTAGTCAGCTCAAAGCCATTTTCTCTGATTTTGTCGATCGAAGTCCTAAGCACATAGTCTAGACAGATGATAAAGAGGTACGGGGCTAGTGTGTCTCCTTGTAGTACTCCTGCAACAATGTCGAAGTATTCCGTGTCTCCATCTGGTGAACGTACTTTTACTTTGGTGTTTCTGTAGAGAATCATTATCGCTGCTACGGTTTCTTTTGGTAGGCCGTAAGCTAGTAGGATTTGCTCCATCTTCCCTCTGTGTATGGAATCGAAGGCCTTGGTAAAGTCGACAAATAGTAATGTCGCCTGTAAGTTTTTTGCCCGAACGCCTTCCAGGATTCTACGGATGGTCAGTATTTGTGAGGTTGTGGATCTATTTCTCCGGAAGCCATTTTGGTTTTTCCTAAGGATGTTTTCCATTTTGGGTTCTATGCGGTTTCGTAGTAGGGCATTGTAGATTTTGGCTGCTATGGATGTAAGTGTTATCCCTCGGTAGTTCTTGGCTAGTCCGAGGTCGCCTTTTTTAGGGAATGGAAGGATGCATCCCTTCGTCCATCGTTCTATCCTATTTTGACTATAGACTGCGTTGCATTGCCGGAGCAGTATATCGTCGAATTGTCTCGTCTTCCACACTTCTGGGGGGATCTCGTCTAGCCCCGCCGCTTTCCTATTTTTAATTCTTCTGAGAACCGTGTCGAGTTCTTCTTTGGTGAAAGGACCTAGTTTTACGTCTAATTGCTTACTAATAATTCTGGTGATCGGTTCATCCGTTATTTCCGGTGGGTTTCCTAGTAGATTTTTGAAATGCTGTTCCCACAGTTTTATTCTTTCTTGTTGGCTTGCAGCTTTCAATTTTGCTTTGGCTGTGCTCTTTCTTCCACTTACTTCGTTTATTGTTTGCCAGGCTATCCTGGATTGCCTATCTTCCACCGAGTCTCTAATCTTATCTATCTGATTTTGTACGTATTCTGCCTGTTCTTTTAGGTATATTCCTGTTAATTGATGTTGCGCCTTTTCTAGTTCTCGTGCATTTGTATTTGTTGGGTTCTGTTGATAGTTTTTGGAGGCAGTCTTCACAAGTGCACGTTTTTCTCTAGCCGCTAGCGTTTCCCAAGGGACTCTATATTTAGTTCAAGGTTTTGTTGGAATACACTTTTCTGCCGCCTCCAGGTGCGCTTCTACAAAATTTTCATATTCGTCATTTGGGGTGCCTATTTCTACCTTCTCTTGTAGTGCTTCGAATCTGTTTCTTAATTCTAATGCATATTTGTCTCTAATATCTCTGTTGTTGAGTAGGGCCCAGTCATAGTGCTTGGTCGTGGCTTTACGCGTGGCGTTTTTTCTTAGGCTTAGTCGTACTTTGGCCGTAACTATTCGATGATCGGAGGACACACCCTCGAAGGAGGAGTATGCCTCGCAATTCATCGCACTGTTTCTCCATTTCCTGTTTATAAGGACGTAGTCTATCTGTGCTTTACTCTTATTTGCGTATGTGTAGGTCCATAATTTCCCCTCCCTTTTTTGAAAGTTTGTATTGAGGCAGGTTAATCTATTTTCTATCATGAAATCTATTAAATGCTGTCCATTCCTGTTAGACGTGTAGTGTAGGCTGTATTTGTTGTGTCTGTTTTTCCCGATTTGTGCATTCATATCTCCGCCAATGACTAGCAGGTTGTGTTTCGGAATGCTACGTACTAGGGAGGATAGATCTTCGTAGAAGGTGGCTATTTCGTTTTCTTCGCTAACATTGGTAGGGCTGTAGCAGGAGATAATTGTTGCTTTGGGGTTGCCATTAAACGTTGCGGCCATCATCCTAGGTTGTATTCTCTCAATGCTGTTCAGTGTTTTTAACGCTCTCGGTCCTAGAAGTATTCCCACCCCTCCTACCGATGCATTGACAGAGTTTTTCCATGCCGATACAGTCACCAGCATCCATCCATTTCCAGTTTCGTGATACTTGATATCTTCGGTGTGCGTGTATCGGTGCTCTTGTATGCAAATTATATCTATCTTATGTTCTACGGCTGATGCAGTTAGCTCTGCTAGTTGACCTATTCTATTTAGGGTTCTCACGTTAAATGTCGCTATCTGTATTGTTTGTTTGCATTTTAGTAGTTTATGTTTGTGTTTGAGCTCTGTAGCTGATTTTTCGAACACCGAGGCCAGGGCTCCAACCTCAGCAGGACGCGCCCCTTTTTTACCCGCGCGAAGAGCGATGCGGTTTATGGATCTGGTTTGAGTACTAGTCATGGTTATCTTTCGATGGCTGTTTTTGTTCTCATCTATAGAAGCCACTCTTATAGATGAGCAGCAGTAGTTCCCCGATCGAACTGGCAATCTTGAGCGTTAAGCCGCAAGACTCACACGTACAGCATGCTGCTTCCCATGTGTACGCGGTAGTAATAAATAAATAAAAAAAAAAAAAAAAAAAAAAAAGAAATTCTCTTTTTTTTTTATCTTAAGTTTTAACTTAGTTAAAGTCCAGGACTGCTGGATGTTAAAATTCAAAGAAATTTTGTGGTATATTTCATGGTTATCTAGTGATGGACAGACAGAGAGAGAGAGAGAGACACACAGAGAGAGAGAGAGAAAGAAAGAGAGAGGAGGAGTCAACTCTTTTATGGCTTTCGTCTTTAGCACGTGTTAGACTACATTTGAGGTGTTTTGGATTTTTTTTTTTCTTTTTCCTTTCTTTTCAGGGGGGGGGGCAATTTTGGGGGTTTTCGTTAGCAAATTTAGAAGTTCGCCTTCCAAAAGTAAAGTTTTCCTGAAAATTAAATCGCATAAGTCTTCATTCTTCATTTAAACAACACAATAATACAGCTGAGATTTAAGACATTACTATTTTAAATCAAATGTGCATTTTTAAATGAATAGTTTAGTAGAATAAATTTACTGACCTCTGTGAAAATACTTCTGGAAACGGAATCACTTCCAAACGTATGCATACTATTTCAACAAATGAAGGATTAAATTATTACTAATTTTAGTATTTATATTAAAGGTTCCACTCCTATATCATGGTCAACTGGTGGTGGACAGAGAGAGAGAGAGAGAGAGAGACACACAGAGAGAAAGAAAGAGAGAGGAGGAGTCAACTCTTTTATGGCTTTCGTCTTTAGCACGTGTTAGACTACATTTGAGGTGTTTTGGATTTTTTTTTTTTCTTTTTCCTTTCTTTTCAGGGGGGGGGCAATGCTAAAGACGAAAGCCATAAAAGAGTTGACTCCTCCTCTCTCTTTCTTTCTCTCTGTGTGTCTCTCTCTCTCTCTCTGTCCACCACCAGTTGACCATGATATAGGAGTGGAACCTTTAATATAAATACTAAAATTAGTAATAATTTAATCCTTCATTTGTTGAAATAGTATGCATACGTTTGGAAGTGATTCCGTTTCCAGAAGTATTTTCACAGAGGTCAGTAAATTTATTCTACTAAACTATTCATTTAAAAATGCACATTTGATTTAAAATAGTAATGTCTTAAATCTCAGCTGTATTATTGTGTTGTTTAAATGAAGAATGAAGACTTATGCGATTTAATTTTCAGGAAAACTTTACTTTTGGAAGGCGAACTTCTAAATTTGCTAACGAAAACCCCCAAAATTGCCCCCCCCTGAAAAGAAAGGAAAAAGAAAAAAAAAAAAATCCAAAACACCTCAAATGTAGTCTAACACGTGCTGAAGACGAAAGCCATAAAAGAGTTGACTCCTCCTCTCTCTTTCTTTCTCTCTGTGTGTCTCTCTCTCTCTCTCTCTCTGTCCACCACCAGTTGACCATGATATAGGAGTGGAACCTTTAATATAAATACTAAAATTAGTAATAATTTAATCCTTCATTTGTTGAAATAGTATGCATACGTTTGGAAGTGATTCCGTTTCCAGAAGTATTTTCACAGAGGTCAGTAAATTTATTCTACTAAACTATTCATTTAAAAATGCACATTTGATTTAAAATAGTAATGTCTTAAATCTCAGCTGTATTATTGTGTTGTTTAAATGAAGAATGAAGACTTATGCGATTTAATTTTCAGGAAAACTTTACTTTTGGAAGGCGAACTTCTAAATTTGCTAACGAAAACCCCCAAAAAATGATATATATATATATATATATATATATATATATATATATATGCATGCATAAATAGAATGAGACAAATAGATAGCTCAGATCTGACTGAGAAATCCTGCAAAATCTATCAACAAATTCATAAGTTAGTAAGAACCAAAGTTATAAACAGATGTTGATATAGACATTCTTCCATTCGAAGAAAACGTGACGGTCAAGGAAGACAGGAAAAGCAGAAATATATCACGAAATCCCGATTGCAAAACGGAAATTCATACCGTCAATCAAAATTTATTCTAACTCGTTTTCTTTTTTACAAACTGCCAAGAAAATAAAGAACAAAGGTTCTGTATTTGCTAAAATGGTTGTTGTTGTTGTTGCTGATTCGATTTCTTTTCACAATGATTGATCATCCTACTGTTTATATACTTTCCTCTTCCTTCATTCAACCCACGGTAATCAGATGTCGCTCTACATAATATTAGTTGGTTTCTTTGTTTAATGGCATATCAATCTTCGAGGGTTATTTAATGGTTTTATTTTGGTTTTATGGCATAATAACCATCATCATCATCATCATGTCGTGGCACTAGCACGGATATCCCTGACCCTCTCTCGCCACTTCTCCCTATCATTCATCGCCTCTGATAGGTCTTCAGGGCTACATCCCATATCCTTACATAGCTGCTGTATTGATGTTCGAGCTGGTCGTCCTGCTTTTGCCCGGCCATATGTGGGGGTCCATAGGAGTGCATCACTTATGAGCTCGTCCTTGATTCTCCAGCAGTGTCCTGCATGTATGGTTCGTCTAGCTTGGTAAGTTTTTGTGATGGGAGGCAGGTCGCCGTATAGTTGGTGCTTTGTGGGGTGTTGCCGCCAGGACTTGTTCAATATTGCCCGTAGCATTCTTGTGTAATTGCCGTCTAGCCTTTCTCCAGCCGTTTAATTAGCGTCCAAGTAGTGCATCCATATAGCAGTATCGACACGACCGCTGCCGGGAAGAAACTGCGTTTCATTTCATCGGTCAGGTCTGATTTCCATATGATCGAAAGCCTATCGATAGCAGTCCATGCCTTCGTTAGCCGTGTGTCGATGTCTTTTTCTTTATCGGTAGATGAGACACTGCTTCCTAGGTAGGTGAATTTATCCACCAGTTTCAGAAAGGTTCCGTCTAGAGTGGAAATGTCACCTGTTTGATTATTCAATGCTAAATCCGGTTTATTCACATATATATTAAGTATATATCATTTATAAACATATATCAGCATAGTTAAATAGTTCCAAGTATTGCTATGTATCACTAACAATTCAATTAAACATCTGAAGTTTGTTTACACACAGTTAAATGATCAAAATTTACCATGAATCATTTACTTACACTCCTTTTAAATCTCAAAAGGTTCTATTTGACCCATAGATAGGACCCTATCAGGTGCTACCACTCTGGTCCAGAGAAGACCTGAGAGCGATGGCAATGAAGGGGTACTCCGCATTCCCCAAAATTTCAGCATTACTGGAACCTCACCATCAGATTGTTTAATGTCATATCTAGGACACTCGTTAGAGGCTGGTCTTACTCCTCTGCAGAGATCAGTCGGTGTATTCTACAGCCCCAGCCGACCGGGCTGGGGTTATCTAATGCCAAATCAATTTTTGTAGATTATGCGGGACACTGCTGGAGAAGTAGGGACGAACTCATAAGTGACATACTCCCGTGGCCCCCTTCACATGGACGAGGAAAGACAGGACAACCAGCTAGAATCTATATACAACAGCTCTGTGCCGATACAGGATATAGCCTTAAAGACCTACCGGGAGCGATGGACGAGAGAGAAAGTTGACGGGATAGGGTCAGGGAGATCCATGCTGGCAGCGTGACAAGATGATGGTGATGAGTTATACGATTTAACCCACAGGTCGGGAATAAGAGGTTTCATGCCTTTCTTAATTTAGTCGACCGAAAATAAACATAGTAGAGCGAGTGGGTTTCGAACACGCTAACTTCGAAACTGTAGCTATTACCTCAACAATGACTCTTCAAGACTCTCGGGTTACCATATGCCCGTGGTGTAGTCGTTATCGTCGTACGAAATGGACACGGCGACACGAGTTCAAATCCTGGACCTGACTGATTGCATTTCACATAGCACTAATACCCTTGGGGAAGGTATGAATCCAATTATTCTCCCTCCAGCTATGGGTAAATAGTAGGACAGACTAGGTTCTTCAGCCTTGGTTAGGCAACTAGTCTAGGAGAAGGAAAACTCTGAATTCAAACCTGTTAAACTCCGCTTAAAAAATTGACCATGTGTCATATCCTGCCCGAGCGGAGGGGTTGGTAAATAGTACCATATGCCAATTTGAAATGTAAATACTGACCCTTTATTTTCATAATTTGCCAATTGATTTGTTATTTCAACGCTAATGTAAGAATTCACTCACGGAATAACAGTTATTGTCTTTGCAATAGTGGACGAGACTGTTTTCATTTCATTTCGCACTAATGCCCTTTGGGACAGGCATGAACTTTATACTTTCTCTACCCTCCTGGGAACTCTGGTCTTTGTAATGCTAATCATAACACGACCTATATGATAAAGCTTTTAGTATTTAAAGGCTATGTCAACATATACTGCAAACTAATAAGTCACAGAAATGGTTTTGTATTTATTCAGTTCCACCCAGCTCAGTCGACTGGAGTTATAGAATACGCCGACAGCATCTTTGCAAAGATGTTCCCTGATATGACATTAAACCATTTGATGGCAAGGCTCCAGTCTTCGATATTTGGGGAATGTGGAGAATCTATTCATTGCCATTGCTCCCAGCTCCACTTACTCAGAGGGGTAGCACTTGATAGGGTCTTATCTATGAGTCAAGTAGAACAGACTGTGTGCAAACAAATGACTGATGTTAAATTGGGACTGTTATAAAGGCTCGTTTAAGTATGTTATCAACTAAAAGTGTTCACAAATTATATATATATATATATATATATATATATACGAGGATCATTAAATAAGTTTCCACACTTTTTTCGTATGGGCACTTTTATTGATAGTACATACATGGAATTCTAGTCCCCTTCGAAGTAATCTCCTCCGGCTTCAATGCACTTGTTGTACCGTTCCAACAGCTTCTGGAAGGCCCAATCGAAGTCCTCTTGAGTGAGCGTGTCAATGGTCTTCGTCACAGCCTCTTTCATTTCCTCAACTGTCTCATAACGACAGCCTCTGAGCTTAGGGAATATTTAAAAGTCACAGGGAGCAAGGTCTGGACTATCAGGAGGGTGATGATCTGTCTTGATGCCCAACTTGGTCAAATAGTCTGTGACATAGATGGAGTTGTGGACTGGTGCATTGTCCTGCTAGAAATGCCACTGAGCCGATTTGAAGAGTGCTGGCCTCTTCCATAGGAATCTCTTCCTGAACTCCCTTAAAACCTCAACATAGTAACCCTAACCCTACCCCTAACTCTTTGGCCAATCAACTCTGGTGTATTAACTTTCTTACTCCTCCCACAACTCTCATCGTCCCTCACAGCCTCCTTGCCTTCCTTGAATCACTTATGCCACTCAAAAACTGATGCTCGATTCATGCAAGATGCTCAAAAAGCAGTCTGAAGCATTTCATACGTTTCTGTGGCATTCTTCCCAAGTTTAAAACAGAATTTTATTACATATCGTTCTTCTAAAGTGTCATTGCATTTTTGAAATTCATCAGCTGTGACAATCAGGCTTTAGTAGGGTGTATTGTAATTGCTGCTGTAGCTGTTCGTTTGAACCTGAAATCCAAAAAATTGTTTAGTCATCACATAAGATATATAGCTATAATATACTGAATTGTCAAGAGCCGACGACAATTTTAAATGCCGGAGGAGATTTCTTCGAAGGGGACTAGAGTTTCGTATGTGTACTATCAATAAAAGTACCCATACGAAAAAAAGTCTGGAAACCTATCGAATGCACCTCGTATACATGTTCTTTTTTCGGGGCCCTGAATGTGTGAGGGAGAGTCTCCATGGTGATGTTGCACATGTGTAGAACTGTGACATCATAGTGAGTTCGATCTCTCCTCGCGATATTCGTAAAGGTGTGAACTTCCTTATTTCATCAGCTATGGGTGTAATAGTACCATGACTGTTCTTTTATAAAACCTGATCGTCCGACCAATTCGTTTACCTATGGTTCCTGCTACTCTAAGACTGCTTCTATAGCCAAATTATCATGCTTATTTATAACTTCCGTCGCCTTTTTATCTCTTCACAGATCATTTTCATTTCGGCGAGAGGAAAGTTACATGTTATATAAAATCAAACACCAGTCATTTGTTTAAACGCAGTTATCTGATCAAGCAGTTCCGTTTCTAACAATTCATTTTAGCAGAATGACTTCCTTACTCCGCCCACTCCTCTCAGCATCCCTCACAGACTCCCTGCCTTCCTTGAATCTCTTATGCTACTCAAAAACTGATGCTCGATTCATGCAAGATGCTCTAAAAGCAGTCTGAAGTATTCCTAACGTTTCTGTGGAATTTTTTCCAAGTTGCACACAGTTTAAATGTAAGACAGTTATATTTGATCCATAGATAGGACGCATAGAGTGTACCAGGAAGCGATGGCAATGAAGGGGTACTCTGCATTCCTCAAAGCTCCAGCATTATTGAAGCCTCACTATCGGATTGTTTAATATCATATCTAGGATACTCGTTGAGGTAGGTGTCGTACCTCTCACCAGAGATGCAGTCGTAATTTCTACAGCCCCAACTGATTGGATTAATGAGACCCTTAATACTTTTTAATCCATGGATGGGTTGATAAGAGGGTCTGGTTAAATATTTTCTGAATATCCCAGGGGCATGAAGCTGGGATTTTGACTCAAGTTAAACAATGAACACAGGTAAAAACGCCTGGGACCGGCTCATTGGCCTAGTGGGTAGAGTAATCGCCAATGGTCCGAGAGACCTGAGTTCAATCCCAGGACGCGTCATACCAAAGACTATAAAAATTGTACTTGATACCTCCTTGCTTAACACTCAGCAATACAACGTACGTATCAAGGGTAAAGTGGTGCAATCCAGGGAAAGGAATATCGCCCTTCCCTACAACGCAGTGTAGTAGATATTGAAAAGGGGGCCTTCTGTTTGCACTCGACTACGGTCGCTAACTTTACTTACTACTTATATAAGTAAAGATTAGCTTACTAGATCCTGTCTTCGCATATAAGATCGGGGGAAATTTCTTATCCAATTTATTAATCAAGAAATGCCATTAACTGAAACTGAAAAGGTCTTTAAACATAAAAAAGAAATTTGAGTTGTTCCTAAGAATACTGTTCAAATTTGGGGGAAATTTCTTATCCAATTTATTAGTCAAGAAATGCCATTAACTGAAAAGGTCTTTAAACATAAAAAAGAAATTTGAGTTGTTCCTAAGAATACTGTTCAAATTTGGGGGAAATTTCTTATCCAATTTATTAGTCAAGAAATGCCATTAACTGAAAAGGTCTTTAAACATAAAAAAGAAATTTGAGTTGTTCCTAAGAATACTGTTCAAATTTGGGGGAAATTTCTTATCCAATTTATTAGTCAAGAAATGTCATTAACTGAAAAGGTCTTTAAACATAAAAAAGAAATTTGAGTTGTTCCTAAGAATACTGTTCAAATTTGAAATGATTTGAGTTGCACAAAGCTTTTTAGAAAAATGATATGATTTTATAATCTAATGATTCGACAAATTCTCGCTCAAATGAATTCAAATTTTAGCAATATGTGAAGAAACAACTCGAAATTTTATGTTTCATGTTTCATGTTTCATGTTTTACGGTTTTTTTCCCTTTCTAGATAATGTAATACCACTCTGGGGCTGAATAGGCGTTTAAACATTAAAGAGAGAATATCGACGAGAAATTATTAGATTAATATAAAAATCCCATTTACTAGAAAAGGAAACATTGAAGATATATTTTGGGGTTGTTTCTACACTCTATATAAAAGGTTTAGCTCATTTTAAACAAGAACTGGTCAAGTTATAAGATTACGAAATGATAGCAATTTTTTTGAAACACACTGTACATCTCAAATGATATCAACTGTTTTTAAACACCCTGTATTTAAGAGGTGATTCTATAAAAGTACAATACTCTAATGGGCGCATTTCATCTTCTTACATTATCGTTATCGGATCGATTGTAAGATTGACGACGCAAGGGCCTATCCCGTTTCGCAATACAATAACGGGCGACAACAAATCGCAACTTGCCACAGGATTTTGAAAAGAAATGTCTACTCTAGCTTTTTAAAAAACTAAACATACAAAACGGAGAACACGGTGAAATTTAAATCGATTATTTTGCTGTTTTCCTTTTTCATTTGGGCGATTGGTTTCTAGATTCAAATGAATTTTTTTCGATTCTATGCGCATTTTCTATTTGATTATACGAAGCGGGAAAGAAATCTTTTTTCGCAGAATGTCAGCAAAATGGAAAATAAAATGCAAGGTATCATCAATGAAGGATTGGATGAATCTATCGGTATATCAGTTATAATTTATTTGTATCTGCCTATCGATACACATATATATATATATATATATATATATATATATATATATATATATAAATGTGTGTGTGTGTGTGTGGATAGATAGAGAGATAGATAGATATCGATTGTTGTTTGTCCAACAATATATATATATATATATATATACACAGGTATATGGTTTGCGCAGATTTATAAATAAATACTCTACAATGGTAATAGACTATGTATGGGCTCCATATAAATAGCTGTTCATACCTAGACCGCTATATATATGTGTGTGTTTGTCTGTGTGTCTGTGTGTATGTGTGTCTGTGTGAAAGAGAAATGATTTTGAACATAATTATGTATTCATACTTTATCGATAAGTACATAAATATTCGCTCACATTGAATTTGATGGTGGCAGTACGGTAAAATGTCCGACTGGCGTAAAGTCAACCAGGTTTCGATCCCCTCTTCAAGCGTCTCGCGTGTCTAGCCACACTAATGAGTTGTGATACACCGAAACAGTCTGTCTATATATATATATTATTGTTTCGATAGGATAAAGCGTGTTAAATATCGGTAATAGAGCATAAGTGGAACTAAGTATTAATAGCTATGAACCCTGAAACAGAGATATACATGTATATACTGGACATGTCTGTTTGTATTTCGCATATCCCTAATACGCTTGAAAAAGGTATGAATCATTAGATTCTCCCTCCAGGTATGGGTAAATAGTAGGATAGACTAGACATTTTTTAACCTTGGTAAGACCACCACTCAAGAGAAAAGATAACTTTCAACCCAACCCAGTTAAACTTCGGTTGAAAATTGACTTCGTGTCAAAAGCTTCTCGTACAAACAGTTTTTATATATATATATATATAAGTTAGGATATGTGAACTTAGAGTCACCGACGCTTGGTAACAGTCAGTATCTCGTCTGTGGGATCGTCAGAGTGACAGCCACCGAGCTCCACTGACTTTGTGTCTACGCTATGCTAATTTTGATATATATGCTTTAACATTGATTCTGAATCCTCTTTATATAAAAATACGGAAAACTACAATTTCAGTACTGATTTATACATGAATGTATGTTTAGGTATATAAATGTATATGTAGACCTGTCTATATACATTTTGTCTATCTATCTATCTATATATATATATATGTGTGTGTGTGTGTGTGTGTGTGGATTTCCTATTGTGTACACACCTTTAATATTTGATAGTTGTATTTAATTACGTATGTTGATTTCTTTCACACTTAATGATGTCCAGGATTTAGTATCTCTCAGTATTGTAGGTTGCATCAATGTTTATGAATATATATATATATATATAATTCATACCCATATCTACGTAAAATCCGTGTTCATTGAAGACAAAAAAGATGTTGGCTCGAACTGATATGATTATCTTTCTTTCCATTCGAATGAATTATTCATTTCAGTATCTACAAAATCCAAATCTTGAATATAAATTTCGGTCCGGCTGACATCAGACTGTCAAACATTACAATTTAGCTTGAACATGAATGATTAAACTTTAAAACTTCAAAGATAAAGTATTTCTTTCGTTTCTTCAATTGTGACATTATGAACTCTTCTGTTCCCAGGTGCATATTTCGATGTCGCTGAAAGCATTTCTGTATGCGCATGCGTATAGGCGTGCAGTAAGAAATTGACCGATTGTAGTCGAGGGCCAACCCGAAGGCTTCCTTTTCAAAAACTACTACACCCCTTTTCCAGCATTGCTCCACTTATCCTTGATGCGCACCATATAATGCTGAATGTTAAACAAGGAAGCATCAAGTACCATTTTGGGCATCTTTAGCATAACTCGACCTGGGATTAAACCGCGGTCTTCCAGACATTTACTGGCCAGTCGGCTGGGGCTGTAGAATACACCAACTGTTTCTCTGCAGAGGGGTAAGACTCCCCCCCAACGAGTGTCCTTGATATGACGCTAAACAATCTGATGATTGCAATGCTGCAACTTTGGGGAATGCGGAATACCCCTTCACTGTCATCGCTCCCATGTCCACTCTGGCCCGGAGTGGTAGCACCTGATAAGGGTCCTATCTATAGGTTAAATAGAATTAAACTGTGCTTCTTTCACTATACTGACTTTTGCATTTAAACTGCATATTTATGCTAAACTGAATTGTTTGAAATAGAATTGTTTTTACATTGAAACTGCGTACTAGTGCTGTACTGAATTGCTCGAAATAGAACTGTTTTGACGTCTAAGATGTGTACTCATGCTAAACTAAATTATCTGAAATAAAACTGTTTGAAATTTAACTCTGTGTATTGCCCAGTCCACTAGGGCTGTAGAATACACCGACTGCATCTCTGCAGAGGGGTAAGACCCCCGCAACGAGTGTCCTGGATATGACACTAAACAGTCTGATGGTGAGATTCCAGCAGTGCTGGAGCTTAGGGGAATGCGGAGTATCACTTCATTGCCATCGCTCCCTGGTCCACTCTGGCCCGGAGTAGTAGCACCTGATAGGGACTTATCTATGGGTTAAATAGAACTAACAGCATACTTATGCTTAACTGAATTGTTTGAGTAAACTGAATAGCATGAAATAGAAACGTTTTTGACCATTAAACCGTACTTAGATTTAAACTGCGTGCTTATGCTTAACAGAATTATTTGAAATAGAACAGTTTTCGACATTAAAACTGTATTTACACTTAACTGAATTGTTACATATAACTGCTTGAATAGTTTGAAATAGAAATGTTTTTGACCATTAAACTGTGTACTTATGCTAAACTGAAATGTTTTTAATAGAATAGATTATTTACATAAAAATGGATTTGGCGTTAAATAACCTACAAAGGTTGATATGCCATAAAACCCAACAAACAGACCAACCAACCAACCAACCAACCAACCAAGACATTTAGCGAACACTATTCTGCCAATGGGCGTGGTATAGCGTGTGCGCATGTATATGGCTGTGTGCGTATCTTTTCAGGTTCGTGTGTGCATCTTCATCCTCATCATCCTCAAGTTGTTATGACAGCATGGATTCCTTTGAGTCTCCCCAATCATCCATCCCTATCAGCCATCGCTCTTGGTAAATCATCTACGCGGCACCTAATGTCTGCATAGAGTGGATGAGTTAAAGTTTTTGCTGCTCGGCTAATACTGGTATGTCCATGTGTAGAAGTCCACAAATGAATGTCGCTTATGAGCTCGCCCTTACTGCAAAAACGTGCCTTGTTCGTTTCTTTTTTGGTGGGTGTTGTGAAATAGGGGTAAGTAGCCGTAAGACTGTTGTCTTATACCTATTTACCAACCCCTCCGCTAGGGTAGGATATGACACAAGGTCAATTTTTAAGCGGAGTTTAACAGGTTTGAATTCAGAGTTTTCCTTCTCCTAGACTAATTGCCTCAGCAAGACTGAAGAAACTAGTCTGCCCTACTATTTACCCATAGCTGGAGGGAGAATAATTGAATTTATACCTTTCCCAAGGGTATTGGTGCTATGTGAAATACAATCAGTCTCGTCTAGGATTTGAACTCGTGTCACCGTGTCCATTTCCTAAGACGATAACCATTGCACCACGGGCACCTGTTGTCTTATAGGCTGCTGATTCTTGGATCTGTTGAAAACAGCAATTATCAAGTTTTTTCCAGGGGTTTTGTTAGGGTGTTCAATTGGTGCAACCATACAATAGTACTGATACGGCTATAGCTGAGATGATTTCCACACAGTCGATAATATCAAAAGAACAGATAAGCAAGTTTTGAAGACTGGCAGATTTTAATTCGAGGATAAAATAGAAAGAGATGGATCTCTCAATGAGAATTAAAAGGGATATATTTTAATGTTCATTATAATACAGGAGGTGCCCGTGGTGTAATGGTTATCGTCATAGGAAACGGACACGGCGACACGAGTTCAAATCCTGGATGATACCGATTACATTTCACATTGCACTATTACCCTTGGGAAAGGTATGAATCCAATTATTCTCCCTCCAGCTATGGGTAAATAGTAGGACAGACTGGGTTCTTCAGCCTTGATGAGGCAGCTTGTCTAGGAGAAGGAAAACGCTGAATTCAAACCTGCTAAACCCGCTTAAAAATTGACCTTGTGTCATTTCCTGCCCGAGTGGAGGTGTTGATAAATATATATAATAGAGAATTGCAATGGCACCTAATTGCCATTTGTCACGCTACTGCACCACATAGACACGTATAATACCACCGTTCTAAATAGTCTATTATTGTAGTCTTGGTCACATGCCCCTCCGAGTCACCACCTTGCATTGGTACCCGGCAGTTGTGTGTATATTCCGACACCATGACCTCACCTTGGTCTTTGCTCACTTCGGCAGTAGTGGGTTTATGACTTGGTGCCTGGGGTGCCCAATAAGGGGAAGCATTTTTACCAGCCACGCACGAGTTTCGTATTTTGTGCGGCCCCAAACATAAAACAGTCTTGTGCCATACTCTGACACTATTTATCCTGTCTCTGAGTGTAGCCTTCCGCCTTAAGTTTTAGTTAGACCCCCGTTGTAACCTTACCGTGAGAAAAGGTAATCAACTCACAAAACCAAATTCTCTTGGTTCGCCAATGCAAAAGTTATTCGCTACAAGCCTCTTAGAAGTCGCTGAAGAGAGAGAAAATGGAATATGAAAAATGAGTTGACCGCTTTTGATAGACACAGGACGGGAGAACCAAACTCAGGCCTTGATATTATCCTTCTGGTTTTCTTTTGTAGTTCTTGTACGTGACTGATCGGAGTCCCTTCTTCACATCTTTGTCGTGAGTGTGGGACATCTTTACGGAGCTCACCCAAAAATACGTGTCGTAATTTTCGTCCACCTCTTCTTATCTTCATTGCTAGTATCCAACAAACTTTCTTTTCTTTTTTTTTCCTGCACGCCCTCTAAAGGCTCTTCCGTTTTAGTTTCTTCCAGCCAATGACAATCTGTGGTCAATTTGCTGCTGATACATTTCTATATTTGATCTGGTTGTCCTTGCTATCTCGATCTAGACTTGGAAACTCCTCTGTTCAACTTCCCATTCACTTTTCCCCCACCATCTTGCCTATCTCGCATCCTCACTACCGTTGCCTCGAATCTCCCTCTCATATATGACCCTCCTTTTTCTCCGTCTCCTGGTTAACCCAAAATCCAGCAAGAAAATAATCTAAAACTAAAACAAACGACCAAACTCCCTCTCATATATGTCCCTCCTTTTTCTCCGTCTCCTGGTTAACCCAAAATCCAGCAAGAAAATAATCTAAAACTAAAACAAACGACCAAACTCCCTCTCATATATGTCCCTCCTTTTTCTCCGTCTCCTGGTTAACCCAAAATCCAGCAAAAAAATAATCTAAAACTAAAACAAACGACCAAACTCCCTCTCATATATGTCCCTCCATTTTCTCCGTCTCCTGGTTAACCCAAAATCCAGCAAAAAAAAAAATCTAAAACTAAAACAAACGACCAAACTCCCTCTCATATATGTCCCTCCTTTTCTCCGTCTCCTGGTTAACCCAAAATCCAGCAAGAAAATAATCTAAAACTAAAACAAACGACCAAACTCCCTCTCATATATGTCCCTCCTTTTTCTCCGTCTCCTGGTTAACCCAAAATCCAGCAAAAAAAAAATCTAAAACTAAAACAAACGACGAAACTCCCTCTCATATATGTCCCTCCTTTTTCTCCGTCTCCTGGTTAACCCAAAACCCAGCAAGAAAATAATCTAAAACTAAAACAAACGACCAAACTCCCTCTCATATATGTCCCTCCTTTTTCTCCGTCTCCTGGTTAACCCAAAACCCAGCAAGAAAGTAATCTAAAACTAAAACAAACGACCAAACTCCCTCTCATATATGTCCCTCCTTTTTCTCCGTCTCCTGGTTAACCCAAAATCCAGCAAAAAAAAAAAATCTAAAACTAAAACAAACGACGAAACTCCCTCTCATATATGTCCCTCCTTTTCTCCGTCTCCTGGTTAACCCAAAATCCAGCAAAAAAAAAAATCTAAAACTAAAACAAACGACCAAACTCCCTCTCATATATGTCCCTCCTTTTCTCCGTCTCCTGGTTAACCCAAAATCCAGCAAGAAAATAATCTAAAACTAAAACAAACGACCAAACTCCCTCTCATATATGTCCCTCCTTTTTCTCCGTCTCCTGGTTAACCCAAAATCCAGCAAAAAAAAAATCTAAAACTAAAACAAACGACGAAACTCCCTCTCATATATGTCCCTCCTTTTTCTCCGTCTCCTGGTTAACCCAAAACCCAGCAAGAAAATAATCTAAAACTAAAACAAACGACCAAACTCCCTCTCATATATGTCCCTCCTTTTTCTCCGTCTCCTGGTTAACCCAAAACCCAGCAAGAAAATAATCTAAAACTAAAACAAACGACCAAACTCCCTCTCATATATGTCCCTCCTTTTTCTCCGTCTCCTGGTTAACCCAAAATCCAGCAAAAAAAAAAAAATCTAAAACTAAAACAAACGACGAAACTCCCTCTCATATATGTCCCTCCTTTTCTCCGTCTCCTGGTTAACCCAAAATCCAGCAAGAAAATAATCTAAAACTAAAACAAACGACCAAACTCCCTCTCATATATGTCCCTCCTTTTTCTCCGTCTCCTGGTTAACCCAAAATCCAGCAAAAAAATAATCTAAAACTAAAACAAACGACGAAACTCCCTCTCATATATGTCCCTCCTTTTTCTCCGTCTCCTGGTTAACCCAAAACCTAGCAAGAAAATAATCTAAAACTAAAACAAACGACGAAACTCCCTCTCATATATGTCCCTCCTTTTTCTCCGTCTCCTGGTTAACCCAAAACCCAGCAAGAAAATAATATAAAACTAAAACAAACGACGAAACTCCCTCTCATATATGTCCCTCCTTTTTCTCCGTCTCCTGGTTAACCTAAAACCCAGCAAGAAAATAATCTAAAACTAAAACAAACGACCAAACTCCCTCTCATATATGTCCCTCCTTTTTCTCCGTCTCCTGGTTAACCCAAAATCCAGCAAAAAAATAATCTAAAACTAAAACAAAGACCAAACTCCCTCTTATATATGTCCCTCCTTTTTCTCTGTCTCCTGGTTAACCCAAAATCCAGCAAGAAAATAATCTAAAACTAAAACAAACGACCAAACTCCCTCTCATATATGTCCCTCCTTTTTCTCCGTCTCCTGGTTAACCCAAAATCCAGCAAGAAAACAACCAAAAACTAAAACAAACGACCAAACTCCCTAATTATATTACAATGCTCGTATTATCATCAAAGATATTTGGTGTTGATGGGGCCAGAGATCAGTAGAGGAGAATCTCATGTTTATAGTACTTTACCAAAGACTTTAAAATGGTACTTAATACATCCTTGCTTAACACTCAGCAATATAAGGGATATATCAAGGGTAAAGTGGAGCAATCCAGGGAAAGGAGTAGCGCCCTCCCCTATACCTCAGTGTCATAACTATTAAAAAGGGAGCCTTCTGGCCCCCTCGACTAAAGGGAGACAACTTTACTTACTTACATGTGTGGTCAACACGAGCAAAGGTTTCCATATGTGCCTGGTAGCAATTGGGAGATTGACAGTTGTGAGTGGGTAGGGCTGTGATAGGGACCTGAGACTGTTCATACCGCGAGTATTCAGTCACAGTGGATCACCAGCGTCTGAAAAGTTAGCAATCGGCTGTTTAGACTCAGAGTGTTATAAGGGAATTTCACTTTCTGTCTTTATTCCGAAAGTAAGGAAATCGCATTGAAGTTCATTTTGAAAGATGTCACCCTTCTCCCCGACCGAAAGAGACTCGAGACTAAAATAAAGAACCAGCCAGTGTATTATCGGAATACGTTTTTGCTTCTCTTCTTTCCTTTGTGAAGCTGACTTGGGACTAGTACGGTTTCGATCTTAACCTGCGAACGACTAATCTTGTCTTAAAAGAATCTGTACAGCGGAGGCGACGCTGCGGTAACTTCAAAGTTAAACACAGGTTCAAAAATATCGAGGGATGTTTTGTTTTTTGTTTTTTTGTTTTTTTTTTTGTATTTTGATGATTTTTTGTTATTGCTTCTTTTTTTTCTTTTCTTTTTCTTTTTTTTTTTTTTTTTTTGTAATTATGTATGAAGCGGTTTATTCCGTCAGGGTAAATTTTTGAACTTTTCCTCTTAATGGCCCAGTCATCTACAGTGAATGGATTAATAAGAAGTACAAAGGTCAAAGGACGATATGTAAAAGGTATTTAATACCTGGTAAAAGGTACCAGAAACCAGGTAAAAAGTGAAAGATAATATCAGCCTTTCCATATTTTGCGAGGAAACAAGATTAGGGGGATTATAAGACGATATTTTAAACACTGATTAGTAAGGTTGAAAGGCCAGCGAGCCCTTCACAAAGAGGCCAAGAGTGAGAACGTAGCGAACCAGACCTAAGGCAACTTACTCGATCGCAGAACCTCGTGCAAAGCCGCGCTAATAATAATAATAATAATAATTTTAGTAACAATAAAAGCCACCCAGACCACGGGATAACTAAAACCCGTTGATATTCTTGGAAAAGTCTGGAAGGCCTGATGAATCTTTTTTCTCTCGGACTCCATTGAAAAAACTACTTGTTAGGGCTAAAATGAAAATCCCACAATAATAATAATAATAATAATAATAAAACTGCAGTGAGAAACGCTGGCGTGAAAAACTCTCAAAAAGAGTAAAATAATAACAATAATACCAGAAACAGAACAGACAAAATAAAGATCAACAGAACAGCAAATCTAGAAAACATGTTATATAATGGCAGAGGGATTTCGTTTTATATATCTTGCCTTTATGTTTAGTTAGGCTGAGAACCTTTCGGCTCAGCACATGGGTTAGTTAGGTGCAAACTTGAGCACAGGTGTTGACTCATGCGGGGAGGCTGTGTCATTCACAGATGTCAAAATAAAAATCCCAGATAGGACTTGGGGATGTGAATGACGTCTTTCACCGGAAGCGTGCGCACAGGATTTTGGGGGATTTGAAAAAAGTCAGTTAGTTGAGAACTAGACTCCGAACGGTAAGGGTCGACTTTCGGGGCTCGCTGAGGCCAGACGAATTTGTTCGCTACGGACGCCACACGTGTTTGGTGGGGGGATATGGAAAAGCCAGCATAGAAAGATTGTGCATCTCTCTTCTTTATGTCGAAACCTTTAACTCAAAGGTAATAAAAGGTTTCGTACCTGAACTAAGAAGTCGTTACGTGTTTTTCGTGTTTCGGAATTCCTATGTTCTATGTATATATGTCATGAACATTCTATCTACGTTTCCCATATCCGTATCATGGGTAGGGTACAAACAGAAATGGAAAGAAAAACAACGGTATGGATATTTCAAGTGACAAACTGATGAAATCTCGTGTGAAGGCCTGGACATGAATCTATTCTAATAGCTGCACAAAACACGGCCATAAGAATCAATTATGTTAATATGAAATCAATCAGACCCAACAGAGGAGGAAGTGTTGGTTACCTTATGACAGAGATAAAAATATCTATCACCAAGTAAATGAATGAATCAAATTAGAGTAAAAAGAGTACGAGAAAGAATGGGAAAGGTGATCAAATGGGAATTGTGCAAGAAATTGAAATTTACGACCAAATGATATATGCAATAACCTTAATCCGTCCTATAGAAACGCACAAACATCTCTGGGATTTTGTGATACAAACGGATTACCTAATCCCGGCCAGAAGACCAGACCAAGTGATCATATTTACCAACCCCTCCGCTCGGGCAGGATATGACACAAGGTCATTTTTAAGCGAAGTTTAACAGGTTTCAATTCAGAGTTTTCCTTCTCCTAGACTAGTTGCCTCACCAAGGCTGAAGAACCTAGTCTGCCCTACTATTTACCCATAGCTGGAGGGAGAATAATTGGATTCATACCTTTCCCAAGGGTATTAGTGCTATGTGAAATGCAATCAGTCTCGTTCAGGAATTGAACTCGTGTTGTCGTGTTCATTTCCTACGACGATAACCATTACACCACGGGCACCTCCAGACCAAGTGATAGGCAACAAAAGAAAGAGGATCTGCCAAATAATTTGTCGTTCTGGCGGACCTGTGAATGGAAAGCAAAGAGAACGAAAGACAAGTACTTAGGCCTTGCCAAAAAACTGAAAAAATATAGAACATGAAGGTTACTCTGATACCAATTGTAAGTGGTCCGCTTGAAACCGTCCCCAGAGGTTTGTTAAGGGGGCTGGAAGACTTTGAAATCAGAGGACGGGCCGAGACCATCCAAATTACAGCATTTTTGAGGTTGGTCAGAATACTGAGAAGAGTCCCAGTGACTTGCTTTCACTCAAACTCCAATGAGATATCAACAATCAACTATGGTGCGCAAAAACTCACAAAAGAGTAAAAACGGACCACCTAATCTTAGCCAGATGACTACACCTTATAATGATCAACAACAACAACAACAAGAGAACTTGTAAAATTGTGAACTTTGCTGTCTCGGCTGACCACAGAGTAAAAGTGAGAGAAAGTAAAAAGAAGGAAAATTATTCGACCTTGTGAGGGAATTAACAAAACTGTGGGACATATGAGTGACGTTTATACCAATTGTAATTAGTGCACTTGGTACAGTCACCAACGGTTTAGTAAAAGGACTCGAGGACTTGGAAATAAAAGGACGAATGAAGACCATGTAAAAAACTACATTATTGAGATCAGCCAGAATACTGAGAAGAGTCCTGGAGTCGCGAGGAAATTTGCTGTCACTCAAACTTCAGTGAAAGACCGTCAGCTAATGCTGATGTAAAAAAACTCTCAAAGAGATAACAATAATAATAATGATAATAATAATAATAATAATAATAACAAATGGTATATGCATAACCCAGCACCTGTCCTAGAAAATGGCATGCATAAACTCCTATGGGACTGTAACATACAAAATCACCTAATTTCGGCCAGAAGACCAGACCTTAAAAAAAAAAGAGAATTTGCAAAATTGTCGACTTTGCTATCCCGGCGGACCACAGAATAAATCTGAAGGAATGTGAAAAGAAGGATAAGTACCTCGACCTTGCTAGAGAATTGAAAAATCAGTGGAACATGAAAGTGACGATTGTGCCAATTGTGATTGGTGCTTTAGGCTCAATAACTAAAGGATTATTAAAAGGCCTGGAGGACTAGGAAGTTTGCGGACGGGTAAAGACTATTCAAACGACAGCATTGCTGAGAACTGCCAGAATCCTGAGACGAGTCCCGGGGACTAGAGGAGACTTGCTGTCACTCAGCTCCAGTGAAAAACCATCAGCTAACGCCGATGTGAAAAATTCTAATGAGTAAATAACCATGCCCAACCCAGCACCTGTCCTAGAAAATGACTCGCATAAACTCTTATGGGACTTTAATATACAAACGGATCACTTAATCCCGGCCAGGAGACCAGACTTATTAATAATAAACAAACAAAAAAAAAAGAGAACTTGCAAAATAGTCGACTTTGCTGTCCCGGCAGACCACAGGATAAAACAGAAAGAATGTGAAAAGAGGGATAAATACCTCGACCTTGCTAGGGAACTGAAAAAACCGTGGAACATGCAGGTGACAATTATACCAATTGTAATTGGTGCGTTTGGAACAGTAACTAAGGGATTACTAAAGGGACTAGAGAACTTGGAGGCTGGCGGACGAGTGGAGACCATCCAAACGACAGCATTGTTGAGAACTGCCATAATACTAAGAAGAGTCCTGGAGACTTGAGGAGTCTTGATGTCACTCAGACTTCAGTGAAAAACCATCGGCTATTGCTGATGTGATAAGCTCTAATGAGTGAACAATAATAATAATAATAATAATAATAAGAAGAAGAAGAAGAAGAAGAAGAAGAAGAATATGAAAGTGACGGCGATACCAATTGCAATTGGCACGCTCGGTTCAGTTACCAAAAGGACTGGTGCTGGAACTGGAAGATTTGAAAATAAGAGGACAAATGGAGACCATTCGAACAACAGCATTTTGTAGGTCAGCCAGAATACTGAGAAGAGTCTTGGAGACATGAGGAGACTTGCTGTCACTCAGACTTCAGGGGAAAACCACTGGCTAACACTGGTGGGGAAATTTTTCAAATGAGTAAATCATTGTACTACAGATAATAATGATAAATTATTTGAAGCAGCTTACTCCGTCGGGAGGAAACATTGTAACGTTTTTCTTTTAATGGTCCAATTATCTACAGTGAATGAATAAATAAAACAATTTCAAAAGGTAAAAAGAGATGTGTTAGAGGTTAGCGCATATCAGATAAAAAGTAAAATTATCATAATGAATAAGTCTTGATGATTGCACAGGTTACTTTGACGCTCTCATGCAATCTATCCCTATCAACCATCACTCTTTTCGGGTCTGGTGTGTCCATGTGTAAGAGTCTGAAGGAGAATGTCGCTTATGAGTTCACCCCTGCATGTAAACGTCTCCTGGTGGTCTTACTTGTATTGTTTGTGAGATGGGAGGTTAGTGGCCATACAACTTGGGTTTTGCAAAAAAAAAAAAAAAATGAAAAAACAAGATGTTCAATGAATGTATTTATTTATGTAGAAATTGTTTTTTGTGGGGTGGTGTTTTACGGCATATAAACCTCAAAGGGTCATTTAATGCCGGCTTGTAGAAATTGTATGCCAACGTTAAAAATACCGACTTTTTAAAAATAATCTTCAGGGAGATATTATTCCTTGATATTTTCTCATCCATAAATGATTTTTAAAAAAAAGAACGAAAGAAAGAAAGAATAAATAAAGAAAGAAAGAAAGAAAGAAAGAAAAAATAAATAAAGAAAAAATCAAGAAAGATAGAAAAATAAAGAAAGATAGAAAAAAAGAAAGAAAGAAAGAAAAAATAAATAAAGAATGAAAAAATAAAGAAAGAAAAAATCAAGAAAGATAGAAAAAATTAAGAAAAAAAGAAAAATTTAGAAAGAAAGAAAAAATAAAGAAAGAAAAGAAAGAAAGAAAGAAAGAAAAAATAAAGAAAGAAAAAAAAGAAAGAAAGAAAGAAAGAAAGAAAGAGAAAATAAAGAAAGAAACAAACAAAAATAAAGAAACAAAAACATGAGAAAATTCTTAGTTTTCTGTTGGTGTTGATAAAGTTCTCTTTCGAAATGTATGTGACGTAATTGATGTAAGAACTTTTTTTTTTTTTTATTTTACTACATTTTTGGTCAGAATGGTCGCAGATTTTTTGTAAATCTTTAAAAATTTTGGAAAAAAAAAATCAAAAATATTTAGAACTTTCAAAATTAGTGTCTATGACTGTAACTCAGTAAAAAAAAATTAAATTTTATTTTCAAAAAATCACTTTTATTTTTATCTTTATTATTTTATAAAATAAAATTACCCGTTTGTTGTTGTTTACGATAAAAATCTATTCCGAAAATATTTTGATTCGAAATCCTATCGAAAACAATATCAAAAAGTCGGAACTTTTAACTTTGGTATATCATTCATATATAAACAAATGATTTATTTAAATATCTTTAATATTATATATATATACCAAAGGCTAAAAAATGGTACTTGTTGCCGCCTTGCTTAACACTCAGCATTATAAAGTGAGGATCAAGGGTAAAGTGGAGCAATGAGGGAAAGGAGTAGCGCCATCCCCTACACCTCGGTGTTGAAGCTGTCGAAAGGGGAGCCTTCAGGTCACCCTCGACTACGGTCGCCAACTTTATTTACTCATTATTATTATTATCATAATAGTAAAGAAAGAATGAATCGACATCACGTGGATTTTTCCAATCCTTGTGAACCACAGAAGGAAGATAAAAGAAAGCGAAAACGTAGACAAATACCCGGTTCTTGCTTTTTTTTTTTTACTTCCTTATATCCTGTTTACCCAACCCCTCCGCTCGGGCAGGATATGACACAAGGTCAATTTTTTAAGCGGAGTTTAAAAGGTTTGAATTCAGAGTTTTCCTTCTCCTAGACTAGTTGCCTCACCAAGACTGAAGAACCTAATCTGCCCTACTATTTACCCATAAGAGAATAAGTGGATTCATACCTTTCCCAAGGGTATTAGTGCTATGTGAAATGCAATCAGTCTCGTCCAGGATTTGAACTCGTGTCGCCGTGTCCATATCCTGCGACGATAACCATTACACCACGGGTACGTCCATTACACCACTTCCTTATATCGGAGAATTTGAGTTTGTCAATGTCTTTGTTATGCTTTATAATTAGATGCTCTTTTATGCATCTTATGTCTGAGAGCCGTTTTCTCTGATTTTATCAATCGAGACAAAGAAAAAAAGCAGAAGGTACCCCGCAAAAACAATTACCGACGCCGACTATGCCGATGACATAGCAATATTGGCAAATACACCCAACGAACCCGAAACACTTCTGCAAAGTTTGGAACGAGCCGCTGCAGGCATTGGCCTCGATGTCAATGCCCACAAAACGGAATATATGTGCTATAATCCAACAGGCGACATCTCCACACTAGACAGAACCTCTCTGAAACTAGTAGACAAATTCACCTACCAAGGAAGCAGCGTCTCATCAACCGAAAAGGATATCGGCACGTGGCTAACGAAGGCATGGACAGCTATCGATAAACAATCGATCATATGGAAATCAGACCTGACCGTTGAAATGAAACGCAGTTTCTTCCTGGCAGCGGTCGTATCGATACTGCTGTATGGATGCACTACTTGCACGGTAACTAAACGGCTGGAGAAGAAGCTAGACGGCAATTACACAAGAATGCTGCGAGCAACCTTGAATAAGTCCTGGCGGCAACACCCTACAAGGCACCAACTATACGGCTACCTGCCTCCCATCACGAAAACTATCCATGTTAGACGAACCAGACATGCAGGACACTGCTGGAGAAGCAAGGACGAGCTCATAAGTGATGTACTCCTATGGACCCCTGTATATGGCCGGGCAAAAGCAGGAGGACCAGCTAGAACATAAATTCAGCAGCTATGTGAGGATAAGGGATGTTGCCCAGAAGACCAGCCAGAAGCGATGAATGATAGGGAGAAGTGGCGAGAGAGGGTCAGGGATATCCGTGCTGGCGGCACGACATGATGATGATGATGTCTGAGAGGTTGTACGCAAGACAACGAGACAGTGTGGTTGTAGTATGGCCAATGTAGGTATTAGGTGTTATGTTATTTTCCGAGAGACACTCTCAAAATGGACAGGTAAATTCATAAGCAACATTAATTTGCTTTAGGATAGTTTGGAGGAAATTTATGTTATTCTTAACGATGAAGTTTAACGATTTAAATTAAGTGTATTTTATGAGTTTATTTGGTTTTATTGTTTAATCAATATAATGTGTCTATAGATAATGATCTTTTTTTCATTGGCATAGTGGGTAGGGTATTCGCCAACGGTCCGGGAGACTTGGGTTCAATCCCAGGTCGAGTCATAACAAAGACTCAAAAAATAGTACTTAACCCTCCTTGTTTAACACTAAGGATTATAAGGTACATATCGAGGGTAAAGTGGAGCAATCCAGAGAATCGAGTAGCGTCCTCCCCTACACCTTGGTGTAGTAGCTATCGAAAAGGGAGCCTTCGAGTCGTCATCGGCTGGGGCTGCCAACTTTTCTTGTAAGTAAAGTTGGTGACCATAGTCGAGGGCGACCAGAAGGCTCACTTTTCGATAGCTACTACACCGAGGTTTAGGGAAGGGCGCTACACCTTCCCCCTGGATTGCTCCACTTTACCCTTGATACGTACCTTATATTGCTGGACTATTGGCGAACACTCTACCCACTAGACCAATGATACATTGATTCTTGTAATATAAGTTAATTCTGTGGGTATTATCATTGTTGTTGTTATTGTTATTTTTATGGATGTTATGGAAATATAGATTTATTTGTTGGTCGATTGGTTTATTAGGAAAGTTTTTTTTTACTAGGGTTTGTTTTATGTTAATTAGTTCTTTGTAAGATATTGTCTTACCAGGACATAAGGTAAATAATAAGAAAACTTAAACGTCTTCACTTAAAAGTTCCTAAAAAGAAAATACTCTGCGATCAACCGAACATGCTTATATATATATATATATATATATATCAGTGGCGACTCTAGCCTATTTTTGCTACTCGTGCCCCACCACGCCCTCTGTCAACTTCAGTTCCCAACCCGTGGTCCGGGGACCCAAAGTAAGTCATCATAGTTGCTATTGCGTGATTCTCCATTGTATAGCACAGATTGACAAACCTACCTTGCATGGTGTTTTTTTTGTAAACAATCAAGATACTATATAATTTGTAGTCTAGTTAATACAGTAGAAAAGATAATTTTTTTTCCTTTCAAAAGTATAGAAGAAAAGAGAAGATGTTCATTACTATGACGAGAAAAATATGTTTATTAGAATAAAGAAACTGATGACAATATACACAGACACAGCTAGTAGTTTCAATTTCGCTTAAAATAAAGATTATTTGTTGAAAATGTATTCAAATAAACAAATTTTAGTTACAGAATGTAATATATGCAATATTCATTAAAGAAATAGCGATCTGTTAGTGTAAAAAAGAATTAAAACACGCTGTTTAACCAACATTTACCATAGTGATGATGAAGACGTCGGCGACGGCTATAATCTGCTATCCCCCCCCTCTCTCTCTCTCTCTCTCTCTCTCTCTCGGTCCCTCTCCCTCTTCCCAAGACAGCTGTCAGCAGTCACATTGTGCTAATATTTTTGAGCACGGTGTTTTGAGTTGCTCTTGCTATTGGCTACTGCCAAAAGCGGATTTCTCTAACATTACTGTTATTATAATGGTCTAGTGCCAGGCACGGATTGCGCGTGTTCAACATTATAGCCGATTTTATGGGATGTTCAATGGATCTGACGGTGGCCGGACAAAGACCATCCGTTCAAAACAGCATCGTTGTATTATTCCCAGATATATTTATGAACTTTTGGCTACTTAGTTATCGAAACTTGAATAGGTACGTAATTTAATTGAGATCAGACTAAGTATGTTTGCTTGAAATTAATGGATGATTTTTAATCCATTTTGAATAACATTGACCGAGTTATTGGTCGTGCCGGGCACGAGTAGCACTAGTCCCATCTCCGCCCCTGATATATATATATATATATATATATATATATATATATATATATATATATATCCACCACGAAAACTATCCAAATTAGACGAACCAGACATGCAGGAGAAATAAGGACGTGCAAAGGTTGGACGACCAGCTATAACCTGTATAGCAGGTCTGTGCCGATACAGAATTGTTGCCTCAAAGACTTCCAGGAAGCGATTTAAAGATATCATTCTGATTCGAGATATGTTGTAGAACAGCAGCTGGTTGGGGACGACATTTCTGGTTCTCACTGGCCAAGTTTTCAGGTTTCGTTTTTTTTATGGCATATCAATATTCTTGGGTTATTTGATGCAAAATCCACCCTTCTAAAAGAACAGTAGTGGTAGTAATATTTAACACATAGCTGGGATGTGGTTCATAACTTTTCCAAGGGTATTTTGTCTAAAAGTAATAGCGCGACTGGAGTTCGAACTCACTAAGTACGATTCCGCAGTCAAGCACTTTAACCATTACACCACGAGTACCCCTCCACCCCTGACTGAGGTTTATCAGACAAATCTTAATAAAGTGCTGAAAAGAAACGTTACCATTTTTTACTTAGTTCCACACGAAAAATCTCTCGCAAAAGAACATTTATGACAGGTCTCTCACTCCTGATATATTGATTCTGATGATAAGGAATTATTCGTATTGATGACGGCAGGGTTTCTTTGTTAATGTGCTGAATTCAGAAGTAGTTCCTCTACTTTATGTTAAGAAAACCTCGATTATTAATTAGAATAGATTATTTCAATTTGAGGTATTTCCATGTGTGTCTGTCTGTGTGTCTGTGTATGAAAGAGAGAGAGAGAGAGAGAGAGGGATGATCGGGATGTAACATTAACTACCTGAGGAAATGGTCACGGTGAACTGATTTCAAATCCTGTACAAGGCAGTCTCCATTTCACATAATGCTAATACTCTTGGGGAAGTTAAGAAGCCAATTATCATCCTTCAAGCTATGGGTAAATAGTAAGGCAGACTGAGGTCCTTAACGTTGGTATAGCAACTGGTCTTGGCAATGGAAAACTCTCAAATCAAACCTGTTAAATTCCGCTTAAAACTAACCGTGAGTCACATCCTGGTGTAAGATATATATATATATATATATATATAGTTTGGAACGAGCCACGGCAGGCATTGGCCTCCATGTCAACGCACACAAAACGGAATATATGTGCTATAATCAAACAAGCGACATATCCACACCAGATGGAACCTCTCTGAAACTGGTAGACAAATTCACCTACCTAGGAAGTAGTGTCTCATCAACCGAAAAAGACATCGACACACGGCTAACGAAGGCATGGACAGCTATCGATAGGCTATCGATCATATGGAAATCAGACTTGACCGATAAAATGTAACGCAGTTTCTTCCAGGCAGCGGTCGTATCGATACTGCTATATGGATGCACTACTTGGACGCTAGCTAAACGGCTGGAGAAGAAGCTGGAAGGTAATTACACAAGAATGGTGCAACCGATACTGAACAAGTCCTGGCGGCAACACTCCACGAGGCACCAACTACACGGCCACCTACCTCCCATCACGAAAACTATCCAAGCTAGATGAACCAGAGAAGCAAGGGCGAGCTCATAAGTGATGTACTCCTATGGACCCCCACATATGGCCGGGCAAAATCAGGACGACCAGCCCGAATATACATTTAGCAGCTATTTGGGGATACGGGATGTATCCCTGAAGACTTGCCAGAGGCGATGAACGATAGGCGAAAGAGGGTCAGGGATATCCGTGCCTGTGGCACGACATGATGATGATGATGATATTTATATATACAAAGTAACGGAAACCGACACCTAATATATATATATATATATATAAGGTGTCGGTTTCCGTTTCTTTGTTTAATGGCATATTAAATATCGTGTTTTTTTTAATGAATAAGACAACTTTGTAGAAAGACAGCAAAGGTACAATTTAACCCACAGTGGGGTGGGGCATTAGAGGGTTCGTCCTTTTTCTACAAGGGTTCGAACTCGTTTAATATGATGTCTCAGTCCAGCACGTGAGCCACGACACGACGGGGTATGTATGAGTGTGTTTGTGTGTGTTTGTATGTGTGTCTGTATGTGTGTGTAATAGTGTAATATAATGGCTGAGAGTTTTCGTTTTATGCCTTTGGGTTTAGTTAGGCTGAGAAACCTTTGGCTCAGTGCGCGGGTTACTTGGGTGCAACATTAACAAAGTTGTTCACACGCGTGCGTGGAGCGGACGTGTCACTCAGAGATGTCACAATAGCCCAGATGGGAAACGGGGCTAGCTAGTGTCGTCACGCACAAGAAGCGCGCAGAGGATATTGGGATTTTTTGAAAAAGTCAGTTAGTTGAGTTGAGGACTGCCTCAGGAGAAGACGGTTGACTTTCGCTTGCTCGCGGAGGCCTTGGGCAGGTGTTACACGATTTGGGGGCGGGGGCAGATGAAAAAGCCAGAATAGAAAGAATGTGTATCTGTCTCCTTATGTCGAAGAACCTTTAAACTCAAAGGTAATAAAAACTTTCGTACCTGAACTAAGAAGTCGTTACGTGTTTTTCGAATTTCGAGATTCCTATGTATATATGATATGAACAGTATATGTACGTTTCACGCATATCCGTATCATGGATACAATAGTTTTGTACACACCTGCAAAAAATATAAGACCACCCTTAAAAATGAAGAAAAAGATATGGTTTACATTTTTTAATGACAAAAATAAGATACATGAAAGATAAGGTTAAGAGACTTTAGATTTAAAATAAAAAGAAATTTCAATTCATTTTTATATGTATATTAGCATTTATGTTGAATTTTACAATTTATTTTTGACATAAATATAAGACCACCAATAAAAATTAAAGAAAAAAAATCTTAATTGAAAAATTTGTTATATTGTCATCTACATGTTCATGCAGCATCACAACGACACCATAATAACAGACACACGCAGAAAGACGCAGGATAAACGACGCACGCAGAAAGACGCATGAAGACTTCTTTAACAAATATATTTTATCTCTCACTTTATTGCAAGGGTTCGAAAGGGTTGTTCAAGAGTTGCATGTGAGAGGGAGCTGAAGACCGAACATAAACTGTAATTTCTTGACCCCCACTGTTATGTCTGTCACGTTGTGTCTTTCTTGTTCTCCTGATGCTGGGGTCCACTCCATCGGGGTTTCCGAGGTCCCCCTCGGTCAGGTGTGGCTTTTCCTACCACATCTGGTCTCTAGCTGTATGGAATTCTACTGGTAACTGCTTCTTGGACTCGAACTCAACTGAGTTAAATAATAATTCAACGCGCACACGATCGCCCACTGGATCTTTGAAATCGAATGTTTAATCGTCATCAAGCGGAAATAAATGTCATGCAGTTCAGAGGTCACTCTCTTCCGATGCATCAGTCTGTATTGGCACAGTGGGACCTTCACCTTGTCCCATATTATAAGCCTTAATCCGCCCACGCGATCTCTTTCGATTACTGGCCATTGGAATGTGTCACTTCCTTCCGGTGCATCACCTTGGAATAGCATTTCTTTGGGCCGTGTCGAAGGTCAAAACATAACAAATTTATTATATATAGTCTAGGTAATATAAAAGCTATTAAAGCTGTAATACTGGAAATACTAAAGACATAAATGTCAAAAGGAACTAAATTATCTGAATTTGAGAAAGGCGAGATTACAATTCTGAAAAGAGTCGGAAAATCTCAGAGAGAAAATTCGAAGACCTTAGGACGCAGTAAAACCGTTATCTGCAATTACTTGAAAAGTCCAAATAAGTATGGAACAAGAAAACCGACTGGCTGACCAGAAAAATTATCACCACAATTCAAGAAGTAAAAAAAAAACTTCGTCAACATTAAAAATATTGAAATCTCCAGTGGATGTTCCTTTCTGTACAAGAACAATTTGAAGGCATTTAAACAAAAAAAAAATTAAGTATAAGAAAATAATCTATCATCCAAGGTGAACTATGAAGCACCAAGGGAAACGACTGTAATATGCTCGTCAATATCAAACCATGAATTTTAAAGAATGGCGAAAAGTTGTTTTCTTGGACGAAAAGAAATACAGTTTAGACGGGCTAGATGGCTTGATGAAGTACTGGTACGCAAAAAACTTTCCAGAAGAGAATTACTTAACTAGGAATAGCGGAGGAGGATCTTTTATGATCTGGGAATCCTTCTCATCTTCAGGAAAACTTTAACTACTATTTGTTCGTGGTCAACGAAAATCAGCTTTATCTCTCGCACAAAAAGGTCGTCTATGTGAAGAAGAATGGATTTTTCAGCAAGATAATTCTGCTCTCCACAATGCATCGATAACAAAGAAATACTTGCTTGAACAAAAAATAAGACTTCTTGACCACGCAGCGTGCTCTCCAGACCTCAATCATATAGAAAATATGTAGGGATTGATTGTTGCAAAAGTTTATGAAGGAAGTCGACAGTACTCAGCAATTTCTTAACTCAAAACCGAAATCTTAGACACATAGGAATAAATACCATCGGTTTAACTTCAGAAAGTAGTTGATAGTATGCCTAGGCAATTTTTTGAGGTTATCAAAGCTAACGGCGTATCAACAAAATAATAAATAAAGAATTTGTATTTGTATTCTACAGTTCTGCTCATTGGTCTTAGATTTATGTTCAAACAAAATTTTAAAAATTAAGCATGAATGCTAATATACATAGAAAAGATTTCTTCATATTTTAAATTTAATTTTCTGTATGTCTTATCTTTCATATATCTGATTTTTCATAATTTAAAAATTGTAAATGGTATACTTTTCCTCATTTTTGTGGGTGATTTTATACTTTTATCCAGGGGTGTATAACTTATTGTGCAAAAAAAAAAAAAAAATATCGACTTCTTTTATGAAAACTACAAACTGAATACCTAGTAATAATTATTAGTGACTATTTTTTAATCATAAACTGTGAAAATATTGGAAAATATCTAATACTCTCACACACACACTTACGCACAGAAATACTCACACATATTCAAACACGTACACACACACACACACACACACACACACATATATATATATATATATCTCAGTGTAATTATATATGCACACACTCACACACACACACACATATATATATATATATTTACCAATATAATTATACATATATACATATATTAATGCAATTATATAAATGTATAAATATATATATATATATATATATATATATATATATATATATATATATACATTTACCAATAAAATTATACATATATACATATATCAATGCAATTATATAAATGTATATGAATGTATAAATATATATATATATATATATATATATATATATATATATATACATTTACCAATAAAATTATACATATATACATATATCAATGCAATTATATAAATGTATATGAATGTATATATATATATATATATATATATATATATATACATTTACCAATAAAATTATACATATATACATATATCAATGCAATTACATAAATGTATATGAATGTATATATATATATATATATATACATTTACCAATATAATTATACATATATACATATATCAATGCAATTATATAAATGTATATGAATGTATAAATATATATATATATATATATATATATATACATTTACCAATAAAATTATACAGATATACATATATCAATGCAATTATATAAATGTATATGAATGTATATATATATATATATATATACATTTACCAATAAAATTATACATATATACATATATCAATGCAATTATATAAATGTATATGAATGTATAAATATATATATATATACATATATATATATTTATATATATACATTTGCCAATAAAATTATACATATATACATATATCAATGCAATTATATAAATGTATATGAATGTATATATATATATATATATATATATATATATATATATATACATTTACCAATAAAATTATACATATATACATATATCAATGCAATTACATAAATGTATATGAATGCATATATATATATATATATATATATATACATTTACCAATATAATTATACATATATACATATATCAATGCAATTATATAAATGTATATGAATGTATAAATATATATATATATATATATATATATATATATTTATATATATACATTTACCAATAAAATTATACATATATACATATATCAATGCAATTATATAAATGTATATGAATGTATAAATATATATATATATTTGAGTAAGGTATGAGGTTTAATCAGACAGATATACTGTATTAAGAAAACGGAAAGAAAAATACGTATAAAAGGATGAGAAAAAAAATTATACCGAAATATTAATTTAGATCCACCGAGGCGTTTCGACAGGATATTTAAGATACGAAATTACGAAACTTTCAGGTAGAAAGTGTTTTATGTCATCTCCATGGTAGGAATTATTAATTTTAAATAACGTTTTGAACGAATACAGAAGAATATTCGAAAAATTTCGACAAATATTACTTCATGAAACGTAAATTTTAAGACAAGTTTACTGCATCACGGGTGGTGTAATGGTAGCAAACTAGACTAGCAAACCTTCATGAGTGAGTTCGATTTTCATTGGGTGCCCCTTTTTTTTGGTCTTGTGCCACATCTAAACGATAAGCTTAATAAATTACAACATACACGGACAGGTGCGTTTGACTAGGTATAAATTATCAAATTTTAAAACAAGTTGAGGAGAAACATAGCATCTGTAACAAGCCGTTCTGTATAGGTGGAGAATAAAGGAAAGAAGAAATAAAGGGAAGAAAGAAAGTGGAAAAGCGTGAAAAAAAAATGGAAATACCGAAGAAAGATAGAGAGAGGTTCGAGGTGGATAGAAATGTCTGTTTAATTATCGATGTTAGTTTAAATTGAAATCCGTCAAGATAATTTTGGCTAAGGTGAACATTTATAGAATCCTGGTCTTTGTTCTAGAGTGTTGTCATGTGAAATAGCGGAAGATTCTTGTTGGGTATCTCCTACCTTTCAGTTATGGAGGTGCCCGTGGTGTTATGGTCATCGCGGTAGGAAATGGACACGGCGACACGAGTTCAAATCCTGGACGAGGCTGATTGCATTTCACATTGTACTAATTCCCTTATGAAAGGTATGAATCCAATAATTCTCCCTCCAGCTATGGGTAAATAGTAGGACAGACTAGGTTCTTCAGCCTTGGTGAGGCAACTAGTCTAGGAGAAGGAAAAACTCTGAATTCAAACCTGTTAAAAATTGACCTTGTAGGGGTTGGTAAATAGGATCAGCTACCTTTTGAGTATAATGAGCTGTTCCGTCTGCCATATATGGCAGTAGCGGAGATCAGTCTGAGAATAAGCCTACGAGTCAGACTAGAAGAGCCGTTCCTATTGTTGGAGTATATCCTTACTCTATCACTAATCCTATGTTCTTATTACTAACAGTATCTCTCTTGTAAATACTCTTTCCTGTAAATATGACTATTTTCCTCACATATCGTGGTTTGTCTTATTATTACTACTACTTGAACACAACAATTCTACGTTTGTTTTAATCATGAATGAATACGATGCTATTTAAATGCTGGAAATCAAATCTGTGTTTTGTCGAAATTCTATGAATAACTAAAGCGTTGGAAAAAATGCCTTTAAATTAGGCATTTTTTTTGAATATTTTTCTTTTTGAATATTTTTCTGTATTCGTTCAAAACGCTATTTTAAATTCATAATTCCCACCTAGAATATGACCTAACACACTTTCTACCTGACATTTTCGTAATTTCATATCTTAAATATCAAGTCGAAACGTGTCGGTGGATCTAAATTATAATTCAGTGATAATTTTTTGACATGATGATTAGTGTTCGCCAATGGCCCGGGAGACCTGGGTTCAATCCCTGGACGAATCATACCAAAGACTCAAAAAATGGTACTTGATGCCTCCTTGCTTAACACACAGCATTATAAGGTAGCAATCAAAGGTAAAGCATTCCAGGGGAAAGGTGTAGCGCCCTCCTCTGCTTGTGTAGTAGCTATCGAAAAGGGAGCCTTTAAGTAACCCTCAATTAGGGTCACCAACTTTACTTATTTACATGTATTTTTCTTTCCATTTTCTTTACACAACATACACACACACACACACATATATATATATATATATATATATGGTGAAAAGTTGTCTGGTAGTATGTGTAAAAATAATATTTAAAGAACAGAACAAAAGAAAGGCACGTTGGTGAATGTTATCAATCTTAAATAGTCGCTTTGATTTGCGAGTTCAGTCATTATCAATTACGTTGTGTCTCCGCTTAGAAATTGACCTCATGTCACATCCTGCCTGTAGCAGAGGGGTTGGGTAAATTGATATTATGTGCTTCGGGAAACAACTGAAATGTATTTTTCGCCGAAGAATTGCCATGCGTAATGTTACCTGTCCATCTGCATGTCTGTCTATTTTACTCTCTCTCTCTCTCTCTCTCTATTTCTCTCTCTCTCTCCTTCTTTCTCGCTGAGTGCATATACATTATGAAAATAGATATGTGTGAATATATATATATATATATCATCATTATCACTATGTCGTGCCGCCAGCGCGGATTTCCCTCACTCTTTTCCTCCACCTTTATATATCGTCCATCGCTCCCGGTAGGTCTTCAAGGCTATATCCTGTATCGGCTATTGTATGTAGGTTCTAGCAGGTTGTCCTTTCTTTTCTCGTCCATATGAAGGGGTCCATAAGAGTATGTCACTTATGGGTTCTTTCCTACGTCCACAGCAGTATCCCGCATGTCTGGTTCGTCTAACTTGGATAGTTTTCGTGATGGGTGGTAAGTGGCCTTATAGCTGCTTTGTGGGGTGCTGTCTCCAGGAATTGTTTAATATTGCTCACAGCATTCTTGTGTAATTATATATATATATATATATATATGACCAAATAAGACGAGCAAGACATGAAGGACACTGATGGAGAAGTAAAGAGGAACTCATAAGCGACGTTCTCCCATGCACCCCTTCACACGGACATTAGCCGACTAACAAGAACTTATCTACGACAACCCTGTACGGACACAATATGTAGTCTATAAGACCTGCCGAAAGCGATGGATGATAGAGACGAATGATGAGAAAGAGTCATGAAAATCCGTACAGGCAGCACGACAAGTTGATGAGATAGATAGATAGATAGATGAGAATAGAATGGCAAATGACTAAACATGGATTTCTTTTACGATCAATATCAATTAAAGCCTTCGTTTGCCATTAATTTCAATGCCAAGACGTGTCCTATTTACAGAATTTATATTTTATTTGCATATATATAAATAATATATATATATATATATATATATAGAGAGAGAGAGAGAGAGAGAAAGAGATACTCCCCTACCCCCGTGGGTTGAGTTCTCTGGCGAAGAAGTAATCGTGTTGCCATTAGCGCTCATTGCAAGCCTCTTCGTAGATGAATTGAGGTCTCGGCAACCGTTGAACGGATGTATGTAAACAATAGCAATTGTGATTCATAACCGTTTAAAATTTACTTCGCAGCTAATGTCTCCTCGTGGCTGAATGGTTAGAAGCTTTGGCTTGGCGTTTGAGTCAACCGGGTTTCGATCCCAGTAAAGGGAAGCTACTGTCGAGCCACACTGATGAGTTCTGCTAGAACGAAACAGATCTGTCAGTGGATGACTATATATATATATATATATATATATATATATATTGTGTTTCAAAAGCAAATGAGGAGTAAAATAGACTAAGGTAAACACACTCTAAGAAAAAGAGGGGAGCGACCTCCCAAAAAACCATAACCAACTGAAAATCATTCAAACTGCAAACATGAGAGAGTTCAAGTATAATTGAGTACCCTATTAACAAGGCTTTGTGTCATACATGTTCTCTGACGGAAGCAACAAGCTGGAAACATAGACGTATGTAAGAACAAAATAAATAATCAAATCCTAAAAAAATACAAATCTCTTCGAGTACCAACTCATTCTAAAATATTTCTTCCTTGGTTTAAAAGCCAGAAATTTAGAAGGAGTATTCTATTTCCATGATAAATATTTTTCGCGTACAAGCTCGTCCAGTGGAATTCCATCTGAGCCGTTTGAATAAGCGAAAAAAGTTCATCATGGAAATATTGTACTTCTTCTAAATTTCTTGTTTTTTTTAACAAAAATATATATATTATTCTTCTGGTATGTTTTGTATTAAATAGCCGTGTATTTACCAAGCATTCTTTGGATATTCACTGTCCTTATTTACTTGAGATGTATATATATATATATATATATATATATATATATAATAGAAGCACTCACCCCAGGAAGTCCTATAATCTTTCTTTCTTTCTTTCTATATACTACACATAGATAAAGAGATACACAGATATAGTTATTTTTAGTTGTTTTTTTTTTCTAAGCTTTGTTGATTCTACCTCACTGGTGTCAGGGAGCAATGTGCGACACCCGGTACCGATCATACTCACTACTGGAGTAACTGCCCTTGGGATCAGTTGGATAAGAGTAAACATCGGGTGGATTTCTTAAATATAGGTGCATGCGCCCTCGAGCCAGAACCCACATGGGCAGGTGTCCCGGGTATAGCAATACAGGGTGGAACGAAAAAATTGTCGTCCTAAAGAAAACAACACTACAGCTTTATTTTAAAACTTTTATTGAAAAAATCAATTCAGCTAGTTTGATTATGTAGTAGACCTGACATCTATTCAATGTAACCGCCTTCAGCCTTAATCACTGCCTCGATACGGATCCGGAACTGGAAGCGTGCCTTTCCACAAGCGCCGGCGGAAGCTCGGCGAATACTCGGCGGATTGCGACGATCGGGCTGGCTTTGGTGTTGTGGGAGGTCATGTTGTTGATGTTCTCGGCGTATGACCAAACGAAGTAGTCCAGCGGGTTCAGGTCGGGAGAAGAGGGGGCTAGTAAGAGAAGGGTAAAAAGTCGTAGCACTCCTTCTGAAGCTAAGCCAGGGTCTCTTTGAACTTGTGAGCCGGCGCTGTGAGCCAGGGTCTGCAACCGGCCGCCTGATTGCACCAGGGGATCACCACACTCTTCAACTCATCCAGGAACACTTTGGTGTTGACTTTCAAGCAGGCTTTGAAGATGTGAGGTGGCATGATGTGGCCCTCACTTGAAACATCCACCCCACCACCTCCAAAGGGTCGTCCGATGCGTTGAGCTGTGGCCTCAAGCGTTGAACCGTCCGCATTTGCATTTTGAGAATGCTGGCAATGGTTCTGTTGTCATAACTTGGATCGGTAGAGTGCTTGAGTTGTACAGCGGCGCATCTCTGATCTAGCTGGTTGAACATTGTGTCACTTTCAGACATGATAGAAGGCTCCTATCGCCCTTGGGATTTGTACACAACTGGCCAACTAGTAGATGGTCTGTAACAAAAAAAGAAAACCGGTTTTCATTAAATGGAAATGGAATCATGTCGTCTTTTCTAGGGCGACAATTCTATCTTTCCACCCTGTATATACATGCAGGCAGATATAATTGAACGTAACATTGTCTCTCTGAATTCTAATTTTTATCAAGAAAAAGTATTAGAATGTGTGTGTGTGTGTGACTATCTGCATTTAAGCATACCGCAGCATATAATATTAAAACGATTGTAGAAAAGCTAGATTGGAACTACACAAGAATGCTACGTGATGTTTTGAACAATACTAGAAGCAGCAGCCCACAAAACAGAAGTTGTACGGCCACTTACCTCCCATCTCACAAATCATAAAAAAAAACAATGATATGATAGACTCTGCTGGACAAGTAAGGATGAACTCATGAGCGATGTCTTCTAATAGACCGTATTCATCCAACCCCACCGCCCAGGCAGGATATGACAAAATGTCAATTTTTAAGCTGAGTTTAACAGGTTTGAATTCAGAGTTTTCCTTCTCCTAGACTAGTTGCCTCAACAAGGCTGAAGAACCCAGTCTTCCCTAGTATTTACCCATAGCTGGAGGGAGAATAATTGGATTCATACCTTTCCCAAGAGTATTAGTGCTATGTGAAATGCAATCAGTCTCGTCTAGGATTTGAACTCGTGTCGCCGTGCTCATTTCCCATGACGATAATCATTACACCACGGACACATCTTCTTATCGACTCCTGCATATGGACACGCCAGGGTTTACCGACCAGCAAGGACAGACATCAGCTCTGTGCAGACACTAAATGCCGTCTTGAGAACCAGCTAGGAGCGATGGTTGATAGGAATGGATGGTGAGAGAGATGCAGAAGCTCCTGTGCAATTATAGAGATGTTGATGATGATTAGTCAAACTGATATATTTTCTTGATATTTTAGTATGATTGCGACTAAAGTAATCTTTATATTTTGATAAATAGATTATCGTTGTTGGACTCTTAAAAACTGTTATATTGATTGAAAATGACTGGGTTGGTTGGTACTATTTACCAACCCCTCCGCTCGGGCAGGATATGACACAAGGTCAGTTTTTAAGCGGAGTTTAACAGGTTTTGAATTCAGAGTTTTCCTTCTCCTAGACTAGTTGCCTCACCAAGGCTGAAGAACCTAGTCCGTCCTACTATTTACCCATAGCTGGAGGGAGAATAAGGGGGTTCATACCTTTCCCAAGGGTATTTGCCCGAAAGTGATTGCGCGACTGGAGTACGAACTCGCGTACTACGATTCCGCAGTTCATCGCTTTAACCATTACACCACGAGGACACCCTTGATGACTGGGTTGGTTGGTTGGTTGGTTAGTTGGTCGGTTGGTTTTACGACTTGTCAACTCTTGGGTTATTTTATGTCGAATTCACATAAAAATTTATTATTTTCAATTATATATCGTACAAAAATGAACCTTCACAATCATTTAGTTGAACTATTAGTATAAAGGTTTGCTTTGGTTTCATTTAATGCCAACGTTCTTCTCGGAGAACAACAACTGTAATACTACTTAACCAATAGGTGGGTGGGATTAGGGGGTTTATAACTTTCCCAAGGGCATTAGTCCAAATGTGAACGTAACAGCACAAGTAGAGTTCGAACCCGCATACTTCGAGGCCACGGTTCCGCATTTTAGCCCTTATATCATAGGGACGCCCCCGTCAATGCTTAAAAAGCCAATGTGCTAAGAGAGTTCAAAATCATTTTAATCATTTTCTCAATCAGATTTATTTGATTCCCTGATGGAACCCTAACAGGTACTACCACTTTTCTGTCCCTTAAGATATCACCCAAATATTATTTAGAGCGTTTAAAACTTAAGCAATTTTTGACAAAATCATTCTCTGTGGAATAAGAATGAAGTGGGTACAAAGGAAAATAGACTCAAGAAGCTGTAATTTCTAAAACTGTATTCTTAGTTATTGACCAATCAGCGCTTAATCTCTCGTTTTAACATTTATTTCAGATCAGCAGACGATAATATTTGGCAAAATTTGAAGGAGCAAAACCCAAAATAATTTAAGAAATCTTTTCCTACCTAGGATGTAAAAAATTCATTCTTTAATCTATTAGTAAATCTAAATCAACTTTTTAAATCTAATTTCGAGCTTATAAATAGGCAATAAAGTAAAAGTAGGCGACCATAGTCGAGGGTGACCCGAAGGCTCCCTTTTCGATAGCTTACTACACCAAGGTGTAGGGGAGGGCGCTACTCCTTTCCCTGGATTGCTCCACTTTACCCTTGATCCGTACCTTATATTGCTGAGTGTTAAGCAAGGAGGCATCAAGTACCATTTTTTGAGTCTTTGGTATGACTCGACCAGGGATTCAAACCAAGTCTCCCGGGCGATTGGCGAACACTCTAACCGCTAGGCCAATGTCCGGTACAAATCGGCAATAAAATAAAATAAATGCATATTTATAAGATTAAGTAATCCATTCTGTAAATCGACTTAAAAACTTTCGACTTTGCTTCTTTTGAGAGAATATCTAATCCTCAGTTCCTTCAATTTCCATTTAATGTCAACTTTGCTTGATTATTTTAAAGTGAACAAAAACAGTTACCTTACACCGACACGCTCGTATTAATAATCTCTCCCTTGATGATTAAATTTTTATCTACACCCGTTTACGTCTTTGTGCATAAATGTATTGTCGTACGTAAGAAATATATGATTTTTTTTTCTTGTCATAAATACTAGAGATCTTTTCTTAAAAGAAAAACTTAGTAACTTCTGGTGGGAGAGTTCGACTCACATTCCATTAAATCAAAAGAAATAGGCTTATTTAATTTGTTGATAAGTTCCTCATTCAATCATTTTCATACTAATCCGATATATGTATATATATATATGTATATATATATATATGTGTGTGTGTGTGTGTGTGGTTGAATACCATGAATTATTCATTTTTCAAAACCTTCGAGGGAAGACCTCCAAGTCTTCTTGTTATTCTTTTTCTGTCTGGGTCAACCTGGTGAGCAAAGTACCCTACACTAGGCCAAGCGCTATCGACCATTTCGTTGGTCATCTTCGTGGGTTGTGTTAGATTGTTGCTGCCTAAGTATACCATATATATATATATATATATATATACTGGTAGTGTAGTATATCCATTGGCCTAATGAATCGCTTTTTATGTGTAATATCAACTCAATTAAAAGAAAACTTTTATAAGTTTCAAAATAAAGCTTCTTTTTTATCCCAAAAACTATTTCTGCTGATGACCTATGATCAAAACTTGTTGAAAACAATAAAAAAAATCAACTGAAATGTAATATTCTTATTTTAATCACTTTCGTTCATCTTTATATATATATATATATATATATATATATATATGGGTTGTCACATCTTGACCGTTGCCCAGTCGGCTGGGGCTGTAAAATACACCGACTGCATCTCTGCAGAGGAGTAAACCCTTCCAACGGATGTTCTGGATATGTCACAAAACAACCTGACGGTGAGATTGCAGTAATGCTGGGGCTTTAATTAATGCGCAGTACCCCTTCATTCCTATCGCTCCCAGGTCCATTCTAGCACTTTATATGGTCCTACCCATGAGTCAAATAGAACTAAACTTTGATCTTATGCTAAACTGAATTGCTAGAAATAGGACTGTTTTGACAGTTAACCTGTGTACTCATGCTAAACTGTGTTGCTTGAAATAAAACTGCTTTGACAAATAAACTGCGTATTTATGCTAAACTGAATTGTTTGAAATGGAGCTGTTTTGTATACTAAACTAATTTGCTTGAAATAAAACTGTTTTGACCTTTAACTGAGTGCAAGCAATAAACTCTACCTATACTAAACTGAATTGTTTGAAATATAACTGTTTATTTGATAAAACTTGATTTGGCATTAAACAACCATCTAATGGTTAAGCGCCATGAAACCAAACCAACCAAACATCTTGACCAATGATAACAGTTCTTACCACCAAAATTACAACTCAAACATTCTGATTCATCATTAATTCAGCTTGTGAAAAATATACCAAATGCGTAAGATGATACGGTAGTAAAATATCTGTACATTGTTGGCTTATAACACTTATACCACTCTCTGCGTTTACCTCGCTACTGCCCATGGACAAATATAACAAGATACCTGATGATTATGTAAACAGCAGGTCTTATTTCAAAATACCTTCTCTTAGACTTTTCCCAACAAAGGATACCTAGAAGTCAGTAGAGATTTCATGCAGAAGTCTTCTTCTCCAGTTTCGATTTTGAAGTTTAGTTGTCCTAGAATAGTTGTTTTATATAATTAAGGAATGGTTTTTTATATTAATCATTTTTCGTTAATTATATTTTATCATTCAGTTTGGTAAGGCTTTGAACTATTCGAGTCATTGGGTGCAGTTTTACGCACGTGCGCAAAGGATATGACAATCACCATTTTTCATAATAAACCCCAGACAGGAAATGGGGCTGGAGTTTGGATGACGTCATGCCCAGAAGAGATGTCCCTGAGAATTTGAGGATTTTAAAAAGATGTGAGTTGAGATGGGACCATTGAGGCGGGAGTTGGATTTTGACCGTTGAAAGATGTAGTTGTTTTTTTTCGGATCTGCACCGACATCACCAGATGCGCCGCGCGTTAGTGTGGAGTCAGTCAGCATAGTATGGTTAGTAAAGACTTTTAAGAATTGTGTCTCTCGCCTCGTGTCGCCATGGACCGAATCAGAAGTTAATAAACCCGTTCATACATGAAACGATAGAGTCCGCCTATTTTTGCATATGACTACGTAATTGTATTACCGTTGTGATCTCATCACGGTATACAACAGTTGCTTTCATCATCACTTTGTCATTAGAATTAGACTCAAGCCTCTTCTACCATCTCTCCCCCCTCTCTCTCTCTCTCTCTCTATATATATATATATATATATATATATACGAGGTGCATACGATAAGTTTCCTGACGTTTTTCGTATGTGCGTTTAAAATTGTCGTAGACTCTTGAAAATTCAGTATCTTATTGCTGTACATCTTATGAGATAACTGACCAATTTTTATGATTTCAGCTTCAAATGAACAGCTACACCAGCAATTAGAATACACCATACTAAGCCTGATTGTCACAGCTGGTCAATTTCAAAAATGCAATCTGACATTTTAGAAGAACGATATGCAAAAAAATTGTGTTTTAAACTTGGAAAAAATGCCACAGAAACGTATGGAATCCTCCAGACTGCTTTTGGAGCATCTTGCATGAATCGAGCATCTGTTTTTGAGTGGCATAAGAGATTTAAAGAAGGCAGGGATGATGAGAGGTGTAGGAGGAGTAAGGAAGTCAATACACCAGAGTTGATTGGCCAAAAGGTTAGGGTTAGGGTTACTATGTTGAGGTTTTAAGGGAGTTCAGGAAGAGATTCCTAGGGAAGAGGCGAGCCCTCTTCAAATTGGGTCAGTGGCCTTTCCACCTAGATAATGCACCAGTCCACAACTCCATCCTTGTCAGAGGCTATTTGACCAAGATGGGCATCAAGACAGTTCCTCACCCTCCCTGTAGTCCAGACCTTCCTCCCTGTGACTTTTGGTTATTCCCTAAGCTCAGAGGCTGTCGTTATGAGACAATTTAGATGAAAGAGGCTTTGACGAAGGCCATTGACACGCTCACACAAGAGGACTTCCATGGAGCTTTCCAGAGGTTTTTGGAACGGTAAAACAAGTGGATTGCAGCCGGAGAATATTACTTCGAAGGGGACTAGAATTTCATGTGTGTACTATCAATAAAAGTGCCCCAAGTCTGGAAACTTATCGTATGCACCTCGTATAAATAATCAGTAGTATGTATTACGAAGAAGAGACACATTGTCCAATGAAAATCATTCAATGAACGATTGATAAGTTTATTAAGTTTAACCTATTATTTATTTCATTTGTTTTACACAATACATTAGGGAGACATTTAATATATATATATATATATATATATATATATATGTGTGTGTGTGTGTGTGTGAATGAGTGTGTGTGTTTGTTCATATATGTATCTAAGTCTGGCCATATCCATCTATTTTTCTATCTTTCTATCTTAATGCGCTCACCGTAATGCATTCTTATCTATTCCATTAATTTCTCCATGCTTTCGGCCAGTCTATTTATTATGACGCACTCTAATGTGCTGAATAATTGGTCACATGTCGTTTACATCCGGGCATATAATGCAAAGTACAGATTGCGGAAATGAAGAGTTAATGATTTGCGATTCAAAGCAAACCTCAAGCCGGAATTAATAGCAATGGCATAATTGTTTGTTGAGCGCCAAATCCAGTTGCACACGGAGCCCTAATATCATTTTAAAATCCTCTTTTGACACGCTTTCTAACTAAAATTCCTTCTGTCACATCGTACTATCACCGACCATTCTATTCGGCCAGCTTAGCGCATAAAAGTATACATTGTTTCGAGTTTGTGGTTTCGTGCGAAAGTGTCGATTTCTCTTAAGCCTCAACTTTTTACAATTTCTTTTTCATTAGGAAAGGTTAAAGTTTTTAATTGCTATTTGCTAAGGTCAGCTGAGTTTGAAACAAGCATAACATTCTTGCATTTACTGAAGATCTGTAATACACAGGATTATTAATGGTTTCTATTCTAAGATATAATATTTTTAACAACTAAAAGGAATAAGGAGTTGGATCATTGCTCGCTGCCTGAAGCGCTTTTGAAGGGGGATATCGAAGGAATCCAAGAGACTACCTTTCTAAACTGTCACGGTGATCCGAGTTCAAATCCTGGATGAAGTTACTTGCATTTCACCTACCTTGACTATCCTTGGAGAAGGTATAAATTGAACTATTCTCTAAAAATTGTTTACCAATAAGACAGACTGGGCTCTTTAACCATGGTAAGGCAACTGGTCAAGGAGTAAGAAAACTCTGAAATCAAATCTGTCAAATTCCGCTTAAAAATTGACGTTTTGCTGCATCCAGCTTGGGGTGGTGTGGTTGGATGGTATTTAAATGACTTCTTACCAAGCCAGGATGCAGCACAAGGCTATTTTTGTGTGGACTGCATACGAATCGAGAATCATGCGTGGCAGGCACAAAAACACTTGACCCCGTCGGCATTCCCCTAATAGGTCGCCTGAGACGCCGAGCAATATACCCAACCCTACAAAGCAAGTAAAGCTTGGAGGTGAGAGCCCCCTGAGGACAAGTGGGACATGGTTGGATGAATATATACTTTTCTAAACACTGCCATTCTGCCAACTTTAGGAATTATGGTATTTTATTTCTAAGGGTATCATCATCATTCATCATCGTGTCGCTAGCACGGATATCCCTGACCCTCTCTCGCCACTTCTCCCTATCGTTCATCGCCTCTGGCAGGTCTTCAGGGCTACATCCCGTATCCTCACATAGCCGCTGTATGTATGTTCGAGCTGGTCGTCCTGCTTTTGCTCGGGCATATGCAGGGGTCCATAGGAGTACATCACTTATGAGTTCGTCCCTGCTTCTTCAGCATGTCTGCTTCGTCTAGCTTGGATAGTTTTCGTGAGGGGAGGTAGGTGGCCGTATAGTTGGTGCTTTGTGGGGTGTTGCCGCCAGGACTTGTTCAATATTACTCGCAGCATTCTTGTGTAATTGCCGTCTAGCTTCTTCTCCAGCCGTTTTGTTAGCGTCCAAGTAGTGCATCCATACAGCAGTATCGATACGACCGCTGCTTGGAAGAAACTGCGTTTCATTTTATCAGTCAGGTCGGATTTCCATATGATCGACAACCTATCGATAGCTGTTCATGCCTTCGTTAGCCGTTCGTCGATGTCTTTTTTGGTTGATGAGACGCTGCTTCCTCGGTAGGTGAATTTGTCTACTAGTTTTAGAGAGGTTCCGTCTAGTGTGGTGATGTCACCTGTTTGATTATAGCACATATATTCCGTTTTGTGTGCATTGACACGGAGGCCAATGCCTGCGGCTGCTCGTTCCAAACTATGTAGTAGTGTTTCGGCTTTGCGCCCTCCTCTACACTTTGATGCAGTAGCTATTGAAAAGGAAGCCTTCTGGTCGCCCTCGACTGTTGTCACCAACACTTTTTACTTATTTCTAGTTCGCAATTATTGTATCTTTGTTATGATGTCTATATTATGCTCGGCTGCAGTTGCTGTCAGCTTAAGTAACTAGTTTGTCGTGAATAAAATCCTAACGTTAAATGTCGCTATTTTGACAATACTTTTGCATCTAATTAATTTTGGTTTGGGTGCTGTTTGTAATTTTTCGAACACTGGGTACAGAGTTCCAATGACAGAAGAAAGCGGTCGTTGTTTACCCGCTTGAAGCGTGATGCGTTTTGGAATTAGGGTGTGAAGTAGTCATGGTAATCTTCCTTTCTTTACCAGTTTTTTCTTTCTTATTTTGTTTACCAACAGTTCATGCGCCCCTCTTCAACTAACAAAGGCTTTCGGGATTCGTTTTTATACTTATGGTCGGGATGTTATTTAACCAATGAGCAATTATATATATATATATATATATATATATATATACACTTCTCCGTACACATCACACATTCTTTTGTAAATTAGATCCTTTCATATTCCAGATGGGGGATGGGATTAGCCTACTGAGTAGAGTGTTCGCCAATGGTCTGGGAGAACTGGGTTCAATCCCAGGTCACGTCACACCAAAGACTCAAAGAATGGTACTTGGTACCTCCTTGCTTAACACTCAGAAATATAAGGTATGTATCAAGGGTAATGGAGTAGCGCCCTCCCCTACACCTTGGTGTAGTAGCTATCGAAAAGGAAGCCTTCGGGTCACCCTCGACTATGGTCGCTAACTTTACTTTACTTATCAAGGGTAAAGTAGAGCTATTGAAAAGGAAGCCTTTGGGTCGCCCCCGACAACGGTCATCAACTATGTTCCAGATGACAGTCAGTATCACCTTCTTTACTGACTGTTTTGCCCGGAACGTTGTCTTTAGCGGAGAATCAGTGTTTTCAATCTATATTATCTTTTTCACAGAGGCTCGTCGTGACAAAGTTACGTCTGACCCATTTTAAACATTTATGTCTTGCCCATTCGGTTGTAGGGTGGCTGTAGAATACACCGACTGCACATCTGTAGAGGGGTAAGATGCTCCCAATGAGTGTCCTGGATTTGACAGTAAACAATCTGATGGTGAGGTTCCAGTGACACTGGGGCTTTGGGGAATGCGGAGCATCCCTGCATTGCCATTACTCCCAGGTCCTCTTTGACATATTGCCCAGTCGGCTGGGGCTGTAGAATACACTAACTGCATATCTGCGGAGGGCTAAGACCCCTCCCCAATGAGTGTCCAGGATATGACACGAAACAATCTGATGGTGAGGTTCCAGTAATGCTGGGACTTTGGGGAATGCGGAGCACCTCTTCATTGCCATTACTCCCACATCCACTCCGGTTATGCCCGGCCCAGCCCGGCGTGGTAGTACCTGATGGGGCCCTATCTATGGGTTAAATAGAACTAACTGCATACTTATGCTAAACTGAATAGTTTGACTAAGCTGAATACCTTGAAATAGAAATGTTTTTCACAATTAAACTGTACTAACATTTAAACTGCGTGCTTATGCTAAACTGAATTATTTGAAATGGAACTGTACTTACTCTAAACTAATTTGTTTAATATAGAACTGTTTTAACATTTAATATGTACTTTTACTAAACTGAATTAGCTGAATTAGAATTGGTTGAATAAACTGAAGAGCTTGAAATAGAAATGTTTTCACAATTAAACTGTACTCACATTTAAACGGCGTACTTATGCTAAACTGAATTGTTTGAAATAGAACTATTTTCATAAAAATGAATTTGGCGTTAAATAACCGACAAAGGTTGATAAACCATAAAACCCAACCAACAACAACCATTTATGTCACTTAGACAGGTTTGTCTGCATACATTACACGTTTTTCGTTAATTTCATGATTTGCACTTCTCAGCCACCAAAAATTTTGATGACAGACCTCTGTTCCAGCCTAGAGTAGTCTGTTTGATTTGCCGCCATTTTGACTTGTCAAAAAATAAATATTTCTACGCGATTGAAATAATTTTTGAAAAATTTACATTTATGGGGAAAAAATTCTGGGAAAAATATATTTCGCTTTTTTTTCAAAAAAACCCTCTAATTTTCTTGAATGATCCTCGTATGTATGTATCCGAGCGGTGTGTGTGTGTGTGGGGGGTATGTGTGTGTCTGAATGGTACGATTGTGTGTATGTGTGTCTGAGCGGTATGTGTGTGTGTGTGTGTCTGAGCGGTAAGTGCGTGTGTGTATCTGAGCGGTATGTGTGTGTGTGTGTGTGTGAGAGAGAGAGAGAGAGAGAGAGAGAGAGAGAGAGAGAGAGAGTCTGTCTGTGCAGAGTGTGTGTATATCTGTAGTATGTATGTTTATCTGTTAGTACGGTGTGTGTATGTGTGTGCGTGTGATTGTCTGTCTGTGCAGAGTGTGTGTGGGGGGGTGCATGGTGTGGGGGGTGCGTGGTGTGGGGGGTGCAATGCGTATGTGTGTGTGTGTGCTTTGTGCTGTGTGTTTGTGTGTGTGCACTATACAAGGTGGATGTGTGTGGTGTGCGTATCTGTGCAGTGTGTGTGTCTGTTTCTTTGGTCTGTGTGTGTATTTGTGTTGTGGGTGTGTGTGAGAGTGTCTGTGCAGTGTGTAAGTCTGTGTGTAATGTATGTGTGTGTGTGTGTGTGTGTGTGTGTGTGTGTGTGTGTGTGCAGTATGTATGTGTGTGTGGATATCTGTGCGGTGTGTGAGTTTTTCTGTGTGTCTGCTGTGTGTGTGTGTCTTTCTTTCTTTCTTTCTTTCTCTCTCTCTCTCTCTCTCTCTCTCTCTCTCTCTCTCTCTCTCTCTCTGTGACTAGAGGCTGAATATACCTTTGAAATGCAGTTTTAATTGCTCTGAGTTTAGTGATCATTCATCCTATATTAAAAAAAAGGAAGGAAGAAAGGAAGGAAAGAAAGAAATAAAATGGCAATAGAGAAGTTCCATTCGTACCGTTGCTATTTATTTATGTTTAAGCTGAGTAAGACATCAACAGAAGCTAAGAAGATGATTTATGAAACATGAATGGGTTGAAATGAAGTTCAAGAAAGATGGATATTACTTGAGGGCGGGTATGACAGAGGCCGCACGGGTAGACAGCAGGAATTTCGAAGGGATGACTTGCAAAGCCCTTCTGGACGATGACCTTCACTCAATCAATATTGGAATTGGCAGTAAAAGAAAATTTCTTTGTGTCCATCAATCAGTTGTTATAAGACGTTACAATTATTTGAAAGGAATTTCCAGTAGGAAAATCGGGAAGGACATTTAAAGTAGAAAAAAAGGGTTTGAAGACATGAAAAGTAGAAAAACGGGATGTGAAAAAGTGATGATACTTCAAAAGGAGAAAAATGAGGTAAGGATTAAAAAAAAAAGAGAGAGGGTAAGAAATCAAAACAAAAAAAAAAGAGGGGTAAGAAGTTTAAAAGAGAAAGAAGAGGATAAGACATTAAATGTAGAAAAATGTGGTAGAAATAGCAAAAATAGAAAAAAGAGACATGGAATCAAAACAAAAAAGGGGTAAGAATTTTTGGTTGGTTAGTTGGTTGGTTGGTTGGTTGGATTTTATGGCATATCGACCTTTGTAGGTTATTTAACGACAAATCCATTGTATGTAAATAATCAGTTCTATTTCAAACAATTAAGTTTAACAGGAGTACACCGATTAATTGTCAAAAACATTTATATTTCAAACTTTCCGTTTATTCAAACAGTTCTAATTCAGCTTATTCAGTTTAGCGTAAGTACAGATTTTGTTTACTAAGTAAAATGTCAAAACAGTTCGATATATAACAATTCAGTTTAGTGTACGTACAGTTTCAATGACAAAAACAGTTCAATTTCAAACATTTCAATTTAGCATAAGCACGCAGTTTAAATGTAAGTACAGTTTAATTGTCATAAACATTTTTATTTCAAGCTATTTAGTGTAGTCAAACAATTCAGTTTAGTATAAGTAAGCTGTTGGTTCTATTTAAACCATAGATAGGACCTTATCAGGTGCTACCACGCCGGGCCAGAGTGGACCTGGGAGCAATGGCAATGAAGGGGTGCTCCGTATTCCCCAAATCCCCAGCATTACTGGAACTTCAAGATCAGATTGTTTAGAGTCAAATCCAGGACACTTATTGGAGGGTTCTTTACCCCTCTGCAGAGGTACAGTCAATGTATTCTACAGCCCCAGCCGACTGAGCAATACAGACAGTTAAATGTCAAAACAGTTTTATTTCGGATAATTCAGTTTAGCATAATTACGCAGTTTAAATGTCAAAACAGTTCTATTCTAAACAATTCAATTTCGCATAAATGCGCAGTTTAGATGCAAAAATCAGTATTGTGAAGGAAGCACGGTTTAGTTCTATTTACCCCATAGAGAGGACCTATCAGGTGCTACCACTCCGGGTCAGAGTGGACCTGGGAGCGATGGCAATAAAGGGGTACTCCGCATTCACCATAGCTCCAGTATTACTGGAATTTCATCATCAGATTGTTTAGTGTCAGATCTAGGACACTCCATGGGGGAGGGTCTTACCCCTCTGCAGAGGTGCAATCGTTGTATTCTACAGCACCGGCAAACTAGGCAAGGTAAGAATTTTAAAGGAGAAAGAAGAAGGTAAGACATTGATTGTCGAAAAATGGTGTAGAAATATAAATTTATTTTTTTAAAGAGGCATGGATTTTTAAAAAAAAGGGGGTAAGAATTTGGAAGTATAAGAAGGAGGTAAAACATTATATGTAGAAAAAAGGAGCAGGAAATTAAAACAAAAAAGGGTTTAGAATTTACAAGCAGAAAAAATAGGGCTAGACATCAAATTTAGAATAAAGGGGTTAAAACATAAAAGTAGAAAAATGGATAAGGGGAAAGAATTTTACGACAGAAAAATGGGCGAAAGATTCTAAATCTAAAAAAAATTAGGGGCAAAACAAAAAGTAGAAAAAAGGGCCAAGAATTTTTTAAAAAAGAGGTCAGAATTTTAAAGGAGAAAAAAAGGCGTAAGACATTAAGTGTAGAAAGATAGGGTCAAAAAGAAAAAAACAGAAAGAAAGAAGAGGGTAAGTTATTTAATGTAAAAAAATATTGCTGGGGCTGTAGAATACACCGACCCCACCAATGAGTGTCCAGGATATAACACTAGACAGTCTGATGGCGAGGTCCCAGTTTGGTAGGGGCTTTGTGGAATACGGAGCACTCCTTCATTGCCATTGTTCCCAGGTCCACTCGTGCCCGGCGTGATAGCACCTGATAGGGCCCTATCTATGGGTTAAATAGAAATAACGGCATTCTTATGCTAAACTGAATCGTTTGACTAAACTGAATACCTTGAAATAGAAATGTTTTGACAATTAAACTGTACTTACATTTAAACTGCGTGCTTATGCTAAACTGAATTATTTGAAATAAAACTGTTTTTTGACATTAAATCTGTATTTACAGAAAACTGAATTACTTAAGATAGGTCTGTTTTGACATTTAACTGTGTGTAAACAAAATCTGTACTCATACTAAACTAAATTAGCTGAATTAGAACTGCTTCACTAAACTGAATAACTAGAAATAGAAATGTTTTTCACAATTAAACTGTACTTACATTTAAACTGCATGCTTATGCTAAACTGAATTGTTTGAAATTGAACAGTTTTTGACATTGAAACTGTACTTATACTAAACTGAATCGTTATATATCATTGCTTTAATAGTTTGAAATAGAAATGTTTTTGACAATTAAACTGTGTACTCATGCTAAACTGAATTGTTTGAAATAGAACTGATTATTTGAATAAAAATGGATTTAGCGTTAAATAACCTACAATGGTTGATATGCCATAAAACCCAAACAAACCAAATCATATATATTTAATATATATGTATAAAGAAGATTTGGCATTAAATAACATACAATGGTTGATATGCCATAAAACCCAAGCAAACCAAATTATATATATTTAATATATATGTATAAAGAAGATTTGGCATTAAATAACCAACAAAGGTTGATATGCCATAAAACCCTATAAACCCAAACCATACCAAACGTAAAAAATAGGCTCAAAATATAAGAAATTGAAAGTCAAGCAAAAAAGGGGTAAGAATTTAAAAGTAGAACAAAGAGGTAAAATGTAGAAAAAAGGGATTAATTTTATCACTAGAAAACAGGGTTAATACTGAAAAAATGGGGGGGAAAGAGGCAAACGTTAAAAGTAGAAAAAGGGTAAAGTTAATACAGCTGAAAACTAGAAAAATTAGAGAACATTGAAATTTGAAAGATATTTGATGTAAGAAGAATGGTATATATAATAAATGTTGACAAATGGGGATTTTACATTAATGGTAAAAAAAGGAGAAATAGACTAAACGTAGAGAAAGGGATAAAATATTACATGTAGAGAAAAGGGGTTTGACATTAAAAAGAAAAAAGGGATTATGCGTAAAAACGAGAAAAATGCTATTTCAAAAGTAGAAAAAAGGGGTAGAGTATTACACGTAGAAAAAAGGGTTTGACATTAAAAAAGGAAAAAGATGTTAGGCATAAAAACTAGAAAAAAAGGGGCGTTTTTAAAGCAGAAAAAAGGGGTAAGGCATTAAATGTAGAGAAAAAGGGATAACACATTAACTGTAAAAACATAATTATGTAATAAACATAGAAAAAAGGGTCAAAACAATATAAATAGAAAAAATAGGGAATAATCAACAGTAGAAAAAAAGAGTAAGCCATAAAACATAGAAAAAAGATAATAATTAAATATAGAAAAAGGAGTTGAACGTTAAAAGTAGAAAAAAGTGGAAGATTTTAAAAGTAGAAAAAAAAAGAGATGAAATATTAAGAATCGAGAAAATGTGTAAGATTTAAATGTAGAAAAAAAAAACGGTTTAAGAAATAAAAAAAGAAAAAAGGGGTAATAATTTTTTAAAAATTTGAAAAAGGGTGCGATATTAAAAATAGAGGAAAAAAGGTATTACATAAAAAGAGGAAAGAGGAGAGACATTTAATGTGAAGAAAAAAGGGGTTAGATATCAAATGAGAAAAGAAAGGGTGAGACGTTAGAAAGAGAAAAAAATGGATAACACCTGAAAACTAGAAAAAAGAAGACATTAGATTTAGGAGAAAAGGGGGTTGATATTAAATTTACAAAAAAGAGGTAAGATATTAAAAGTAGAAAAAAACGGTTAACACGTTAAAAGTTGAAAAAAGGGGAGGCACAATAAAGTAGAGGAAAAGGTAAGATTTTAATTTATAAAATCTAGAAAAAAAAGGGTAACACATTTAAGTAGAAAAAAAGGTAACATAACAAATAGAGAGAAAAGGGTAAGATTTCATAAGTAGAAAAATAATGTAACAACCTTTAAATAGAATAAAGGGCTAATTTATAAAATCTAGAAAAAATAAAGGGGTTAACATCATTAAGTAGAAAAAAGGGTAACATAATAAATGGAGAGAAAAGGGTAAGATTTAAAAGTAGAAAAAATAACGTAACAAATTTTAAGAAGAATAAATGGCTAATTTATAAAATATAGAAAAAAGGGGTTAACATCTTTAAGTAGAAAAAAGGGTAACATAATAAATATAGAGAAAAAGGTAAGATTTTAAAAGTAGAAAAATAAAGTAACGGATATTAAATAGAATAAAGGGCTAATTTATAAAATCTAGAAAAAAAGGGGTTAACATCATTAAGTAGAAAAAAGGGTAACATAATAAATAAAGAGAAAAAGGTAAGATTTTAAAAGTAGAAAAATAATATAACAGATTTGAAATAAAATAAAGGGCAATTTTATAAAATCTAGAAAAAAGGGGTAACACGTTTAAGTTGATAAAACGATGACGTAATAAATGGAGAGGAAAGGCCAGTAGAAAAAAAGTAGAAAGGCAAGTAGAAAAAAAGCTTTTTAAAAAGTAGAAAAATGGAGTAAGACATTTAAAGTTGAAAAAGTTGTAACGCATAAAATTAGAAAAAAGCGGTAAGACCTTAAAATACGAAAAGGGGTAACACAATAAATGTCGATAAAAAAGGGCAAGAATATAAAAGTAGAAAAAATGGGATAAGACACAAAATGTAGAAAAAGCGGGTGCACATTAAAAGTGCAATAAGTGGTAGCATCAAAAGTAGAAAAAGATTTCAAATGTTAAATGTAGAGAAAAGGTGTAAAATTTTAAAAGTAGAAAAATGGGGTAACACATTAAAAGTAGAAAAAAGGGTAACGCATAAATAGAAGAAAAAGGGGTTAACACATTAAAAGTAGAGAAAAAGTGGAAAATTTAAAAATGCAGAAAAATAGTGTAACGCTTTAAAACAATGAAAATATATAACACATAATAAGTAGGAAAGGGCAACACATTAAATATAAAAAAAGGGTAAGAAATTAAAAGCAGAGAAAAGGGTAATATTTTGAAGTAGAAAAATGGGGTAACACATTAAAAGTAGAAAAAAGGGCTAACGCATAAATAGAGGAAAAAGGGGTTAACACACAAACAGGAGAGAAAAAGAGGAAAATTTTAAATGCAGAAAAATAGGGCAACGCTTTTAAACTAGGAAAAGATATAACACATAAAAAGTAGAAACGGGGTAACATTAAATATAGAAAAAAGTAAGAAAGTAAAAGTAGAGAAAAGGGTAATATTTTGAAGTCGAAAAATGGGGTAACACATTAAAAGTAGAAAAAATATCTAATGCATAAAATCTAGAAAAAAAGGGGCAGCCCATTTTGATGCAAAAATAGTTACACAATAGATGTAGAGAAAAGGCTAAGATTTAAAAAGTAGAAAAATGGGATAAGATATTAAAAGTTGAATAAAGAGCTACACATAAAATCTAGAAAAAATTTGGAAAAGCATTTAAGTAGAAAAGAGGTAACACAATAAATACAAAGAAAAAGGGGTAAGGGTTTTAAAGTAGAAAAATGGGATAATACATTAAAAGGGGGTGATACATTAAAAGTGAAAAAAGGCTTCAACTATTAAATTTAGGGGGAGTAAGATTTTATAAGTAGATAAAAGGAATAACACATTAAGAGCAGACCAAAGTGCTAAGTCATAAAAAGAAGAAAAAAAGGGGTAACACATTAAATGTAAAAAAGGGGAAGATTTTAAATGCTGAAAAGTTGGGTAATGAATTAAAAAAAGACAAGAAAATTGGATAAAGCTTTTAAGTAGAAAAGGGGTAACACAATAAATACAAAGAAAAAAGGGTAAGGTTTTAAAAGTAGAAAAATAAAGTAGGACATAAAAAGGGAGTGATACATTAAAAGTAAAAGAAGGAGCTTCAAATATTAAATTTAGGGAGAGTAAAATTTTGAAAATAGATAAATGGAATGACACATTTAAAGCAGAGGAAAGGGTTAAAGCATATAAAGAAAAAAAAGGGTTAACGCATTAAAAGTTGAGAAAAAAAGGAAGATTTTAAATGCTGAAAAGTTGGGTAATGCATAAAAAAAGACAAGAAAAAGGAGCAACCCATTAAAAGTTTAAAAAGAGGTAACACATTAGATATACAAAAAAGAGATGATATAAAAAGGGGAGAAAAGGGTAATTTTTTTAAGTATAAAAATGAGGTAAGACATAAAAAAGGGGGTGTTACATTAAAAGTAAAAAAAGGCTTCAAATATCAAATTTAGGGAGAGTAAAATTTTAAAGATAAATAAATGGAATAATACATTTTGAGCAGATGAAAGGGTTAAAGCATATAAAGGGAAAAAAAGGGTTAACACATTAAAAGTAAAGAAAAAGGGGAAGATTTTAAATGCTGAAAAGTAGGGTAATGCATGAAAAACTAGAAAAAGGCAAAACCCATTAAATTTTTAAAAGGGGGTAACACATTAAATATAAAAAAGGGATTGATATAAAAAGAGGGAAAAGGGTAAGATTTTTAAAGTAGAAAAATAAAGTAGCACATTAAGATTAGAATAAAGGGCTTATGCATAAAATCTAGAAAGAAAAGGGGCAACACATAGTAGACAAAAAAGGTCACACAATAAACGTAGAGAAAAGGGTAAGATTATAAAAAGTAGTAAAATGGGAAAAAAACATTATAGGTAGAATGGCTAATGTATAAAATCTAGAAGATAAAGGAGTTACGTATTCAGGTAGAAAAAGGGTAACACATTAAATGTAGAGAAAAAAGTTAAGATTTTAAAAGCAGAAAAACGGACTTGTCTTTAATTGGAATCATTTTGAGATGAGGCTTCTTAATCTGAGAATTAATTTTTATTTATTGCGGACTTTTTGTCCTCATCTTGGTAGTTCTCAAAATGATCCAATTAAAGACAATTACAAAACTTCGGTTCGGACCCGACTATAGAAGACCAGATAAGGATTTATAAGACCAAAAAATCCATCCTTGATCGCCCTTCGGGGCCCGTGGCGCAGCGGATAGAGGCGTTGAGTCTCTACGGTTCCAGGTGAGCATTGTTTCAAATCCTACCCAAGCCGGCCAGAGGTTTACTTGGTCAAAAACGTGGTGCGATAGACAACAACTATTGAAGGCAGTAATTACTGGGGATACGGTTACAAGACTCAGCATTCCTATCCGAGGTCGCGGTAAATCACCTGAAGAAGGCCAGAGGTGAATTTTGGCCGAGGCGTGGTGAAAGAAGAAACAACACAAAAAAAACTACCAAGATGAGGACAAAAAGTCCGCAATAAATAAAAATTAATTCTCAGAAAAACGGAATAAGACATCAAAAAGGTAACACATTGAATGCAGTGAAAAAGAGTAAAATTTTAAAACAAGAAAAATGGGATAAGACATTAAGAGTTGAATAGAGGGACACGTATAAAATCTAGAAAAACTGGGTAATATATTAAAAGTAAAGAAAAAAAGAGAATACATTAAATGTAGAAAAAAAGGTCTAACACATTAAAAGTGGAAAAAGCTGTATCATCGTAAAAATAGAAAAGTTGAATCAAGACATTAAAACTAGACGAAAAAAGTAAAGCCTGAAAGCTATAAAAAACGGGGAACTCATCAAATATAGAAAAGAGACGTAAGATTTTAAAAGTTGAGAAAAGGTTTAATATTTTAAAAGTTAAAAATTAGGATAAGTTATTTAAAGTAGTATAAAGGAGTTTCTCCTGAAAACTAGAAAAAAAGTGTCTGATATTAAAAGTAGAAAAATACGGGTTAAAATTTAAAAAATGAATAATACATTAAATTTAGAAAAAATCTAAGATATGAAAAGTAAAAATTGGAATAACATATTAAATCAGAAAAAACGGGTAAAAGAGTAGAAAAAATATCAACAAGATCGGTTTAAAACTATTTGAATTAGATTTGAAAGGAATATAGAAACAAGTATTGTGCTCTATTAAGAAATGCTACTTGAAGCTATGATTCTGAGCTAAAGTTTTTTTAATAATTACTGAAAAATATTACTAATTACCAGCTTGCATATTATTAGTATTTGATAGGAATACTTGAAATTTTATACGGTGTACAAACAAATGCTTAAAAACAAATAAAAGTGCGATTTTCAAAACATAAAAGGGAGATTGATAATTTGGTTTCGATTTTTTAATTAATTACTTAAAACTATTACGAATTACCTACTTGCAAATTATTGCTATTTGATAGGAATACATGAAATTTTATACGGTGTTCAAAAAATGCTTAAAAATAAATAAAATTGGGATTTTTAAAACATACAAAGGGAGATTGATGATATGGTTTTGATTCCAATCACATACGTTTGAAATCAATCAAATTGCAGCATTGAATAACCCATACTGAGATCAAATGCTATCATGCACATAAATCAAGTCAAGGTAAACCTGTGTAAAAATGATTGTAAAGATATATATATTTGTACCGTGTTTAACAGAAGATCAGAACTATTGAACTGTATTCAACATAAACCAGCAAAGGTTGACATGTCGTAAAAGGAATAAAACCACATATATCATATTTTAAAGGAAGTAATATTGATGAAGAGATGGATAAGTCTGGAACGTAAACAGTGCAGAAACAGGAGAAATAAATAAACAAATAAAAATATTCTTTATAAATTGAATAACCATGACCAGAAAAGAAAATGTTCATCTATTTCTTTGCCCCTGAGATTATGATTACGAGCAGGTGTATCTCCAATTCTCTTGGGAAGAGGCAGCCCTGAAGGTGGCCGTGTCCTCTGTTAGAGTACGGATGTAACTTACAAGACACACCAGGTTAATTAGCCGCTTAATTGCCATAATTAGTTTATATGGCATAAATTGTGTGCGATGTTCACCGGTAGTCAGTGGTAGAGTTTCGGCTCTGCATTCTGTGGTCGCTGGTGCGATCTCCAGAAGGGAAGATCGCGGTATACACTGTTGATGAGACCTAATAAGGTCGAAACAGCTCTTCAGTGGTTTTGTATATCACGTGCAAGTTTTTGTCGGATTTTCTGGTCATGGTAAATCAGTTTACAATAAGAAAATGTACAAAAATATTCTTTCTATCATTCTAGGTTCATTAATCTATGTGTACACATAGACACTTAGAAATACTGACTCACACACACACACACACACACATATATATATATATATATATATATATATATATGTATGTATGTATCAGACTGTTCAAATCAATTTATCTAAATACATCAATCAATTGATCTATCAATCAGCCTCACTCTGTTATATACGTGGGGCCTTCAATAAGTTTCCAGACTTTTTTGTACAGGCATTTAAAATTGTCGTAGACACTTGAAAATTCAGTATGTTATTGCTATACATCATATGAGATGACTGACCAAATTTTATGATTTCAGCTTCAAATGAATAGCTACAGCAGCAATTGGAATACACCCTACTAAAGCCTGATTTTCACAGCTGGTGAATTTCAAAAATGCAATCTGCATGTGAGGACACTTTCGAAGAACGATATGCAATAGAATTCAGTTTTAAACTTGGAAAAAATGATGCCACAGAAACGTATGGAATGCGTCAAACTGCTTTTCGACCATCTTGCATTAATCGAGCATCAGTTTTTGAGTGGCATTAAAGATTCAAGGAAGGCAGGTAGTCTGTGAGAGATGATGAGAGGTGTGGGTGGAGTAAGGAAGTTAATACACCAGAGTTGATTGGCCAAAGGGTTAGGGTTAGGGTTACTATATTGCGGTTTTAAGGGAGTTCTGGAAGAGATTCCAAGGGAAGAAGCCAGCGCTCTCCAAATCGGGTCAGTTGCAGGACAATGCACCTGTCCACAACTCCATCCTTGCCACAGACTATTTGACCAAGATGGGCATCAGAACACTTCCTCACCCTCCCTATAGTCCAGACCTTGCTTCCTGTGACTTTTGGTTATTTCCTAAGCTTAGAGGCTGTCGTTATGAGACAATTGAGGAGATGAAAGAGGCTGCGACGAAGGTCATTGATGCGCTCACACAAGAGGACTTCAATGGGGCCTTCCAGAAGTTGTTGGAACGGTACAGAAGTGCATTGCAGTCGGAGGAGATTATTTCGAAGGGGACTAGAGTTTCATGTGTGTACTATCAATAAAAGTGCCCATACGAAAAAAGTCTGGAAACTTATTTAATGATCCTTGTATATATGGAAATGAATCCGACTGTATAAAGAAAATAGAAAAATTAAGTAATGCAAAATGTTGAATGTATTATAATGGGAAAATCTTTCAGTTTTAGTAAACCTTCATCATACAGTTTTCGTTATCCTCTTTGCTTTATTTTATCAAAACATCCGTCGCTGTTCTTGCAACACCTCTTTCACCATCTTGATGTTCTGACGAAGGTTTACTAAAACCGAAACGTTCTACGTATAGTTGACTTTCCATTATAATAAATTAATCCCTTTTCCATTGTTTTTCTATTTTATTCATATAGAACGAAACAGTTTGTCTGTGGATGACAATATATGCTCCGCCATGGGGGTTGAGCTCTCTGGCGAAGGAACTGCCGGCCGCCGCTAGCGTAATGCAAAGCTCTTCGTAAGAATTGAGCACTCTGGTAGCTGATAGAGTATAAAAATGTGAACAAAGGCTGCTGCTGCTGCTGTTTCTAAAAATAAAATACCTTAAAATTCCCTTAGCCAACGTGGTCCGCTTGGTGGTCGAATGGTCTGAAACACAGTCTAACGTAAAGTTGGACGGGTTTCGATCCCGACTTCGAGCGTCCTGCGTGTCTAGCCACACTGAAGAGTTCTGATAGAACGAAACAGTCTGTCTGTGGATGACAATATATATATATATATATATATGTTCATATCTACTAATCTATCTTGGCAAATCCAAATATCTTTCGATAGATTGATCTATTTTTCTATCACTCTGCCCTTCTCTATTGATGAATTTGTGATTGATTAATTGATACAGACATCCTGTACGACTTTTTATGCAACGCTACCCCACCAGGATCGCTTTCTCCACTCTGACGAGCCTTCCTGCAAATAAATTCCGCCATTTCTGAGGAACTGAATCTAAAAAAAAAAAAACATTTAAAGTGGCTTTAATTCTGCTGCGAAGCGCAATCACTTAATTTGGATTTTCTATGATTTGTTTAACAGTATTTCCCTATGAGAAAAATTGACATTTTGCTAATAGATGGTAAGATTTATAAGTTAATTTGCAAATAAAAGGCAACTTTGCTCAGCTTTAAACCCCATTAGTAATTACTGCTTAGAAGAGCAAAGCTTATCGTTTGGCACCTGAGGTGTCACAAAAATGAAAGAATGCCCTTGGGATCAAGCATTTTCTGCGATGCATGAATCTCGATTCATGCAGGGTCTCCCGCTATAAAATGAATATATATCTCTGACTCCCACTAGACAGGATTTGAAACAAGGTATTTTTATAGAGGGTTTTTAGGGAAGTGCAGGTTGAGCACGATCCAAGACAAGTGCCCTGTTGGGCTATGCTGGTCCTAGGTTCACAGAGTTAATCATCATCATCATCATCATATAGTCGCGCCACCAGCATGGATATCCCTGACACGAGTTCAAAACCTGGACGAGGCTATTGCACTTCACATAGTACTTATACTCTTGGGAAAGGTATGAATCCAATTATTCTCCCTCCAGCTATGGGTAAATAGTAGGACAGACTGATTTCTTCATCCTTGGTGAGGCAACTAGTCTAGAAGGAAAACTCTGAATTCAAACCTGCTAAACTTCGCTTAAAACTTGATCTTGTGTCATATCCTGCCCGAGCGGAGGGGTTGGTAAATATGGATATCCCTGACCCTCTCTCGCCACCCATCCCTATCGTCCATTGCTTCCAGAAGGTCTTCAGGGATACATCCCGTATCGACACAGAGCTGTTGTACGTAGATTGGAGCTGATCGTCCTGATTTTGATCGTCCATATGAAGGGGTCCATAGGAGTACATCAATTATGAGCTCGTCCATACTTCTCCAGCTGTGTCCTGCATGTCTGGTTCGTCTAATTTTGATAGTTTTCGTGATGGGTGGTAGGCTGCCGTACTGCTGCTGCTTCGTGGGGTGCTGCCTCCAGGACTTGTTCAATATTGCTCGCAGCATTCTTGAACTCACTGAGTGCAATATGAGCCAAATAACCCGGCTGGACATGGACTTACTAAAGTGCAATATGAGTTTGACTCGTATGGCTGCTCACAACTTGAACCAAACCCGGTCTAGTGCTATGCAAATGTTATGTTTTGACCTTCGACCCGGCCCAAAAAATGGTATTCCAAGGTGATGCACCGGAAGAAAGTGACACATTCCAATGGCAGTTAGGAGAGGAAATCGCGTGGGCGGAAATTGGCTAATGAAATGGTACAAGGTAAAGCCCATGATACACTCATAGACTGATGCACCAGAAGAGAGTGACCTATGAACTGCATGACAGTTATTTCCGCATGATTAGTATTAAACATTAGATTTCAGAGATCGAGTGGGCGATCGTGTAGGCGTTGAACTATTATATAACGCAGTCAAGACGAAAGTTGAGTAGTTGCCAGTGGAATTCCAGACTGTTGGAGACGAGTTGTGGTAGGGAAGGCCACCGAGGGGGCCCTCGGGAACCCCGCTGGAGTGGACCCCAGCATCAGGAGAACAAGAAAGACACAACGTGACAGTCATAACAGTGGGATCAAAATGTTACAGTTTCTGTTCGGTCTCCAGCTCCCTCTCACATTTAACCCTTGAACAACCCTTTCGAACCCTTGCAATAAAGAGAGAGGTAAAATATTGTTAAAGAAGTCTTCCTGCGTCTTCCTTCATGCGTCTTTATCACATCCTGCATCTCCCATTATCATGCTTGTGTCTGATTAATTCATTGCGTCGGTATGTATCCAGCATATATATATATATATATATATATATATATATATATATATTTCTGCATGAATCAGCAGATGACAATACAACATAAAGATTATCAATGATTCTTCGCCCACCAAATTGTGACCCGGAGACATACACCCTCGAATCTATTAATGACCTTGATACCTCATCCAGCACGAATAAAGACGGCCAAGCTAAAAAAAAAACAAAAAAAAAAAACACAGGAAAGTATCCCCACTGTAAAATGACCTAATCAAATGCAGCCGGGTGAAAGGTCAGATAAATATAAAGCACTATCATTGTCCATGGTTGTCTATCATTGTCCATAAAGCACTGTCCATAATTGTGGGAACGTTGGGGCCATGACTGGATCACCGGCCCCTCCATCCACAAATTGAATCTGTTGTGTCGATGCTTGTGACTCTGAACCTGGTTCTGAAATTAGACTTTTATATATGATTGTTTATACTCCAAGTAGATAGATAGATAGATAGATGAACAGACATAGAGAGATATGAATAGATAGATAGATAGATATGAACTGACATAGATAGATAGATAGATATGAACTGACGTAGATAGATAGATAGATAGATAGAAACTGAAATAGATTGATAGATAGATAGATAGATATGAACTGACATAGATAAATCCAAAATCAAATAGACAAACAAATATGTATATTCATGTGAACAACAGGTGTGCATGTGTACACCCTTTCCCTGCACACATACATATGCCTGCATGAAGCATATTCAGGCTGCTTTTCATAAATACATTGTTACATGGAGACATAAAAGCTGTGTGCCGACAGAGTCAATGAACAAACAGACAAATCTTCTGTCGAACAAGGCGCATTTCCCGCTGCGACCGTGTCGATTGCCAAGTTACAGGGTATTTTAGTAAATTCCGTTGTTATCGACATTTACTCACACATATGTTCATGGCGGGAGGGAGGGCCAAGCCAGCAATACGAGTGTTAATCCTAGACAGACAGATCCAGAATCCAGAATTCAGTAACAAAGAAAAAAGGGATCCATTGTCAAACGTTAGAGATTTGGATAGTTGCGTTAGGAAGGCGACCATAATGCTGTGTCTTAGACTCTAAGAGAGCCCGGAATTAGTGTTCTTGCGAATAAGTAAAAGAAGCCAACGCTTGAGGGATTGGCCATCGAAATGATATCGCATACTGTTAATTCTACATTGATTATGGCCCAGGTTTAAATTCAGAGTTTTCCTTCTCCTAGACTAGTTGCCTCGCCAAGGCTGAAGAACACCGTCTGCCCTACTATTTACTCATAGCTTGAGGGAGAATAATTGGATTCATAACTTTCCCAAGGATTTTAGTGCTATGTGAAATGCAATCAGTCTCGTCCAGGGTTTGAACTCGTGTCGCCGTGTCCATTTCCTACGACGATAACCAGAAAAGAGGATATCGAGTGTCGTTAAACATCCATCATTGATCTTATGACATCCGATATCATCTTTTCTAAGTACTGAATACTGTTTTATTAAAATCCCAAGGCTCCCTTTTCATTAGCTACTACACCGAGTTGTAGGGTAGGGCGCTACACCATTATCTGGACTGCTCCAGTTTACTCTTGATCCCTACCTTATAGTGCTGAATCTTAAGCAAGGCGGTGTCAAGTACCATTTTTGAGTCTTTAGTATGACTCGACCTGGAATTGAACCCCGGTCTCCAAGACCTTTGGCGATTTCTCAACTCATTATGCCAATATATATATATATATATATATATATATATAAATGTGTCTGAGTGTGTATTTAGAAAGCATTTCTTGGTTAAGACACTTTTTACTGAACAATATAGACATTTTTGTCTATGTATTTTTGTTCCATAGCCACAGATACGAATACGTGAAATGAATATATTCATACCGGTACGCAAAACGTTCATAATGTTCATAGCATATATACATAGAACATAGGAATCTCGAAACACGAAAAACCCGTAACGACTTCTTAGTACAGGATGGTGGAAAGAGAGTCGAGAAAATCCATGCTGTCAGTGTACCATACCCATTATACAGATATGTGAAACGTACATAGACTATTCATAACATATATACATAGAACATAGGAATCTCGAAACACGAAAAACCCGTAACGACTTCTTAGTACAGGATGGTGGAAAGAGAGTCGAGAAAATCCATGCTGTCAGTGTACCATACCCATTATACAGATATGTGAAACGTACATAGACTATTCATAACATATATACATAGAACATAGGAATCTCGAAACACGAAAAACCCGTAACGACTTCTTAGTACAGGATGGTGGAAAGAGAGTCGAGAAAATCCATGCTGTCAGTGTACCATACCCATTATACAGATATGTGAAACGTACATAGACTATTCATAACATATATACATAGAACATAGGAATCTCGAAACACGAAAAACACGTAACGACTTCTCAGTTCAGGTACGAAAATTTTTATTACCTTTAATTTTAAAGGTTCTTCGACATAAGGAGAGAGATACACATTCTTTCTATTCTGGCTTTTTCATCGCGCGAACATCTGTGTTAATGTTGTACCTAAGTAACCCATGCACTGAGCCGAAAGGTTCTCAGCTTAACTAAACCCAAAGGCATAAAACAAAATCCCTCGGCCATTATATTACATTTTGGTATTTATCCTTTTGAGCTGCCGTCTGGATTATATGATTTCCGGAGGGAATAGGCTAATAAACCTACCGTAATTAATTCGTTCCGAAGTACTTTTGGACCCTTCTTGGGCCATCATCAGGGATGTGTATATATCAAAAGCGATACACCTTTGCAAATACATTACAACTTTATTTGAAGTTTTAACTTATCTGCAATTTGAAAGGATTAATACAAAAATATGTTGACAAAAAATGTGTATGTTGTTCATTTAAATATATATATATATATATATATGGGGGGGTGAAGAAAGAGAGAGAGATAAAGAGAGAGAGAAAGAGAGTGAGAGAGTACAACAGCAAATAAGGAAAAAATTGCATCAAAAATATGCTCGATTCTGTGATAGCCGATATAAACCTATTTGAGAATGTTGTACACAATAAGTCCATTGCATAAGATTTTACCCACAACAAGTGTCTTGGATATGACACTAAACAATCTGATAGTGCGGTTCCAGTAATGCTGAAGCTTTGGGAAATACGGAGTACCCTTCATTTCCATCGCTCCAAGGTCCACTCTGGCCCGGAGTAGCAATACTTGATAAGGTCCGATCTATGTGTCCAAAAGAACTAAACTATACTAATACTAAGCAGAATAGTTTGAAATAGAACTCTTTTTAACATTTAAACAGTGTACTTATGTTAAACTGAATTCTAAGAAATTGAACTGTTTTTGACATTTAAACAGTGTACTTATGCTAAACTGAATTGTTTGAAATAGAACTGTTTATATGTATAAAAATGGATTTGGTATTAAATAACCAAGACCAGTTGACGTTACAAAACCAAATTAAACTGAACTTGAGATTTTAGAAAACGTTATCCAATCAGAATTATTTAATGTCTACGATAACAGAACTCAGCTTATCACATACCATATTGTATATATATATATATATATATATATATATATATATATATTTATTCCATATTACACACACACATAATATATATATATATATATATATATATATATATATATATATATATATATATATATATATATATATTACATGGTAGTGTCTAGGAACCTGGATTTCATGCTTTCAGCATTCATCAGACGGAGTGAAAGTTTAAAAAAACAAACAATATGGTTAATTTTTTGTTCGAAAAGAGGGGTTTTTTGTTTGTTTGTTTGGTTGGTTGGTTGTTTGGTTGGTTGGATTTTATGGTATAGCAACCTTTGTAGGTTATTTAACACCAAATCCATTTTTATGTAAATAATCAGCTCTATTTTTAAAAAATTCAGTTTTGGCATGAGTACACAGTTTAATTGTCAAAAACATTTCAATTTCAAACTATTCAGTTTATTCAAACAGTTATATATAACAATTCAGTTTAGTGTAAGTATCGTTTTAATGTCAAAAACAGTTCAATTTCAAACAATTCAGTTTAGCATAAGCACGCAATTTAAATGCAAGTACAGTTTAATTGTGAAAAACATTTCTATTTCTAGCCATTCAGTTTAGTCAAGCAGTTCTAATTCAGCTAATTCAGTTTTGTAAAAGTACAGATTTTGTTTACACACAGTTAAATGTCCAAACAGTTCTATGTTAAACAATTCAGTTTGGAGTAAATACAGTTAAAAAAAACAGTTCTATTTCAAAGAATTTAGTTTAGCATAAGCACGGAGTTTAAATGTAAGTACAGTTTAATTGTCAAAAATATTCTTATATCAAGCTATTCTGTTCAGTCAAGCAATTCAGTTTAGCATAAGTATGCCGTTATTTTTATTTAACCCATAGATAATACCCTATCAGGTGCTACCACTCCGGGCCAGAGCGGACCTGGAAGCAATGGCAGTGAAGGGGTACTCCGTATTCTCCAAAGCTCCAGCGTTGCTGTAACTTCATCATCAGATTGTTTAGGGTCATATGCAGGACACTCGTTGGCGGGGTGGGGTCTTACCCATCTGCAGAGAAGCAGTCGGTGTATTCTACAGCCCCAGCCGACTGGGGAAGGTTTTTTGTTTGTATGTGTACCTAAGTTTGGGTGCATGTGTGCTATTTAATGTTAGTATGTTCGTGTATGTTCTCTTGCTCACGCGTATTTTTGCGTATATTCTAGCTTGCATCTTTACACATATACACTTATTTCTGTCATCTGGTGTGGAGAAGATTGGGTGAGGAGGAGATGGGAAATGGATTGTTGCAATCAGAATGACTTTTTAGCGAGAGGAATGTTTATTTTTATCTTTAAGGTTTTTCGGACTATTGTCTTCATCTTTATTGTCTTCATCTTTATTGTTATTTCCACGACGTTTCGGTCGATATGTCCTCCGGCCTTCTTCAGGTGTTTGTCGAACTCGGGAACCTTCACGGAACTTCGAACTACGTCCTTTATTGAAACCACGAGGGTCACCTGTTCTGTTCGGCCGAAACGTTGTGGAAATAACAATAAAGATGAAGACAATAGTCCGAAAACCCTTTATGATAAAAATCATCAAGTTTCGTCTCAGAAATTTAGACAACTAATATCCAGTGTAGAAATAACAATAAAGATGAAGACAGTAGTCCGAAAATCTTTAATGATAAAAATCATCAAGCTTCGTCTCAGAAATTTAGACAACTAATATCCAGTGTAGAAATAACAATAAAGATGAAGACAATAGTCCGAAAACCCTTAATGATAAAAATCATCAAGCTTCGTCTCAGAAATTTAGACAACTAATATCCAGAGGAATGTTTGTTTGTTGTTTTTGGCGAAGAAATGTATTCTTGCGTGTGTTTATATCCTCGCTAAGTGTTGTTAGGTATATAGAAGAGAGAGAGAGAGAGAAGTAAGAAGTCGAAATGTTTTTATGATAGTTTTTAATGGCAGCATGGAATATACAGTTTGCGTTTGTGATGCCAGCCTCATGGGAAAGGAAAGAAATAAAGAGACGAAATGGAGTTATGAGAGAGTAGAGAAAGCAGCGCGTGTCGTTGGACTTGCGAGGGATCATGTTCGCCGTAGTCTAGCAAAAGTCGTGTTTGCTGTTTGAGGAAATAGACGTTGAAGTCACCGTTAGTTTGTAATTCTGGTTATTCGTGGAGAAGCGCGAATGCCTCCAGAAAATGTTGCCGAGAAGTGAAGTAGTCGCAAGGTGCCGGAGCGGAATTAGACATCGCAATCGACATAGGAAATTTTGGGGGTGAAATAAAGTTGTTCCTGTGTGTGGCGTGTTGAATTTATCTAATTCATATTCAACTAGGATCCCTTGGTCTAAGAGAAATAGACGCCAGGAATTCATGAATTAGATAGGTTCCCTCATTATGTCTAAGCTGCTGGGGCTGCTATTTAAGAGCAGCCAGGGAGACGCCTGCCCTGAACGGAGTTGTTCATCCAAAACGAATGTTTGACGGCTTTTCCCCAGTTTGCGCTGTCCGGAAAGATGCTCCGGGTTTAATAGTATAAGTCTTCCTGATTGGGTGAAATTATGCGTCGAATTAAATTACGCGCCTAACCAAAATACGAAAATTCCTTCTGCTACAACTTTTTTTTTCCTCTTAATCCAACCTAGCTTTATGATAGCTAAAGATTTATTTGAAGTGAATATGAAATGTCGGTTTTATGGTGAATTTTGTAGAGTGATATTGATTATTATAATTTAAATCATTATCATGCTACTTTTTTAAAAGTCCTACGTATAATGATTTTGTTGTCAAGGGTTATGTGGTATAGTATTTACATGCAGGTGATAAAAATGATGTTACGTTTTCGAAATTAATATCATTTTGTTACGTGTGGGTGTCTTCGGTGTTTATGCTTATATGTTTATGTTTGAGGTATTTTTTGTTTTCTAAAATTAAATTCTTTGTTTAAATTATCCTTACCAACTTTTCAATGCGTTTTCCCGGCTCAAAATATTTTATGTCATTTATGGCATTCTCATTCCAGTAACGCACAATCAATAGATAAATGAATATATATATATATATATATATATGTGTGTGTGTGTGTGTGTGTGTGCAAGTGCGTTTGTGTGTATATACTCAACAATATATATATATATATATCCCCTCCCACTCTTATGTGTCTATTCTAGTTTTTTTTATCAAAAAGATCTGAAGAAGTCCTGTTAATTTTTTTTCGTGTTTTTGGAAATTTCAAAAATGCGTAACAGGATGGAAATAAATTTATAATCCTTTGTGATTGGTTTCGTTGTTTTTTCTTAAAGAAAAAATATATATATATATATATATATATATATCTTCATCATTTTATATACATAGATATCTTTGCATATATATAAATGTTCGAGAGAGAGACACAGAGAGAGAGAGAGAGCGAATGTGTGTGTGTGTGTGTGTGTGTGTGTGTGTGTGTCTGCATCTTTATATGTGTATAAATGAGCATATATATAGATATATATAAACATACATGCTTGTGAGAGAGAAAAACAGAGAGAGAGAGAGAGAGAGAGAGAAAGAAACAGAAAAAGAGAGAAAGAGAAAGAGTGTGTTTGGTGTTTGTGCATCTTTATACGCATGCAGGTGTGTGCGTGTGCGTGCGCACACGTGTGTGTGTTAATATTTGCACCGACCTTTTTATAAAGAATATACATTTATTTACATATTTTTTTATAAATACGAATACATATATATGTATGAGAGAGAGAGAGAGAGACGAAGAGATAGAGTAAGAGAGAGAGAGGGGGAGTGTGTGCGTATGTATGTGTGTTTTTGTGTGTATGTGAGCATATAAATATACACACAATTTTACCTCGAGGTTTATTTATCGGTATTGAATACTCTAGACTGAGGATTTTTTCTTCCATCACAATGGAACCACTAATGAATCTGAGGTTAACAAGATGCCCACATTATGGGAATAATGTATTTACACTTATTCATCTATTCATTTTAGATGGAGACAATTGAAAAGCATTTCACCCTCTGTTGGTACATAGGTACGTACAGGAGTATCGAAAAACGCATGATTGGTTGATAGATAGATAGATAGATAGATAGATAGATGTTTTAGCAATATCTCTTAAAAGAGCTTCCCTCATTGATATATTAAAGTCCAATCACACACACACATATATATATATATATATATATATGTGTGTGTGTGTGTAGTCACACTTACATTATTAATTATGACTAACGAATGTCGAAAGTATTTGCACTCTGATCATTATATCAGAGATTTCGGACAATTATTAACCAGCCTTCATCTTCATTTTTGAATACTGACTCGTTAAGACGAAAAACACCAACGCCAAATTCTTATTTCTCTTACCCAGTCGTTTCAGGCTGTAGGATACACTAAGTGATTCTCTATAGATGTGTAAGACCTCCTCCGCAACGACTGAGTAGTAACACCTGATAGGGTCCTAAACTGTGTACTTATGTTAAACTGAACGGTTGGAAATAGAACTGTCTTGACAATTAGCTGTTTTTAAACAAAAAGTATACTTACACTAAACTGAATTGTTTGAAACTTAGTTTAGCGTTAAATGACCCATAAAAGGTTGATTTGCCGTAAAAAAATAACAACAAAAAACATCCAACCAATCAACTTATATATATATATATATATATATATATATATATATATATAAGTTGATTGGTTGGATGTTGTTTTTTTTTACTGCAAATCAACCTTTATATATATATATATATATATAGAGAGAGAGAGAGAGAGAAAAGAAGAAAAATATGGAATAATTTTTAAATGTTGTTTTTGTCTGATTAGTCAAATTCTGGAAAAAAAATCGATAAATCTAAATTTTCATGGTTAGCTCTATTATTCAACCATATTTTTAAAAAAATTAAAATTCGGTCCAATATGAGTGAGCATGAAAAGAAACGACAATGTATCTATGATTTGCTTAACGCTGAAACCAAACCCAAGTTTCTTTGTCTACCTTATACAACGCAAAGAAAGAATTGTTTTTTTTACCGAAAACGAGCTTTTTAAATAAAAGGGGGGTGGGGAGGAAGATTGAACAAAAATTGAAAAGAAGGCTTTTTAACTTTTCTTGCGATAAAGAAGAACCCCACAACGTTAATGAATTGAAATTCCAAGAGAAAAATGTGAGGACAGCAATTAAACAAGATTTAAGTCCATTGATCACACTATATGGGGCATTTTCGAAAACAAAACAAATGCAACTTCCCATCCAAATACTGGTTCTTTAAGGACTACTATTGAGGAGGAATGGAATAAAATGTCTGAAGAATTTATTTTGAAGGCATGCAAATCGTTTCAAAGTAGTGTTGATATAATTATTGAAAAAAATGGTGGCCATACTGAATAAATTTTCTGTTTCATGTCTATCTTCTTGAGGCAGCACCCCACAAAGCAGCAGCTGTACGGCCACCTACCACCCATCACGAAAACTATCAAAATTAGACGAACCATACATGCTGGTTAAGTAGGGACGACTTCATAAGTGATGTACACCAGTGGACCCTTTCACATGGTCGAGCAAAAGCAGGATGACTAGCTCGAACCTATATACAACAGCTCTGTGCCGATACGGGATGTACCCTTGAAGACCTGCCGGATACAATAGATGATTGGGAGGGATGGCGAGAAAAGATCAGGGATATCTGTGTTGATGGCAAAACATGATGATGATTGTTTCATAATTGACTTGTTTATTATAATAGCTGTATATTCTTAATTTTGTTTCTGCACCCTATATATATATGTGTGTGTGTGTGTGTGTGTGTGTGTGTGTGTGTGTGTGTTTAATTGACTAAGACAGATACTTCGCTTCTTTCTATTCCATAGTTGATTCGTTCGAGTCTTCGTATGGGTCGTTTGACATCTGGATAAAATGAATTCAAAAAGGTGCCATATTTTTTCCCTTAGACTTTTGGCTCCAACTAAAAACACTGTCATATTACACAAAGAAAAAAAACAAACAAAGACTCTAAATTCATTAAGCTCTCTATATAATGACTCCAAACTCTAACTTATACAAGATTCATTTCCGATGTAGCCGTCGCATTCTGAAATGCCTTCCACATTTTTCCCGCCAATTCTTCCTCTTACTGCCTGTTAAGCTCTCTTTCGTAAATTCCCCTCCCACTTGTTCTTCCTCCAACTTTTAATAAAATGCATACGATGTGCGATTGTTGTTGTTATTTCTGTGTTCGTTCCTCCGAAGATAGTTCCAGCTCAGGTTGAAAGTACTTGGGGAAAAATATCGTGCTTTTTTTTTAAATTCATTTTATCCAGATTTCAAACGATTCATACAAAGACCTTAACAGATCAACTTTAAAATAGGCAGAAGTGAAGTGTCTGTCTTATTTAATCAAACATGTTTAAAAAATAAAATTCATCCTTTATATATATATATATATATATATATTGATTCAGATTCGTGTTGTTATACTAATATGAATCAATTTTTACGAACTTGCGTGTGGGACTAGATTATTGAGTTCTGAAATTTTTTTCTATATTCCGGAAGTATTTGAAGTTTGTCACGTAGAGATTGAATCCACCTTGATTAGTTGTTTCTTTATTTACGTAATCTTCCCATTTTTTTTTTTTTTTTTTTTTGGCGGGGTGCTATGTTTTACTTGAATCTGAACGAATAGATTAGAATTTACATATTATTTTACTGTTACAACGACAAATATCTTATTAAAATTGAAATTTAGAACAATTGCAACTCAGCTGAGCTTAGTGCAACGCATATCTTGATAAGAGAGTATAATTCTCAGAAATTTATTCATAGCTTTATTATCATTTCATTCATTGCAAATTTTTCGCACCACCATGTCTGAGTGACAGCAAGTCTCCTCGAGTTTTCAAGACTCTTCCCAGTATCCTAGCCAATCTCAAAAATATTTTGGTCTAGATAGTTTAAATTTTCTTCTGCTTTACAATCCCTCCTGTATTTCAAGCCTACCGGAACCGTTTCAACAGCACCAACAACAGCATACTTAAGATCAGCCAGAATACTGAGGAAAGTCCTGGAGGCCGGCAGAGACCATCTGTCGCTCAAATTCCTGTGAAAAACCTTCAGGTAATAATGGTATAAAAAACTTACATGGAGTGATATAATAATAATAATAATAATAATAATAATAATAATAATAATGATAATAATAATAATAATAATCTCGGCCCGAAGACCAAATTTTATAATAATCAATAAAAAAAAAAAAAAGAGAGAATCTGCAAAATTGTCGACTTTGCTGTCCGGGCGGATCACAGAATAAAACTAAAAGAATGTGAAAAGAGAGATAAGTACTTCGACCTTGCTAGAGAAATAAAAAAAAACTATGGAACATGAAGGTGACAATTATACCAATTGTGATTGAAGCCTTTGGCACGGTAACTAAAGGATTATTAAAGAGCCTGGAAAATTTGGAGGTTGGCGACCGAGTGGAGACCATCCAAACAACAGCATTATTGAAAACTGCCAGAATACTGAGAAGAGTCCTGAAGACTTGAGGAGACTTGTTGTCACTTCAATCTCCAGTGAAATACCATCAGCTTACGCTGATGTGAAAACTCTAATGAGTAAATTATGATAATAATAATAATAATAATAATAATAATAATGGTCAGCAAAAAACAAGAGAACCTACTGAATAGTGGGCTTTGGGTTCCGGTTGACCACAGGGTAAAACTGAAGGAAAACGAAAAGAAAAATTAGTATCTCAACCTTGCTAGAGAACTGAAAAAACTACGGTACTTGAAAGCGACGGTGATACTAATAGTAATTGGTGAACTCGGTACAGTCACCAAAAGATTAGTACAGGAAGTTGAGGACTTGGAAATAAGAGGATGATTGGAGACTATCCAAACTACTACATTGTTGAGATCGGCCAGAATTCTAATAAGAATCTGGGAGACTTGAGGAGACTTGCTGTCATTCAAACTTCAGTAAGGAATGATCGGCTATTGCACAAATTGCTCAAGGATTTTTTGATACAAACGTATCACCGAATCTCGGCCAGAAAACCAGACCTCGTGATAGTATAAAAAACAGAAAACCAGCGAATAGTGGACTTTGCCGACCCGGCAGACCTCAGAGGAATATTTTTAAAAAGTGGAAAGAGAGATAAATATCAAGACCTTCCTGGACAACTAAACTACATAACATGAAGGTGACGATGGTATCAGTTGTAATTGGTGCACTTAGAACAATCCCCAAAAGAATTGTTAAATGGACTAGAAGACGTAGAACTTAAAAAACAAGAAGAAAGCATCCAAATTACAGCATTATGAAGATCGGGCACAGTACTGAGAAAAGTCCTAGAAACTCGAGGAGACTTGATGTTACTCAAACTATCAGCAACCGCTGATTTGAAAAACTCTTAAAAGAGTTAAATAGATGATGCCCTTTGAATGGTACTCAAAAGCCTGGAAAAGAGACTGGGGGAACTGGTTTGGTTGGTTGGGTTCGGTTGGGTTTTTGTGGCATCGTTGTGTATTAAATGCCAAATTCTATTGATACATTTATATTAGATATATATGATTTGAAAAATATTTTGTGGATGACATTTTTAAACTAGCCTGAGCTCATTCTTTTGCAAACAGTTGAAAGGTTTCAGGTATTTCTATCTAATACGAATAATTCTCTTTACAATTAATGATTTGTTTGCACACAGTTATAAAGTTTCTATACGTGTTATCTAATACTAATAATTCTATTCAATATAACTCACTTGTTTGTTAACAATTAAATGATTCCAAGTATTCCTAAGTATCACTTACAATTCAATTAAACAACAGTCAGTTGTTTACACACAATTAAATGCTCCAACAGTTCTATTTCAAACAATTCACTTAAACATAAGTCATTTGTTTACACTAAGTTTTAAATGTCAAACAGTTCTATTTAGCCCAAAGATAGGACTCTATTAGTTGCTGCCACTCAGGGTCAGAGTGGGCCTGGGGTGATGGCAATGAAGGGATGCTCCGTATTCCTCAAAGCTCCATCATCATTGAAGCTTCACCATCAGATTGTTTAGCGTCATATATCCAGGACATTCGTTGGGGAGGTCTTCTCCTCTTCAGAGATGTAATCGAAGTATTCCACAGCCCCAGCTGACTGGCCTGTGGAAGAAGATGGTTGGTTTGGTTAAATAAATATAAAGGTATTCATCCCTTTCCCAAGATTGTTAGTGATATGTGAAATACAATCGACCTCGTCAAGGTTTTGAACTTATCGAATAGTCAGAAATAGAACAATTTGACAATTTAGCTATGTGCGATCAAATGACTGATGTTTAATTAGTTAATGATACATAGCAATACTTGGAATAATCTAATTGTGCAAACAAATGACTAATGTTAAATAGAAATATTAGAGTTGATTAGCAATACTTACTTACTAAATAGTAGGGCAGACTACGTTCTTCAGCCTTGGTGAGGCAACTAGTCTAGGAGAAGGAAAACTCTGAATCCAAACCTGTTAAACTCCGCTTAAAAATTGACCTTGTATCACATCCTGCCCGAGCGGAGGGGTTGGTAAATATGATTAGCAATACTTACGTAGCGATGCTTGAAACCATTTAACTGTGTGCAAATAAAACTATTTCTGTTTAATAGCAATATTCGAAATCATTTCAGGGAATACAAGCAAATGATTAATACTAAATAGAATTATTTGAGTTAGAATATTTGGAACCATTTGACTGTGTTAAGACAATAGTAATATTGGTGTGCAAACAAATTAGCTCTCCCCCATTTAAAAATATCACGACCAACAAACTGTGGACTTACAAATCATATTAATAACTATTTAACTGTATACAAACAAATGGCCTCTGGTTCGTTTTAAGATGTTATCTGCAATATATGTGTTTATCATATTTACCCAACCCCTCCGCTCGGGCAGGATATGACACAAGGTCAATTTTTTAGGCGGAGTTTAACAGGTTTGAATTCAGAGTTTTTCCTTCTCCTCACCAAGGCAGAAGAACCTAGTCTGCCCTACTATTTACCCATAGCTGGATGGGGAATAATTGGATTCATACTTTTCCCAAGGGGATTAGTGCTATGTGAAATGCAATCAGCCAGGATTTAAATTCATGTCACCGTGTCCAATTCCTGCGACGATAACCATTACACCACGGGCACCTCCTCAATATATGTGTTTATAAATAATATAAAATATGTAACAAGGGAATTTGGCATTAAATCACTTTCAAGGGTTGGTTTGCCATAAAACTCACCCAAACCAAAGTCGATTATTGACATCATAAGCAAATAAATCCCAAGTATTTCGGAATTGGCCAAGCAGTTAGAGTGTTCGCCAATAGCCCGGGAGACCTGGATTCGATCCCTGATCGAGTCATACCAAAGACTCAAGAAATGGTACTTGATGCTTCCTTGCTTAACACTCAGCATTGTAAGGTACGGATCAAGGGTAAAGTGGAGCAATCCAGGGAAAGGGGTAGCGCCCTCCGCTACACGTTCGTGTTGTAAGCTATCGAAAAGGGAGCCTTCGGGTCACCCTCGACTATGGTCGCCTACCTTTTTACTTATTTTATAACAGGTACAAATAATTGCTTGACTGTCCATCATATATGAATAATATAAAATGCGACCGTAATTCGAGTATCAGTCATACTTTAAACTGCCACCTAAGTTGAAGTGAATTAAGGCAAGTGGTAATGGTAGCTCCTCCCAGCTGATATCTTGTCTTTTTTTTCTTTTTAGATGCGATTAGTAATGATCATACGAGGGTCATTAAATAAGTTTCCAGACTTTTTTCGTATGGGCACTTTTATTGATAGTACACACATGAAGCTCTAGTCCCCTTCGATGTAATCTCCTCCAGCTGCAATGCACTTGTTGTACCATTCCAACGACTTCTGAAGTCCTCTTGTGTGAGCGTGTCAATGAACTTCCTCACAGCCTCTTTTATCTCCTCAATTGTCTCATAACGACAGCCTCTGAGCTTAGGGAATAACCAAAAGTTACAGGGAGCAAGGTCTGGACTACAGGGGGGATGAGGAACTGTCTTGATGCCCATCTTGATTAAATAGTCTGTGGCAAGGATGGAGTTGTTGACTCGTGTATTGTCCTGGTCGAAATGCCACTGACCCGATTTGAAGAGTGCTTGCCTCTTCCCTAGGAATCTCTTCCTGAACTCCCTTAAAAACTCAACATAGTAACCCTAACCCTAACCGTTTGGCCAATTAACTCAGGTCTATTGACTTCCTTACTCCTCCCACACCTTTCATCATCCCTCACAGACTCCCTGCCTTCCTTGAATCTCTTATGCCACTTAAAAACTGATGCTCGATTAATGCAAGATGGTCGAAAAGCAGTCTGAAGCATTCCATACGCTTCTGTGGCATTTTTTTCCGAGTTTAAAACAGAATTTTATTGCATATCGTTCTTCTTCATGTCCAGATTGCATTTTTGGAATTCACCATCTGTGACAATCAGGGTTTAGTAGGGTGTATTCCAATATGTAAGGTATTTCTGTAGCACCCCGGATGTTTAATATTCACGTTATCCTTATTTGTATAATACTGCGCTAATTTTTTTTTTCGTTTTATTTTTAATAAAAAAAATACCTATGACTATCATTATTATTATTCTCGGTGAGTTTTTCACACCGGCATCAGATGATGGTTTTTTACTTATGTCTAAGTGACAGCAAGTCTACTCAAGTCTCTAGAACTCTTCTCAATATTCTCAACCGTGCTGTAGTCTGGATGGTCTTGATTCGTCCTCCAATTTTCAAATCTTCCAGCCACATTTTCAAGTCTTTGGGGACCGTTCCAAGTGCTCCAACTATAACTGGTATCATCGTCACCTTCATATTTCATATCTTTCTTAGTTCTCTAGCAAGGTCAAAGTACTTGTCTCTCTTTTTGTTTTCTTTAAATTCATCGGAATGGCGAAGTCCACTATTCTTCTCTCTCTCTCTCTCTCTCTCTCTCTTTTATTTTTGCTAACTTTATCTGATCTTATGGCCGGGATTAGATTATCTGCTGTATCCCAAAATCCCAGAAAAACCTATACCTCTCATTCTCCGTACGGTCAAATTTCAGTTTCTTGCATAATTCCCAGTGGATTACCTTGCCCACCCAGTCATGTTTAGTCTGGTATTCTTTTTACACTGTTATTTTTATTATCATTATTATTATTACTCCTGTTAGAGTTTTTTCACATCAGAATTAGCCGACGATTTCTCACTAGACTCTTCTCAGTATTCTGGCTAATCTGAACAATGCTGTTGTTTGGATGCCCCCCACTCGTTCTCTTATTTATAAATCAACCAGTCCTTGTACCAATCCTTTAGGGACTGTACCAAGAACACCAATCACACTTGGTATAAACCATCACTTTTATGTTCCCACAGTTTTTTCAATTCCCTAGCAAGGTTCAGGAACTTATCGTTTATTTCGCTTTCTTTCAATTATACTCTGTGGTCAGTTGGGACGGCAAGTTCTCTTTTAGTTGTTGACTTTTACTAGGACTGGTTGACAGGTCGCGATTAGGTGATCCGTTTGTATCTCAAAATCCCAGAGGAGTTTGTGCGTCTCATTCTCCAATACAAGCTCGGGGTTGCGCAAATACCATTCGATCATATGGTCAAATTTTAATTTCTTCTCCCATTCCTTGTGAATCACCTTCCCCACAAAATCCTTTCTAGTCTTATTTTCTTTCTGTGCTAATTTGCTGCATTCGCTTATTATGTGATTGATATTTTCGTCTCTGTCACCATATAACCTACATCTGCTGTTTTGTTGCTTATTATTCCAGTTTTTCTTATTGCATTTTCTTTGTAAAAAGATTTACAAAGAAGAATGTAAAAAACTGGACTGATAATAAAAACGATTGGAATCTTTTTTTTTTTTTTTAATCTTTTTTTTTTTTTTTTAAAATTGCCTCTAATTATAAAAAATCCTTTGTATTTTATTCTTGTAATAATTGCTTCTTCCTTGTCGTTTGTACTTTTTAATGACCGCCTAATTTTCTTAATAAATAGCGTCAATGTTTCTTCAAAATAATTATTTATAATATTTTGAATTATTCCATCAATTGTCAATTAATTTCTTTTTCAGTAATGAATATAATTATTTTCGAAAAATTTTTATCAGGTTAGGCTGAAAAGTTACGGGACGAGGTGTGCTGTGTGAGCTATGGGCGAAAGAGGGATAAGTGGGTTGCGTTATCACCAAATATGATATCTAAGAGTATACAACAGTAATCTGAGTTTTCTAAAAGAACTAGATTTTTTTCACATGCTTTTGTTCACAACTCTTTTTCAGGTCGTTCTGTTATGGACACCGAGGAAAAAATAAAACTTACATTTTTGGTTCGGTTAGGGTAAACTAACTTTCATTATGCAATATTTTTTGCAAAATCTTACAGCACTGAAATTTTGTAATATAAATATGGGTATGCAGTAGTTCTAAAAATAAATAAACTCCAAGGAAAAAAGATATTTTAAACCGATATATTTTTCCCCTTGAGTCTCAACCCGAAATGAAACACAAACAATCTCGTCCTGGATTTGAACTCGAGCCTCCGGTTCCAATAACCATACGGCAATAACCGTTACATCAGCCGCGCTTCCTGGGAAAAATTAACTTATACAAAAGGACATTCATCTGAAGATATGAGTATAATTCGGTCGGAATCCAATATTGCAGAAGAAATTGAAGACCGAATAAATATGACATTTTCTATGTGAGATTCAAGGGCTTCCCAAGACAACTGATTGGATTTTACGGAGTTCCACATAGTTCAAAAATAGACTTGTCTATGAAATCTCTGCCCGTAACTTAAATTAACTTACCAGCAGTGTTTGCTAAAATCAAGTGAGAGACAAGATTAATAAAAATTCAATTCGTAAGAAAGCACTTGTCTGTTTGCATCAGGAAATAGAAAAACGGAAAGTTTGAAAGACGAAAAGTTTGAATTTAACATTTACGTTCGGTGACCAGAAGAAAATTAGATTTAATTTCAAATCTCTTCAGTTTCAGTCAGAGTAGACGTGTCATACCCAAAAGAGAAGTCTTAACCTTTTTCAGAAAATGTTGTGAGCACTTTACACGCCACACTCACAGGGCAACTGAAAGTTTAGATCATTGTATGGTTTCAAGTATTCCTATCTAACACTAATAATTTGTAAGTAATTTCATGGTTTAAAGTAAGTAATACTAATCATTTGTAGCTTAGAGAAACTTTTCTTAATACAAGTAATTTGCCTACAGTTTCAATGGTTTCAAGTATTTTTATCTAACATTAATAATTCTTATCAATAACAATCATTTTTTTGCACACAGTTATATGATTTGTTAAGCAATTGTAGCTTTAATTAACTATTTTTAATATAAATAATTTGCTTGCCCAGTCGGCTGGGGCTGTAGAATACACTGACTGCACCTCTGCAGACAGGTAACACGGGGGGGGTCTTACTCGTCTGCAGAGGTGCAGTCATTGTATTCTACAAGAGTTTCCTGTATATGACACTAAATGTGTGTCCTGGATATGACACTAAATGAGTGTCCTGGATATGACACTAAACCGTCTGATGGTGATGTGGGGGGCTTTAGGGAATACGGAGCACGTCTGATGGTAATGCTGGGGCTTTAGGGAATACGGAGCACTCCATCATTGCCATTGCTCCTAGGTCCACTCTGGCCCAAGGTGATAGCACCTGATAAGACCCTATCTATAGGCTAAATAAAACTAACAGCATACTTATGCTAAACTGAATTGTTTGATTAAACTGAATAGCTGGGAATAGAAATGTTTTTGACAATTAAACCGTACTTACATTTAAACAGCGTCTTTATGCTAAACTGAATTATTTGAAATAGAACTGTTTTTTAACATTGAAACTGTATTTACACTAAACTGAATTCTTGTATATATTGAACTGTTTTGACATTTTACTGAGTAAACAAAATCTGTACTTAGGCTAAACTCTACTCATGCTGAACCGAATTGTTTGAAATAGAACTGATTATTTACATAAACATTGAGTTGGTGTTAAATAACCTACAAAGGCTGATATGCTATAAAATCAAACCGACCAACCAACCAACAAATAATTTGCATATATTTAAATGGTTTCAAGTAATCCTATCCAACATTAATAATTGTTTCATAATAAGACTTACAAACACATTTTTTAAAAAAATTTTAATACCTCAGAGAGCTGATTTTAGGTATATACAATCCACTGAATAAAAATATAATCTTCAGTTCTTTCCAGTAGTTCTAGTTTTTGAGATAATGCATTTATCACTAAATGTTCACAGAGTACTGCCTTTCTTATTTGCAAATGATAACATGGCTTCCTTATTAAGAAGGTTTTGAATCATCCTGATTATTTTAGCTAAATTTGTGGAATATACACTTTCATGAACACAGAGAACATCCATATCTGATTTTGTGAAAAGAGCTATTTCAAAATATTTGTGGAATATACACTTTCATGAAACAGAGAACATCCATATCTGATTTTGTGACAAACTATTTCAAAATCAAACTAGGGGACCTGGTGTAGCACTATGTGGGTAGGCCGCCAAAGCAGACGAGAGTCTGCTTTGGCGCGAAACCAGACAAAGGATTCTTGGACATGAAATCTCGCCGTATCCGGAAGTGGTAAGGGGACGCGAATGGGAGTTGACGACGCGACCCAGCAGAGGGCAGTTGGTGGCTGGAGAGCAGAGAGGCAAGCAGCAGAGGGCAGTTAGCGGCTGGAGACCAGAGAGGGCAGTTGGTGGCTGGACAGGAGAGAAGGGAGTTGCGGCTGGACAGCAGAGAGGCGAGGCAGCATGTGATAGGGTCTAGCGACAGTGAGTCAAGATGAGTCTGATTCCAGTAGCATTGTGAAATTTTCGCTAGTAACCCACGCTAGCGTTAGTCCATATATGCTATCAGGAATGCAAACTGTTGCATACCTTCCTCTGCTCTTGATTAACCCCAAGCTTTGTTTGTTCGTTGTCCTTCTATTTTCTCCGTTCCCTCGATCGTATTCTTGTGTAGGTAAAGAAATGTGCGTTACCCCCTCGAACCACTAGTTGATCACCGGCCGGCTAAGAAGTGGAATGGTTAGAAGACTGAGATAATGTGGTGGGGGTGAGTGTGTAACGTTTTACACTGGATAAGATATTGACTCCACACATTTTCGGTAAAACTAGAACTCTAGCTTCACCAAAATATGCAGTACCGTCCTATTTGGCAGGGTGGGGGTCTTCACTCTTTGAAATAGATACAGTCTACTTATCATAGCCCCCTCTGACAGCTTTAGAAAGCCTAAGGTTCCATGGCCAATATTAAGAAATAAACGGGAGAAATCTTTGCAGAATAATGACTTCGGCCTCAAAGTAAATGAGTTCGAACTCCAATCGCGCTATTATGAAAGTCCTCAATGGTGTGGAAAAGAAAATCGATTCTGCCTAGACCCCAGCATGGTTAAAACCAAGTGAATATAGTTAGATGAATTCAGGTAATCTGAGGAGATTTACCGTCTCTTAGACTTAAGTGAAATACTTCCAGTTAAAACTAGCGGGAAAAAAGTCACGAGGAGAAAAATAATAATTTAAGTAAAAGACTAGCAGAAATGAAAATCAGAGGAAGAATCGTGATTATACAGACCACAGCATTGTTAAGATCAGCTAGAATACTAAGAAGGGTCCTTAGGATCTGAGGTTTGGTTTCTTTGTTTCATGGCATATCAACCTTTTTAGGTTATTTAATGCCAAAGCCATTCTCCTAGAATAACAGGAGTGGTACTATTTAACCCATAGCTGGGAGGATAAGGGGGTTCATGCCTTTCCCAGGGGTATTTGCCCGTAAGTGATTGTAATAGCGCGACTGGAGTACGAACTCGCTTAATTCGATTCTACAGTCCATCGCTTTAACAATTACACCGTGAGGACACCACCCTAGGATCTGAGGAGACTTGCTGTCACTTAGACTTTAGTGTGAGGGACCACTGATTAAATCCGATGTGAAAAACTACCAAAGAGTTGAATAATAACTCTGATTAATAAATTAAAAAAAAGAATTTATTAGATCTTAGTTTCAAGCAGACAATCTCTCTCTCTCTCTCTCTCTCTCTCTCTCTCTCTCTCTCTCTCTCTCTCTCGCCCACCATGTGTGTGTGTGTGTGTTCATGTAAATTATAGGATTTAAGGTCACGATTCACACTGGCTACATATAACGTGTTTCCTGTGCAAAGATGAAACATTGAGATCTAAATCTCATTTCCAGATATGAAACAAAAGGAAACAAAAAGCAAAGATAAGATAATTCACCAGATTTCTGACAACCGAAAAAAAAATCAAGTAATGATTTGGTAATTAAAAGTCAAATAAACAATTAATTTAGAGATACTTAATTACAAGGTGGGAAAATACTTTTAGCAGAAACGGAATGACAAAAATATCAACTATAATTGAATTGTTCCTATTCAATGTTACTTGTTGGTTGTTTTTCTTGTTCACTTTTCGTTCCTTTCTTTATTTTCTACATAAACTAAATCGAGATTTACACAGACGATTCTTTTGGAAAAGAACAGTACAAAATAAAAATAATTAAGAAATAACATTCAGAATGGACGATAGGACGAGTTCATATCTCAAAGGTCGTTCACAAAGTTGACGCTGGGGCTTGCCAAAGACAGAATACCGCAAAAATAGATTTTATTTTGATGTTTATTCACCGATAGGGGTCCGTCACATTTGACAAAAAAATAAATTAAAAGCTGGAATGGATACAAAAAATATTTACATTGAAAAGTCACACACACACACACACACACACACACACACACACACACACACACACACACACACACATATATGTATATATATATATATATATATATATATATATATATATATATATTTATATATATATATATATATCGCACTACTTGAACGCTAAATAAACGGCTGAAAAAGAAGCTAGACGGCAATTACACAACAATGTTGAGAGCAATATTGAACAAGTCCTGGCGGCGACACGCCACAAGGCACCAACTATACGGCCACCTGCCTCCTATCACGAAAACTATACAAGTTAGACGAACCAGACATGCAAGACACTGCTGGAGAAGCAAGGACGAACTCATCAGTGATGTACTCCTATGGACCCCCACACATGGCCAAGCAAAAGCAGGACGACCAGCTCGAACATACATACAGCAGCTATGTGAGGATACGGGATGTAGCCAATAAGACCTGCCAGAAGCGATGAACGATAGAGAGAAGTGGCGAGAGGGTCAGGGATATCCGTGGTGGCGGCATGACATGATGATGATGATGATGATGATATATATATATATATATATATATATATGTGTGTGTGTGTGTGTGTGTGTGTGTGTGTGTGTATACGACATTTCGAAAACAAATATAAGCTTACAGTACAACTCGAAATTATGTCATCGTTTGTTTTGAAAAGTACTATTTTCAATATAGACAGCTTTGGGAAGACCATTGATTGTGCCGAAGAGAAACTCACCTTATAAACTTCTCTCTAGAGTAGAAATGGGCTGTTTCTTTAAACAATGGGAGATTCCATCGGCAAGCCTTGACCTACAGAAGTTACCTCCTCTGATAATATGAAAGACCCTAGTCTTTATATGCAAAATAGGTTTTGTTTGGTTTTATTGCATATCAACCATCATCGATTAATTAATCACAAATCTGGTTTTTACATCTACATAAGACATATTTGGTTTGTAAACATAAGTCAACGAAGTTAAATTGTTCCAAGTATTGTAGGCATCCCTAACCATTAAATTATCAGTCATTTGTTTACACACAATTAAATGTTCAAACGGTTCTATGTCAAACAATTCGATATAGTATAAGTCATTTGTTCTCCTATAGTTTTCATATAGTTCTGTTTGACCCTTGCCCAGTCAGCTGGGGCTGTAAAATACACTGACTGCCCATCTGCAGAGGGGTAAGACCCCACCCCTAACGAGTGTCCTGGATATAACACTAAACAATCTGATGGTGAGGTTTCAGCAATGCTGGAGCTTTGGGGAATGCGGAGTACCCCTTCATTGCCATTGCTCCCAGGTCCACTCTGGCCCGGAGTGGTAGCACCTGATAAGGGTCCTATCTATGGGTTAAATAGAATTAAAAGCATACTTATGCTAAAAGGAATTGTTTGAGTAAAACTGAATAGTTTGAAATAGAAATGACTTTTACAATTAAAACCGTACTTACATTTAAACTGCGTGCTTATGCTTAACTGAATTATTTGAAATAGAACTGGTTTTCGACATTAAAACTGTATTTACACTTAACCGAATTGTTACATACAACTGCTTGAATAGTTAGAAATGGAAATGTTTTTGACCATTAAACTGTGTACTTATGCTAAACTGAATTGTTTTAAATGGAACAGATTATTTACATAAAAATGGATTTGGCGTTAAATAACCGACAAAGGTTGATATGCCATAAAACCCAACAAAACAACCAAACCAACCAATCTGTTTGACCCAGAGATACGACCCTATCAGATGCTACCACTACGGGCCAGAGTGGATTTGGGAGTGATGGCAATGTAAGGGTATTCCGCATTCCCCAAAGCTCCTGTATTACCGGAGCCTTCACATCAGATTCTTTAGTTTCAAATCCAGTACACTCGTTTGGGTGGGGGTCTTACTCTTCTGCAGAGATGCAGTCGGTGTATTCTACGGCCCCAGCTGACTGGGTGGTCAAAACTGGGATATTCACGATTGATACTGAATAAAGTAATTGAGAGTCAATACGATTACCTAATCGTTGTTAATTTACACCACTTAGTTCGCGTTTTCCAAAACCAAACCAGGGGGTGTCCTCGTGGTGTAATGGTAAAAGCGATGGGCTGCGGAATCGTAGTACGCGAGTTCGTACTCCAGTCGTGCTATTACGTTCACTTTCGGGCAAATACCCTTGGGAAAGGTCTGAACCCCCTTATCCTCCCAACTATGGGTTAAATAGAACTGTTCTTCTAGGAGAATGGCTTTGGCATTAAATAACCTAAAAAGAGTTGATATGCCATTAAACAAAGAAACCAAGCAAAACCAAACCATCAGTTTTTCCAAGAATTTTTTGCCACTTTCAGTCATAAGTAACGGCAAATGCCTTCAGATTTTCTCAGGTTATAGTGATGAACCGGTTGAATTAACCGACTCATTTATCTAGTGGGTAGAGTGTTCGACAATGGTCCTGGGTTCAATCCCAGGTTGTGTCATACCAAAGACTTTAAAAATGGTACTTGATACCTCCTTGCTTAACACTCTGCTATATAAGGTACGTATCAAGGGTAAAGTGGAGCAATCCAGGGAAAGGAGTATCGCCCTCCCCGACACCTCGGTGTAGAAGTTATTGAAAAAAGAGCCTTCTGGTCGCCCTCGATTACGGTTGCCAACTTTACTTACTTATGAAAAAGGCTCTTTTTTGATTTTTTTCTAATCGACAAACGAATTAAATCTCAAGAGTTATGAGAAATGACGAGAGTAATAAGAATTGCGAATCGAACGTGCTCCGATCAGAAAGGGAATTTTCTGGTTATTATAAAACTTATTAAATTTTAATGTTTATACCAGGTAACATGGTTATTTGTTGGATGAGGAAGAATGCTATAATAAACCAATCAAAATGCTGCTTGAACCTAACTGCTAAGCTTCTTTAAACTAGTTCATCCGCTCATGTTTTAAAGGCCTCGACAAAGACATCGATGTATGCCCTGTTATTATTGACGTCTGATATATATATATATATAAAAGTAAAGATTTAAAAAAATCATCATCATCATCATGTCGCGCCGCCTGCGCGGATATCCCTGACCGTCTCTCGCCATTTCTCCCTATCATTCATCGCCTCCGGCAGGTCTTCAGGATTACAACCCGTGTCCTCACATAGCTGCTGTATGTAAGTTCGTGCTGGTCGTCCCACACTTGCACATCCATGAGTGGGGGTCCACAGGAGTACATCGCTTATGAGCTCTTCCTTGCTTCTCCAGCAGTGTCCTGCGTGTCTGGTTCGTCGAACTTGTATAGTTTTTGTGATGGGGGGCAAGTGTCCGTATAGTTGGAGTCTCGTGGGGTGTTGTCGCCAGGACTTGTTTAATACTGCTCTCAACATTCTTGTGTAATTTCCGTCCAGCCTCCTCTCCAGCCGCTTCGTAAGCGTCCATGTGGTGCATCCATATAGCAGTATCGACACAACCGCTGCCTGGAAGAAACTGCGTTTCATTTTATCTGTTAGGTCCGACTTCCATATGATCGAGAGCCTATCGATAGCTGTCCATGCCTTCGTCAGTCGTGTGTCGATGTCCTTCTCGGTTGATGAGACGCTGCTTCCTAGGTAGGTGAATTTGTCGACTAGTTTCAGAGAGGCTCCGTCTAGTGTGGCAATGTTGCCTGTTTGGTTGTAACACATATATTCGGTTTTGTTTGCATTGACATGTAGGCCAATGCCAGCTGCAGCTCGTTCCAGACTATGTAGTAGTGTCTCTGCTTGATTAGGCGTATTCGCTAGTAACGCCAAGTCATCAGCGTAGTCGGCGTCCGTGATTGTTTTTGCGGGGTACCTTTTGCTTCTTCTCTTAGTCAGCTCAAAGCCATTTTCTCTGATTTTGTCGATCGAAGTCCTAAGCACATAGTCTAGACAGATGATAAAGAGGTACGGGGCTAGTGTGTCTCCTTGTAGTACTCCTGCAACAATGTCGAAGTATTCCGTGTCTCCATCTGGTGAACGTACTTTTACTTTGGTGTTTCTGTAGAGAATCATTATCGCTGCTACGGTTTCTTTTGGTAGGCCGTAAGCTAGTAGGATTTGCTCCATCTTCCCTCTGTGTATGGAATCGAAGGCCTTGGTAAAGTCGACAAATAGTAATGTCGCCTGTAAGTTTTTTGCCCGAACGCCTTCCAGGATTCTACGGATGGTCAGTATTTGTGAGGTTGTGGATCTATTTCTCCGGAAGCCATTTTGGTTTTTCCTAAGGATGTTTTCCATTTTGGGTTCTATGCGGTTTCGTAGTAGGGCATTGTAGATTTTGGCTGCTATGGATGTAAGTGTTATCCCTCGGTAGTTCTTGGCTAGTCCGAGGTCGCCTTTTTTAGGGAATGGAAGGATGCATCCCTTCGTCCATCGTTCTATCCTATTTTGACTATAGACTGCGTTGCATTGCCGGAGCAGTATATCGTCGAATTGTCTCGTCTTCCACACTTCTGGGGGGATCTCGTCTAGCCCCGCCGCTTTCCTATTTTTAATTCTTCTGAGAACCGTGTCGAGTTCTTCTTTGGTGAAAGGACCTAGTTTTACGTCTAATTGCTTACTAATAATTCTGGTGATCGGTTCATCCGTTATTTCCGGTGGGTTTCCTAGTAGATTTTTGAAATGCTGTTCCCACAGTTTTATTCTTTCTTGTTGGCTTGCAGCTTTCAATTTTGCTTTGGCTGTGCTCTTTCTTCCACTTACTTCGTTTATTGTTTGCCAGGCTACCCTGGATTGCCTATCTTCCACCGAGTCTCTAATCTTATCTATCTGATTTTGTACGTATTCTGCCTGTTCTTTTAGGTATATTCCTGTTAATTGATGTTGCGCCTTTTCTAGTTCTCGTGCATTTGTATTTGTTGGGTTCTGTTGATAGTTTTTGGAGGCAGTCTTCACAAGTGCACGTTTTTCTCTAGCCGCTAGCGTTTGTTTCAGATAATCTCGGCCAACGTTTCATTATAATTCAACAAAGCATACTAAGGTCGTGTTATTGTTTATAAAATGGCGATCGGCGAGTGTTCTAAAAATAGAAAAATGTAGACACACTGACGCCAAGACTTCAATATTGGGCGGCAAAATAAGGAACCGTTCCTTTGGTAGGAGAAGTAGGAGTAAGAAGTAGGAGTTAGGGACAAGAGTTTCGTGTAGAGATTTGAAAAGGGAAGACGCTAGGAAGAATTCAGTTGACAACTAGAGTCCACACGGGATAGGCGTATTTACTACTAGAATCCCACAGTGAACACAACTCAGCGAGTCCGCTCCTGTATCAACAAAGTTTAAAAGGTGTAACTTAATGTAAAAAAACTAAATTTTTATATCAACAATGAAACATCATTAATTCAAGTTTGTGTTATCTTCTAATAATACTAACAAAGAAGAAATACAACAGTCGCTTATGAATAAACAGGAATTACGCATGCGTGTGAGAATTGATAATATAAGGAAGCAAGAAACACAGAGAAATAGCACATAGTATTTGGTTTTTAGGCGCCTCTGGTGGTGTAATGGTACTATTTACCAACCCCTCCGCTCGGGCAGGATATGACACAAGGTCAATTTTTTAAGCGGAGTTTAACAGGTTTTGAGTTCAGAGTTTTCCTTCTCCTAGACTAGTTGCCTCACCAAGTCTGAAGAACCTAGTCCGTCCTACTATTTACCCATAGCTGGAGGGAGAATAAGGGGGTTCATACCTTTCCCAAGGGTATTTGCCCGAAAGTGAACGTAATAGCGCGACTGGAGTACGAACTCGCGTACTACGATTCCGCAGTTCATCGCTTTAACCATTACACCACGAGGACACCCCTACACCACGAGGACACCTGGTGGTGTAATGGTTAGCAAGCTCGACTATCAAACCTACACGAGTGAGTTTGAGTCACAATGGATGCCCCTTTCGTATGGCCTTGTGCCACATCTAAGCAAAATGCTTAGTAAATTACCACTGTAGTATTTGGTTTTGGGGCGCCTCTAGTGGTGTAATGCTTTGCAAGCTGGACTAGTAAACCTACACGAGTGAGTTTGAGTCACAATGGATGCCCCTTTCATATGGCCTTGTGCCACATCTAAGCAAAATGCTTAGTAAATTACCACTGTAGTATTTGGTTTTGGGGCGCCTCTAGTGGTGTAATGCTTTGCAAGCTGGACTAGTAAACCTACACGAGTGAGTTTGAGTCACAATGGATGCCCCTTTCGTATGGCCTTGTGCCACATCTAAGCAAAATGCTTAGTAAATTACCACTGTAGTATTTGGTTTTGGGGCGCCTCTAGTGGTGTAATGCTTTGCAAGCTGGACTAGTAAACCTACACGAGTGAGTTTGAGTCACAATGGATGCCCCTTTCATATGGCCTTGTGCCACATCTAAGCAAAATGCTTAGTAAATTACCACTGTAATATTTGGTTTTGGGGCGCCTCTAGTGGTGTAATGCTTTGCAAGCTGGACTAGTAAACCTACATGAGTGAGTTGGATTTACATCGGGGTCCCCTTTAATATGGCCTTGTGCCATATTTAAGCAAAATGCTTAGTAAATTACCACACTATTGTTTGGTCTTTTGGCTCCTCTTGTGGTGTAATGGGGAACAATCTAGACAAGCAACCCTTCACTAGTTCGATTCTCATTGTGTGTCCCATTCACACGGCCTTGTTCCACATCCGAGCAAAAGCACTTAATAAATTACCATTACCATTCAGGAGGTTCCCGTGGTGTAATGGTTATCGTCGTAGGAAATGGACACAGCGACATGAGTTCAAATCCTGGACGAGACTGATTGCATTTCACATAGCACTAATACCCTAGGGAAAGGTGTGAATCCAATTATTCTCCCTCCAGGTATGGGTAAATAGTAGGGCAGACTAGGTTCTTCAGCTTTGGTGAGGCAACTAGTCTAGGAGAAGGAAAACTCTGAACTCAAACCTGTTAAACTCCACTTAAAAATTGACCTTGTGTCATATCCTGCTCGAGCGGAGGGGTTGGTAAATATCAATAAATTACCATTAATATTTAGTCTCGTGTTTCGTCGAAGTCTTGGTTGGCTTCTTTGCTTAATGGCATATCAACCTTCGTAGGTTATTAAATGCCAAAGCTATTCTTGAAGAAATGTACTAGCGATACTATCTAATCTATAGTTGGCGGGGATAAGGGGGTTCATACCTTTACAAAGGGTAAAGTGAACGTAATAGTACGAATCGATTTTGAACTCGCTTACTTCGAGGTCATACTCTTGCACGTTAGCCACTACTCCACGGAAAAGCCTTCTGATCGTGTTCGAATGATGCAGTGGTATCGACGACGTCTTATTCTATAACAATATCGAACACATTCTATACAAAATTGTCTCATTTACTTTTCTCTTTATATATATATATATATATATGAGGGTCATTTAATAAATAAAGTTAACTTTACGTAAGGATTTGGCAATATACAGCACTGTTTACAAATCTTTACAGCATATCAATCGGGAATAATTCCTTTCATGACCCAGAATACTGACAAAATGATCTTCTTTACTGACCAAGACTTTTTCCTTACAGGAGAGTCAGTGTGTTTATACCTTATGGATTGTCATTTCGATTCATACTGACGAACCCATATTTACTCCATTTGAATAGATTACAATTGTATGTAAATGGAACTAGTTACATTGATGTTGGGATAGTGAATATGAGCCTCTCTCTCTCTCTCACTTCCCACACCTTTTTGGCCTTGTGCCATACTTATATATTTTATATAATGAATAGTATCATAGTTTTGTGATATTTCAATAAATCTACAGATCAAGTTATTACCTCGTTCGTTTTTCATCACAGGATTGAGTTTTTGGTACATTTCAAATTCGAAAAAAAATTTAATCTTCTTAATTTAGACACCTTTATGCAAAATTCCTCTCTAATTGACCAGAGTTGTATTATATTTCAATAAGGCTTTAAGTTAAGCAATTACCTCATTCATTTTTCATTACCGGTACTTATTTAATAGATGGATATTTCAGAAAAGTAGATACTCCAATATCAAATTTTAAAATAAAATTTTCTCATGTGATTAAACTCACATTAATAATTTTTTGCCAAATCTACAAAGTTATATTCACGTCATCCATTCTGATTGGTTTCGGTTTGGTTTCTTTGTTTAATGGCATATCAACCATCGTGTGTTATTTAATGCCAAAGCCATTCTCCTAGAAGAACAGTGGTGGTGCTATTTAACCCATAGCTGGGAGGATATGGGGGTTCATACCTTTCCCAAGGGTATTTGTCCGAAAGTGAACGTAATAGCGCGACTGGAGTTCGAACTCGCGTGCTTCGATTTCGCAGACCATCGCTTTAACCATTACACCACGAGGACACCGCCCATCCATTCTGAGATTGTCCGAAAAATAAAAAATAACTTAGGAAAATTAACGTGATTTTTTTTATTACTAACATGTCTGTCGTTTCTTTCCTACCATCCGGACCAAGTGACACTTGTGAATATAACACTTGATTCGTTGATTCCCGTATTTTTTACTTAGTAATCGACACACTTCCTGAAATATCTTCAGTAAATTATTTTGCTCCCCCCAACCCAAAAAAGAAGCACTGATTTACACAGCATTCGGTGTGGGGTGGATGCTAACCATAATACCATCCAATTTGTGAACCTTCAAAATCTCAAAGGTTTAAATATTGTAATATATACTAATGCAAGTTATGTTAATCTTCCGAATGCAAGTAGTAGCCAAGGAGGACAAATTCCTTTTTTTACGGATGAAAAAAATGACAGCCTGTTCGCCGGCCTGAAAATAAATTCTAGTGATTTGAAACCTAGATTTAGTAAAGTCGAGTAGTTTTTGGCTTAAGTGAAAACGTCCCCCATTTAGGGCAGCGAAGCAACGTTTTATAGCAAAAAGGGTTTCTTCTTTTTCCTCTCTCAACTGGGTAAAGCCACTTTTTTTTAGATCTGTCCAATGAAAGAAATGTAACATCGAGGAAAAATGAACGTTATTGGTGTTTTGTAACCTATACGTCTGTCGTTTCTCTTCCTGTCATTGGGATTAAGCAACAACCAATTTTTCCTTTCTTCCTTTCTTTTTTTTTTTTTTTTTCAATACACCCAAGAATATAACACTTGACTCACTGTTTCTTTTTTTCAAAATCTCAAAGGTTTAAATATTGTAACATATACTAATGCAAGTTATGCTAATTTTCCGAATGCGTGTAGTAGCCAAGGAGGACAAATTCCTTTTTTTACTGATGAAAAAATGACAGCCTGTTCGCTGGCCTGAAAATAAATTAAGATCAAAAAGTAGTCAAATTTACGTTTGTGGCAAAGACATTATTTTTCGTTGAAGGGTGTGACATGTTATTGTTTTCGGCCAAAATAGTTGCAGAAATTGTCTTCAAGAACAGAAATGATACCCGTACCTGTCCTCTGAAAAGTAGATAATGAAAGGTTGGGTGAAGAGACAAATGCACCCGAGAATAAAATACTTGATTTACCGATTCGTTTTTTTTTTCTCCCTTAGTTGGTAATCAACACGTTACCCGCATTTGGTCCGTTAATTATAGCAAAATAGCAGCACCAAATGACAGTCTTCGGAGAGGGAGAAATTATCCAGCAACATTTTATAGGTGTATCGTCTTTCTTTGCTTTGCCGGAAACTGCATTCATTTTCTTTATTTCTCGGTTGATCGAGTAATGAAGTTGTTGAATTGCTTAACTTAAGTGATGAATACGTGGCTGGCGAAAGAGAAGACAAGGACATGGGATTTCAATAACAATAGGTTTAATGGTTCTTTTTTATATGTATATCATAAATGCTCGTCGTGGTTTTGTCTCTGATTACGTTACTATGACAAAGATTTGATTAGTACGTGCAAGTTTCCACGTTAATTTCTAATTCGTGTGAAAGCTCAAACCTTGTCAAATGACAACTGGATTAATGTCCCCCCTGTTATTCTGCACATTCTTTCCAGTGAGATTCCTACTGGCCGAAGCATCTCTTTTGATATAGAGTGCAGTTATATTGTTGTATTTAATTTTATACCCTCTGCGCCCTCAATTTTTTTTTTAAATTTAGGACAGAACCATCTCACAGACCAAGGTTTGATATGAATGAAGAGTACAACATGAATCTATTTTTTCTTTTACATCGGCTGGACATTTTCCTTTGGGAAAGAAAATTGATTAACAGGAAATAAATGGCTGTTTTTTGTTCATTTTTTTTGTCTTTTATTTTGTTTTGTTTTTGTGGTGTTTTTGTGACCAATATATCCATCGTACTTTTTCTACCATAAGAATCAAGTGAACATCACTTTACCCGTTTTTCGATGCACCCTAGAAAAAAATTCAGTTCAAAGAAGATGTTACGCCGGAAAAATAGTCGTGTAATGAGCGAATTCGTGTTATTAATGTCTCCAATTTTTTAGCCACAAAAATACGTTTTTATCCTGTAATGACCTACAAAAATATTTTAATATCCAATTACATAAATAAAAAACATTCATACTTTCAAAGCTATTTTAATACAATAAAAATCAATGCAATATTGTAAATAAACAATGTCATCTAGACCTTGATGTAGCTTACTGTGTTTACTTGGATATTATTAATATACTAAACTCCCACCACAGATACACAATATTATTGATAATATAATAATTACGTGTGTTATAGATTAAGTACGCTTGTGAGGCATGATATTTTTTGATTGATAAAATTACACGACATCGTCTCGAAAGTTCTTGACCAAGCTCTGTTATTTCTAATGTTATATGCTTGCCACCTATCGGCAAAGAAAGTGAACTAGACGTAGAAAAAATAACTCGTATAACAAACGAACCTTTGTTTTTTATGTAAAAAAAATTGGTCTTATACATGTATAAACGTATTTTTTGTGACCGATGTATCTGTTTTCTTTAGTGAATGTAAGATCATTGTCAGAGATTTCGTTTCTCATTGAGCGCCCAATGCTTCTAGCCTTGTGCCAAACTAATCTATACTGTGCTAATAGTTTGACGCACGGTCAAGTCATGTGACATCGGTATATATAAAAAAGATTTTAAAATAGCCACACCCTTAAAACATCAAGAAAGTGATTGTTTTTTTTTGTGACCATTGTGTTTGTCGTTCTTTTCTTGTCATATGAATCAAGTGTTAACCATCAACATACCCCGTAGTGTTACACCAGGAACGCCTATTAATACACACACACACACACACACATATATATATATATATATATATGTGTGTGTGTGTATAAAACTACGTATTGTTATTACACAAAACGCTGAATGATATTAAACATACTTCTAAAAAGGTAAAAAATGAAAAAAAAAAAAAGAAAAGAAAAAAAAATCAAAACTCACGTTTTTTTCTTGTTGTTGTTTTTTCCGTTGATGAAATCCTCAGTTGCCAAATCACAAAATTACTTTTTCCCGCGTAATTTTTCCTGCGTAATTTTTTCCCCGCGTAATTTTTTCCCCGCTGTAACAAGTAACCACACCCAGAGCAAAGAAAAATGACAGTCCTGATGATACCAACCTCCAAGCCTCTGAGAGAAATAAATAAAAAAAAAGAAAGAAAGAATATAAGATATGAAAGTCAAATAATATATATATATATATATATATATATACACGCACACATACAAAACATTTACATAAATCAGTCCAGTTTAAAAGTGAGGTAAGGGTTACCCGTTACTGCATTTTTCATCTGGTAAAAACGTCCATATTTTATAAACACAGCGGTTACTGTAGTTTTTTTTTCTCTCTCTCTCTCTCTCTCTCTCAAATGATACCTGCACCAGAAAAATTCAATCTTAAAAAATCGGCTCGGGGTTATCCTTACCTTGCTTTTAACCAAGACGATACATTCTTAAAAAAAAAAACAACTCACATCTAAGTATATATTACTGATATATCAATGACTGCTATCGTCTGACGACATTGGAATCATTCAAAGATTTGATAGAAAGACAAACAAGTAAGAAAAGCACAAAAATTACGGCTGCATTGTTGCAAGGTATTGTTCTATTCGAAATGTATAATACAGGGTGTCTCAATATAGATACAACCCATTAATATGATAATGAATGATTACTGAGACAAGCGCAATGGCAGTCACTTGGGATACGTCCTGTGAAAAATGCATCCTTTCAGCTAGAGACATCAAATCAATGTTTTTTAATTATTATATCAGCTTCCAGGACATACAATCTTTTTTTGCTTTTCTTGTCTCAGTAATAAATCATTATTATATTAAGGGGTTGCATCTATTTTAAAACAGTATTAAATGATTTTATCTCCAAATAAGTAAAGACGCAAAATATTTTTCCTCTCTTGTCCAAGACATCGTGATCGAGAATTAATTGTTGTTATCGTATCCTATTTTCAAATCCGAAAGAAAAAAAAAACAATATTATTGCTTGAGTTATTAGTAGTCACATAGGTCCCATGTAAATTAAGACACCCTATACTAAACTGAATCTAGTGGTGAAACTCCAGTCCTGGAGCTTTCGGGAATTTAGAGTAGTCATTCATTACCATTACTCTAAGATCCACACTGGATTGCAAGTGTAGTACCTGTTTAAGTCACATATTTGGAGTCAAATAAAACTGTTCGATCATTTACAAAGGATTTTTATTATTTTCTAAACCATTCAGTGGTGTGTAAATTGTTCGTTTTTGATAGTAATACTGTATCAGTGTTAAGTCCAGTCGGCTGGAGTTATAGAATACACCAACTGCATCTCTGCACAGGAGTAAGGCTCCCCTCCCACAACGAGTGGACTAGATATGACAGAAAACAATATGATGATAAAGCTCCAGTAATGATGGAACTTTCGGGAA
>OY757939.1:19069975-19097937 GCA_963585895.1 Sepioteuthis lessoniana
TCAGTATGTTATTGCTATACATCTTATGAGATGACTGACCAATTTTTATGATTTCAGGTTTAAAAAAAAAACAGCAAAAACAGCAATTGGAATACACCCTACTAAAACCTGATTGTCACAGATGGGGAATTTCAAAAATGCAATGAGGACACTTTAGAAGAACGATATGCAATAAAATTCTGTTTTAAACTTGGAAAAAATGATGCCACAGAAACGTATGGAATGCTTCAGACTGCTTTTGGAGCATCTTGCATGAATCGAGCATCAGTTTTTGAGTGGCATAAAAGATTCAAGGAAGCCAAGGTGTCTGTGAGGGATGATGAGAGGTGTGGGAGGAGTAAGGGAGTCAATACACCAGAGTTGATTGGCCAAAGGGTTAGGGTTAGGTTTTCTATGTTGAGGTTTTAAGGGAGTTCAGGAAGAGATTCCTTGCGAAAAGGCCAGCACTCTTCAAATCAGGTCAGTGGCCTTTCCACCAGGACAATGCACCAGTCCACAACTCCATCCTTGTCACACACTATTTGACCAAGATGAGCATCAAAACAGTTCCTCACCGTCCCTATAGTCCAGACCTTGCTCCCTGTGACTTTTAGTTACTCCCTAAGCTCACAGGCTATCGTTATGAGACAATTGAGGAGATGAAAGAGGCTGTGACGAAGGTCATTGACATGCCCACACAAGAGGACTTCCATGGGGCCTTCCAGAAGTTATTGGAATTGTACAACAAGTGCATTGCAGCCGGAGGAGATTACGTCGAAGGAGACTAGAGTTTCATGCGTGTACTATCAATAAAGGTGCCCATACGAAAAAAACTCTGGAAACTTATCGTATGCACCTCGTATATAGATAAAGGATGACTATGATATTCAATCAAAAATGGGTGTATATCGTCATCATCATGTGTCCCTGACTCTCTCTTGCCGCACCTCTCCCGGGGGGTCTTCTAGGGTATATCCTGTATCGGCACAGAGCTGTTGCGTATACGTTCTAGCTTGTCGTTCAAACTTTGCTCATCCATGTGAAGAGGTCGACAAGAGTATATCGTTTATATGTCTGTCCTTACTTCTCCAGCAGTGTCCTGCACGTCTGTTTCGTCTAACATTGATAGTTTTTGTGATGGGTGGTCGGTGGCCGTTCAGCTGCTGCCTCCAGGTATTATTCAATATTGCTCGCAGTATTCTTGCGTAATTGCCGTCAGGCGTTTTCTCCATACGTTTAGTTAGGGTCTTTGTGGAGCATCCTTATAGCAGTATAGACACGACCGCTGCATTTTATTTTATCGGTCGCGACCTTACTTCTGTCCTTACTTCTCCAGCAGTGTCCTGTACGTCTGGTCCGTCTAACATTGATAGTTTTTTGTGATGGGTGATCGGTGGCCGTTCAGCTGCTGCCTCCAGGTATTATTCAATATTGCTCGCAGCATTCTTGCGTAATTGCCGTCAGGCGTTTTCTCCATGTTTAGTTAGGGTCTTCGTGGAGCATCCTTATAGCAGTATGGACACGACCGCTGCATTTTATTTTATCGGTCGCGACCTCTGCGTTTTATTTTATCGGTCAGGCCTGACTTCCATATGACCGATAGTCTATCGGTAGCTGTCCATGTCTTTGTTATTCACGTGTTGATGTCATTCTCGTTTGATGAGACGCTGCTCCCCAGGTAAGTGAACTTGTCCACTTGTTTCAAAGGACTACCCTTAAGTGTGGAGATGTCACCTCTTTGATTAAAGCACACACACACACACACACACACACACACACATATATATATATATATATAGACAAATAGATCTTTCTTAGAATAGCTTTTAGTAAAGGATACATTGTAAGTTCTAAAAAAGACTTTTTATCTTTGTTTTTCCTTCATTTTTCACTTTTCCTTTTCCCTTCTGCAATACTTTGAGAATTTACAATATATGTGTAACGTAATGGCCAAGGGATTTCGGTTCATGCCTTTGATTTTAGTTAGGCTGAGAACCTTTCGGCTCAGCACATGGGTTAGTTAGGTGCAACATTGAGACAGGTGTAAACGCGGGCGCGCGCGGGTAGATAGAGGTGTCACTCAGATGTCACAATAGTCCGAGACGAAATGGGGTGACCGGGTGCGGATGATGTCACGCACCGGATGCGCGCGGAGGTTTGTGTGAGAATCTGAAGAAAGTTAGGGAGTTGAATACTAGACGCCAAACGAGGAGGTTCGACTTTTGGGGCTTGCAGACACGAGGCGGACTTGCGCCCTATGGGGGGCCGCTCGAGATGGGGGCCAAATGAATAAGACAACATAGAAGATTGTGTCTCTCCTCCTTATGTCGAAACCTTTAACTCAAAGTTAATAAAAACGTTTCGTACCTGAACGAGAAGTCGTTACGTGTTTTCGAATTTCGAGATTCCTATCTTCTTAATGTGTTCTATCGTTATGAACATTATGTGTCCATTTCGCACATGGCGTTAATTGTAGCTATAGTACATATGCTCAACTTAAAGCTATTCTAAGATTTTGCACGTTAAACATACTTTTATAATGTTTTATTCAAGAAGTAAATCTTCGCCACGTCTAAATAATGTTTTGTTCAGGGTGTAAATCTTCGCCGACACTTTATAATTTAACCCATTGCTGACGGGATAAAGGATTTCATACATCTCCCAAGGATATTAGTCCGAAAGTGAAATTAATAACACGACTGGAGTTCGAACTCGCTTACTACGATATTACAGTCGAGTACGTTAGCCACTACGTCACAAGTAAACCCTCGATTTAAGAACTTATTAATATGAGGTTAACTTTAATATTTCAAAATAGCAATTATACTGAAAACCTGTCAGAATTTTGTAAAAAGCCCTTTTAAATTTTGCCAAGTTTTAGGCAAACATGCATATTCAAAAAATATAAGTTACCGAAATGATTTCTTGTAACAATTAAATATTTCCTGAATAGCTTTTTAAAAAATGGGGTTTAACCCTTATCCTACAAGAGAAATTTATGATTTTCGCCAATCATATAACATATCTTGATGTTTTTTTTTTATTATTATTTATAGCATATAAAACGTGACCACGTAATTTTAAATGGATCCCAAATGAATTTTCTCAGAGAAAATTATCAGTTAACTGTGTCATCGCAAGAATGTTTATGTTCCAATCATTGATGGATGTCAAAAATGTCTGTGATTTTGATGCCTTTATTCACGGCACAGTAGAAGTTTCTTTCGTATAAAAATTATAAAAAGTCTGTAAAATTTCCATTTCTAGACTTCATCAATTGAAATTATGAATGCAGAAAAACCAAAGACAACTTTTTGTCTGAAATAGCAAACGATTATCACGCCATAACACACTAAATCAAAATGACGAGTGCATCATTACTAACCACTATATATATATATATATATATATATATATAGAGAGAGAGAGAGAGAGAGAGAGAGAGAAATAAAGAGATCTTTTTTAGAATAGCTTTCAATATAGGATACAATGTAAGTTCTAAAAAAAAACATATATCTATAGTGACAAAAATTATTTTTTGAGTCCGGAACTAACTTACTACAATTTTTCCTAAGCGGCCCATCAGGGTACCTAATCCCTAGGTACCCTGATGAACTGCTTAAGCGAAACTGTTGTAGGTTAGTTCCTGACTCATGAAATAATTTTTGTCGCTATTTTGCTCTACTTAGTATTGAGCGCTTTTTTGTACTTGTAGCTTAGCAGCAATTACGCTGTTTTTTTTCTTTTGACCAATCAATTGCGTATCTGTTGATTTTTTCAATTGGTATGACAAGGTTGTCCTTTTCTTTTTTTCCCAATATATTTTCCCCCTTGACATTGATTCGTTGTATATTTTTATCTTCGAATTACGTGCGCGTTTTTTTCCTTACCATAAATGCAATTATTCAATAAGTTATTTAATTTTATATATATATATATATATATATATATGGAGGAATTGGTTTCGTTTAGCCTTGAATTATATGTCTTATTTGTCGATGACTGATCATTAAGTCTCTCACCTTCAAACAAATATTCTTGTGATCTAGCATTTGACTTCTCTCAGTCAGTCCAGTACGACATAGCCGAACACCGAGGTCACTAGTGGAAGTAGCGGTTATCACATTATAGAGGATAGACAAACAAATTGTTCCTTGTTATTTATATTGATCACCAAATATTGTTCAAGAATAACAAATACTTGTCAACCGTATATTTTTTTAAACTCTTCATGAATTATAATGTTTCAGTCGAAAATCCAATCAATTCAGAGACAAAAAAAAACTTTTAAAATCGAAGCAAATATTTTCGATTTCGTATACATCAATCCTAAACAAAAAGAATATTTTGTTTATGTTTTATGGAAATTATACAAAAAGGTGAGTAGGACGAATGATGTGTTACAAAAGTGATTATTTTCATTCTAAAAAACCATAAAAATCGATTTTTATCATTTAGCGTTTTCGGACGATTGTCTTCATCTTATCATTAACGTTTCGGCCGATGCCTGCTTCGGACTTTTTCTGGTATTTCTTGTCGAAGTTGGGAGCCTTCATAGAACTACGAACCGAACACTGTCTAATCCACTATGTTAAATTAGTCTAATTCTATTAACCATACCCGGGTACATGTGTTAAGCTTTAGTATTTATTTTTATTTTTACCTGTCAGGATTGAACCAGCAACCACCAGATGATTTCACTCAGAAGTTCATTAACGAAACGTCTATTTCCTGCAGGAAATGTAACATACGGATGTAGGAGTTTGGTCTTACTTCTTCATCATCATCATCATCATCATCATATTATTATTATTATTCTCTTCCTTCTCTCGTGTCTTCTTCCTCCTTATTTCTTCGTCTACTTCTCCTCTCCCTCTTTCTTTTTCCACCCACCTCCCTTCTTCTTCTTCTTCTTCCGGTTTTTTTCTTTCTTTTTCTTTCATTTTGCCTTCTTTCTCAGTTCCTTTTACATTTCACCATTTTTTCTTTGCTCCCCTCTCTTTTTTATCCTTCTTCTTTTCCCTTCTTTTCTTACTCGCAAAAGCATTGTTCACAGCCTCCACACCCCCTTCCTTCTTTACCCTTCCACCTCTTCCTATTTTTTTCTCTCTTCTTAGTTTTTCATCAAACACAATGGTTTGCTTCTTCTTCTTCTTCTTCTTCTTCTTCTTCTTCTTCACTTCATTCCTCCTACCAAACTCCCCTAACACCCGCTGCTTTGACAAAAGAATTCCTTGCCAATCAACTTGGTTCTCGTTCGGCGTCTCAATCACGCGAAGCAACGCAGAATCTCGCCCCAAAACTCTTTTCATTTCCTCCCCAAAAGAACCGATCTCACATATTTATTCCTGCTTAAGAATTTCACCCATGTAATAATAAGTGCAGCCAACTTCATTGCCGACAGCAATTTTATTATGATTGGAAGACGCGGCTGGTAGTGATTTAGACAATGAAAAAAGGCGGACCTGGTTCGATTTACTCGCAGTTGTTGCTACAAGATGGCTAAAAGCAGTTTGCCGAAAAGACTGAACCTGTTCAATGGAATCAGCTTACTGATAAATATGCTGCCGTTTTTACTGCCGAGAATTGCAATGCTGATTATTCATACAGAAGATGATATGCGAAGATGTTTGTATTTGATAGCTGGGTTAAGTAGAAGTATCTTTTAGCGAAAAGCTGTTGTATCGTCTCATTAGATCGGCTTTTCAAGTCGTAATCCAGAGTAGCCTAATTAAAATGGCAGTTAGTGATATGAGGATGTTGTGATATAAATGCGGTCAACACACAGAGTCGATACGAGAAAAATGTCAGCAGAGAAAAGAAACAAGAGTTTTGCTTGTGTCGTCTGATTCTTTCATTTCTGCGAATTACACAGTAATGAATAAAGAAATAAAATGCTAACTTACTTTCGTCATACTTTGTATTTGCTTTGTTTTGAATTCAAGTGTTTCAAGAATTTTCATGCAAATAAATGGAAAAAAATTAAACATTTTTCTATACATCGTGTTTAGATATTAACCGCCTAGTTAGCATGAAATAAAACAGAAGTATTTTTTTAATGTTGTCTTCCAATGACGATAAAAAGTCGAGAACAGAATTTTATATATGGAGGCTTTGAAGCTGAATTATAGTTTAGTTCAGTTTATTTGTTTTACGACATATCAACTCCCTACGGGTTATTTAATGCTAAAATTTGATTTATTTCTAAATATTTGATTACAATCATGACTATTCTTGGTGTTCAATTGTTTTTTAAATTGCTTTTTTTTATTCGACTTAAATCATTTGTTGCAGGCTATTATATGGTTTCAAGTATCCCTACCTAATACAAATAATTTTCACAAAACAATATGGTTTCGATTATTCCTACCTAATACGTGGCGCCTTCAATAAGTTTCCAGACTTTTTTTCTACAAGCATTTAAAATGTAGAGTCTTGAAAATTAAGTATGTTATTGCTATATATCTTATGAGATGACAGCCCACTTTTTATGATTTCAGGTTCAAATAAACAGCTACAGTAGCAATTGGAATACACCCTACTAAAGCCTGATTATCACAGCTGGTCAATTTCAAAAATGTAATCTGGATGTGAGGACACTTTAGAAGAACGATATGCAATAAAATTCTGTTTTAAACTTGGAAAAATGCCACAGAAACGTATGGAATGCTTCAGATTGATTTTGGACCATATTGCATGAATCGAGTATCAGTTTTTGAGTGGCATAAGAGATTCAAGGAAGCCAGAGAGTCTGTGAGGGATGATTAGAGGTGTGGGAGGAGTAAGGGAGTCAATACACCAGAGTTGATTGGCCAAAGGGTTAGGGGTTAGGATTACTATGTTGTGGTTTTAAAGGACTTCAGGAAGAGATTCCTTGGGAAAAGGCCAGCACTCTTCAAATTGGGTCAGTGGCATTTCCAGCAGGACAATACACCAGTGAACACCTCTATCCTTGTCACACACTATTTGACCAAGATGAGCATCAAAACAGTTACTCACCGTCCCTATAGTCCAGACCTTGCTCCCTGTGACTTTTGGTTATTGCTTAAGCTCAGAAGCTGTTGTTATGAGAAAATTGAGGAGATGAAAGAGGCTGTGACGAAGGTCATTGACACGCTGACTCAGGTAGACTTCCATGGGGCCATTCAGAAGTTGTTGGAACGGTACAATAAGTGCATTGCAGCCGGGGGAGATTACGTCGAAGGGGACTTGAGTTTCATGAGTGTACTATCAATAAAAGTGCCCATACGAAAAAAGTCTAGTAACTTATTTAATGATCCTCGTACAAATAATTTTCACAGAACGATATGGCTTCAAGCATTCCTATCAATTACAAATAAATTTCACAGAACAATATGGTTTCAAGTACTCCTATCTTATACAAATAATTTTTACAGAAAAATATGGTTTCACTTATTCCTATTTGATACGAATAATTATCACCGAACAATGTGGTTTCAAGTATTGCTATCTAATACAAATAATTTTCACAGAACAATATTATTTCAAGTATTCCTATATAATACAAATAATTTTCACAGAACAATATGATTTCAAGTATTCCTATCTAATACAAATAATTTTCACAAAACAATATGGTTTCAAGTATTCCTATCCAATACAAATTATTCATATATAAATAGTTACAATTTCTGTTTTAAAATAATTAGTTTGCAGACAGATAGGTGTTTTTAAGTAGCTAATAATAATCCTTTATTACTGTTTTTAACACAAATAATTTGCTGTAATAGGTTATGAAGAAATTCAAATACAAATAATTTTTAGACAGATCTATTTGACTCATTACTATCACTCTCGGTCAGAGTGGAACTGGGAGTAATGGCAATGAAGTAGTACTCGGCATTCCCCAAAGCTCCAACACTAGAGCCTCGCCATCAGATTGTATCATATGCAGAACACTTGCTGGGTGTTCTTAACCCTCAGCAGGTGATGCTGTCAGCGTATCTCAGTGTCAAGACCTTTCCGATTATACAGTACCACCCATAACTAGAAAAACTTGTTATATTTTTTTTAGAAATAAGAATATAATGATTTTATTCTCTACCACGATTGTATCATTTCTTGTTGATCATTGCCAAATCTAAACAGATTATATTACAGTATCACCAATGAATAAATATATCTCTTATAGTCATGGGGGTGTCCTCGTGGTGTAATGGTTAAAGTGATGGACTGGGGAATCGTTGTAAGCGAGTTCGTATTCCAGTCGCGCAATTACGTTCACTTTCGGACAAATACCCCTGGGAAAGGTATGAACCCCCTTATCCTCCCAGCTATGGGTTATATAGTACCACGACTGTTCTTCTAGGAGAATGGCTTTGGCACTAAATAACCTACAACGGTTGATATGCCATTAAACAAAGAAACCAAACCATCTTATAGTCATTTTCGTAAAAATATGGTTTTCTTACAGGATACTGGTTTGGTTTGGTTTCTTTGTTTAATGGTATATCAACCTTCGTTGGTTATTTAATGCCAAAGCCATTCTCCTAGAAGAATAGAAGTGGTACTATTTAACCCATAGCTGGGAGGATAACACACTACATTGGCGAACACACTACTCATTAGGCCAATGGCTAACTGTTCTATTTCAAACAATTCAGTTTAGTGTAAATATAGTTTTTTGTTTACACATTGTTAAATGTCAAAACAGTTCAGTTTAAAACAAATTCATTTTAGCGCAAGAACAGAGTTTTGATGTCAAAAACAGTTCTATTTCAAACAATTCAGTTTAGTATTAGCATATAGTTGAGTTCTATTTAACCCATAGATAGGACCAATTCAGGTGCTACCACTCTGAGCCAGAGTACACCCAGGAGCGATGGTAATGAAGGGGTACTCCGTATTCCCCAAAGATCCAGCATTAATGGAACCTCGCCATCATTGCCATCGCTCCCTGGTCCACTCTGGCCCAGAAGGGTGGAACCTGATAGGGTCCTACCTATGAGTCAGATAGAATAAATTGTATACTTATGCTAAACTGAATTGTTTGAAATAGAACTGTTTTGACATTGAACCTGTGTACTTAAGTTAAATTGAATTGTTTGAAATAGAACTGTTTATATGTATAAAAATGGATTAGGCATTCATAACCTACAATGGTTGATATGCCATAAAGCCAAACCAAACCAAACCAAACACACACACAAACACTGACACACACACACATATGTATATATATATATATGTGTGGGGGGGTATTAGTGAATAGGATTTAGCATTAGATAACCCATAAGGTTTGATGTGCCATGAACACCACCAAACCAAAGTAAAATACTAGAAGATTATTATTTCTTGTTTAATACGATATTAATTGTAACAGATATCATTAGGCATGAATTATTGCTAACTTTACAGCATTGAAACTCAGTAAATAAACCAAAAAAAAATAATATTGTTTCTGGTAGAAAATCATTCAATCAAAACGGATATTATTTGGTATTATTCATCACCAAAATCTACAGCATTGAAATTCTGTAGCACAAATATAATCATGTAAGTTGATCTTAGTCGATGATGACCCAAAGGCTCTCTTTTCAATAGCTACAATATTGAGGTGTAGGGGACGGCGCTACTCCATTCCCTAGATTGCTCCACTTTACCCTTGATCCTTACTTTATAGTTCTGAGTGCTACGCAAGGCGGCATCAAGTACCATATTTTGAGTCTTTGGTATGACTCAACTTGGGATTGAACACTGGTCTTCTGGACCATTGGCAAACACTCTACTCGTTAGACAATACAATTCTTCTTTATATTCATGCTATTTTATGTCTGGTTACAGAGGTGTTAGGGGAGGGTGTCTCCATGGTATAGTGGCTAAAACGCTGCAATGCGACAACGTTCTGAGTTCGAATTCAAGTCGCTCTATCACGTTTAGTTTCGGACTTATAAAAACAGGAAAGGTATGATCCCCCTTTAATATCTACAGCTATGGGTTAAGAATTACTGATACTGTTCTTCAAAAAAGAGGGTTTTGGTATTAAATAATACCTAACAATATGCGTTTTTTTTATCATATTCCACTGGAAATATTAAAATTCCTTGGTTTAAAACGTTTTATATGCACATATCCAGAATTTAAATTAAAAACAAATAAGCAGTAAAAAATATTCTAATTCGTTTGAAAACAAAATATCTTATTTCTCTAAAGCTGTTATAAAAACAAATATTCAGTTAATCAAAATATCGTGAAACTGCGAGTATCATCGTTTTCAAATGCTGTTTCTTACATATGGATAAATATGGATAGACTGGTTTCTTTAGCTTTGGTTGAATAAGAAATCTATGAGATAGAAAATGCTGAATTTAAACAAGCCTCACTTCACTTAATAATTGACCTAGCGCTATGTCCTGCTAGTTCAATATTGGTTGGGCAATATGTCTAGATATGTCTTATATAAAAACTTTGAATTGCGGAAAGTCTGGGAAATAAATAGGCAAGATATAATTTGTGTTGAACAAAAACGCGATTAAATTATCATGGCAGTTGTAAAAATATAAATAAAATGCCACTTTCCTTGTATAGGAAAACTTCGTCCCATTATAATATCCATAAAAAACAATTACATTATTTCAACGAGACAACATCATGGGCACAAGATTATGAATGCTGCGAGAGCGCATAAAAGCGGAAATTGTGTTATCTCCCCTGATTCAACAGCATTTGAAGTAAGGTTTATGCAAAAGATTATCAGAATGTTCTCTTCGATTTGGGAGTATTTTCAAGATTATATATATATATATATAAGTAAGTAAAGTTGGCGACCATAGTCGAGGGTGACCTGAAGGCCCCCTTTTCAATTGCTACTACACCAAGGTGTAGGGGAGGGTGCTACTCCTTCCCTGGATTGCTCCACTTTACCCTTGATCCGTACCTTATAATGCTGAGTGTTAAGCAAGGCGGCATCAAGTACCATTTTTTGAGTCTTTGGTATGACTCGACCTAGGATGGAACCCACGTCTCCTGGGCCATTGGCGAACACTCTAACCGCTAGGCCAATGTCCGGTTATTAATATATATATATATATATATATATATATAAACATATATCATAATGTCGTACAGCCAGCACGGATCGTTCATCGCTCCCGGCAGGTTGTCAAGGCTACATCCTGTATCAGCACAGAGCTGCTATATATAGGTGCCAGCTGGTTGTCCAACTTTTGCTCGTCCATGTGAAGAGGTCCACAGAAGTATGTCGCTTATGGGTTCGTCCCTACTTCTCCAGCAGTGTCCTGCGTGTCTGGTTCGCCTAACATTGATAGTTTTTGTGATGGGTGGTCAGTGGCCGTACAGCTGCCGTTTTGAGGAGTGCTTCCTCCAGGACTTGTTCAATATTGCTCGCAGCATTCTTGTGTAATTGCCGTCAGGCTTTTTCTCCATACGTTAAGTTGGCCTACATGTGGTGCATCCATATAGCAGTATTGACACGATCGCTGCTTGGAAGAAACTGCGTTTATTTTATCGGTCAGGCCTGACTGCCATATGACCGATAGTCTATCGATAGATTTCCATTTCCTTTGTTAGTCACGTGTTATTTCTATTTTAATCCCTAAACTCCGGCTGGGTGAAAAAAACACAAATGATCGAATTTGTGAATAAACAAATACACAAATTGATATATATATATATATAGTCTAGAAAAATACTCCCAAATCGAAATAAGCTTTTTCTCTAACCATGTTTCAAATGCATTTGAATCAGGGGAGAAAAGAAAAAATAACACAATAAAAATTCCATAAAAAAGAAAAGTTTTTTCCTGATGATCCGGAAACGTGACACCTAGGTAAATTTCTTCTTACCCATATGGTACTTATATATATACATATATATATAAGTCCGCTCCCCGGATGGAGATACAGACTATATCGACATTATAGCAAATATGCTGCAAAGAGACACATTATCCCCATACCTCTTTATCATCTGCTTAGAACGTCTATGGATAAAATGTAAAACAACAGTTTCAAGCTGACAAAAGAAAGAAGCAGAATATACCCTGCACAAACAATTACAGACGCAGACTACGCCGATTACATAGTGCTCCTGGCAAATACACCCGCTCAAGCCGAAAACCTGCTACATAATCTAGAACGAGCAGCTGCCTCCATGTCAACGTAGACAAGACGGAATGCATGTGCTTTAATCAAAGAGGTACCATCTCCACACTAAAAGGTAGTTCTCTGAAACTAGTGGACAAGTTCACCTACCTAGGAAGCAGTGTCTCATCAACCGAGACAGACATCAACCTGTGACTAGCAAAAGCATGGACAGCCATCGATAGGCTATCGGTCATATGGAAGTCAGACCAGACCGATAAAATAAAACGCAGTTTTTTCCAAGCAGTGTCGATACTGCTATATGGATGCACTACATGGACGCTAACTAAAGGTATGGAGAAAAAGCTTGACGGCAATTACACAAGAATGCTGCTAGCCCTATTGAACAAGTCCTGGAGGCAGCACCCCACAAAACAGCAGCTGTACGGCCACCTAATACCCATCACAAAAACTATCCAAGTTAGCCGAACCAGACATGCAAGACACTGCTGGAGAAGTAGGGACGAACCAATGAGCGATATACTGCAGTGGACCCCTTCACATGGACCAGCAGGGACGGAACGACAAGCGAGAATCTATATACAACAATTTTGGAGGTGCCCTAGGTGTAATGGTTATCGTCGTAGGAAGTGGACACGTCGACACGAGTTCAAATCCTAGACGAGACCGATTACATTTCACATAGCCCTAATACCCTTGGGAAAGGTATGAATCCAATTATTCTCCCTCCAGCTATGGGTAAAATAGTAGGGCAGACAAGGTTCTTCAGCCTTGGTGAGGCAACTAGTATAGGAGAAGGAAAACTCTGAATTCAACCCTGTTGAACTCCACTTAAAAAATTGACCTTGTGTCATATCCTGCCCGAGCAGAGGGGTTGGTAAATAAGGAGAATCTATATACAACAGCTCTCTGCCGATATTGGATGTAGCTTTGAAAACCTGCCGGAAGCTATGGACGATAGAGACGGGTGGCAGGAAAGGGTCAGGGAAAGCTGTGCTGGCAGTGCGACATGATGATATATATATATATATATATATATATATAATGTGCAACTTATAGACCTTACCCTTTGCTTGACATACAAAAATGTTCTATACGCGTTGAAAATCGAAAATAGTTTATGCATTTTTAAGCTCTTATCTATCTGAGAAATCTAGCAAAAAAAAATATATATATATATATAGAGAGAGAGAGAGAGAGAGAGAGACGGACTGACCGACAGATAGACCTACATTTACACATATACATATCCTGAAAAAAAAGAAAAGACCTGGCTAGCTTCCTCTGCGAAACATGTAATCCAACAAAGAAAATACCCATACTGTCAGGACGTCGCCCAGGATAAAAAGATTTAACAAGCATACAACTTTAAGCTAACCATTTAGAATATTTAAAAAAAAGCTGGACAAACCGAACTAAAACAGACCTGAAAAGAGGAGTACCATATCTAAGGAACTCCAAAAATGTTTTGATAAAACAGGTCTGAGTGGGGTCAGATTTGCTAAAGGTGGCAGCATCAAAAAAAGAGACGGATTACAACTTCTACTGGAGCAGGAAATCTTCAACAGACAAAAGTGAATCTGTGGTGACTTTTGCAGGAATGACCGTATGCCAATTATGTCTGAGGATCCTTAGCCAGATGGCGACATATTTAATACACTGAATTTTACATTAATCGATCGCTGCTTATCATATTTACCAACCCCTCCGCTCGGGCAGGATATGACACAAGGTCATTTTTTAAGCGAAGTTTAACAGGTTTGAATTCAGAATTTTCCTTCTCCTAGACTAGTTGCCTCACCAAGGCTGAAGAACCTAGTCTGCCCTACTATTTACCCATAGCTGGAGAGAGAATAATATGATTCATACCTTTCCCAAGGGCATTAGTGCTATGTGAAATGCAATCAGTCTCATCCAGGATTTGAACTCGTGTTCATTTCCCATGACGATAACCATTACACCTCGGGCACCTCCAAAAATCGATCGCTGCTTGTGCTTTAACTATCACAAACTGCACCCCTTCCAAATAAACAGATTTTAGGGCCATCTCAACCCGATAATTCGTGTTATCCAGATAGCGGAAAAAATCGTTCTTCTTGGAGACTTTAACACTCGAAATAGCCAATCACAAAGTTCCTGGTCGAAGGTCCTTAAGCTAGGAACGGGAAAGCTAACAACAATGTCCCTCATTGTCCATATATATATATATATATATATATAAGGTATTCAGTCCAGTAAATCCGATTTTGTTCTTGTTGGATCTGATGAAGTTCTGTCAAAAATCCTTTTAGAGTCTTTGATTCATATCAATGCTCTTAAGAGGATGGAAATAAATTTATTATCCTAATGTGACAGAAAAGTGTTTTTTTTCTTGAAATAATATATATATATATATATATATATATATATATATATATATATATAGTGCAATTAAATGGAGACTCAAACTCGGTTAAGCCGTCATAATAAATTTATTTCGGCGGAGAACATTGTTGGTATATTCTCCGTCTCGTCGGATGACTCTTTTTACATGCTCTGTATTGTCCCAGAGATATGATGCGAATGAGGAGTTACAGTTCGTATTCAGAAGATAAATAGGAAAATTAAGGAAATTAAAAAATAAATTAAAAATCAGAAAACAAAGATAGAAATAAAAATAAAATTAAAATAAAAAAAACATAAAGTGGAACTCATTCGTTCATAGGCGTGAGCAGAGGGTGTGAACATAGTATATGTTAGAACGATTAAGAAACAGGAGTGGAATTAATCTACTGGTCAGTCCCTTGTTGTAGGATGTTCACTGGTCTCATGAAGAACGTTGTCTAATTTTTTTTTTCCTCTTTTTTCTATTTTACGCAAAAAAGAGGAAAATAAAAAAAATTAAAAAAAAAACCACTAAGAAATTCACTTTAACCATTTATAATTGAACAAATCATTGACCCTCGAAACACTGACCAAGAATTATTCATTCTTAAAAGATTTTAAAACTGTTTCATGGAAAGAAAAAATCCGAAAAATCTGTATTTTTTTCCATCGGCAAAAAAAATCTCTCTACACAATTTCAGCGTTTTAGATATCTATGTATTAATATACGGATATATGTGGTTTGAAGTATTCTTATGAAACACTTCTAATTCATTTTAATATTAATTCTTTTTTGGACGCATTGTTTGTTTGGGTTTATGGCATATCAACCTTTGTAATTTATTTGATATCAAATCAATTTTTATACTAATAAGCGCTTCTATTTCAAGCCAGCTCATTGGACTAACGGATAGAGTGTTCGCCAATGGTCCGGGAGACCGAGGTTCAATCCTAGGTTGAATCATAACAAAGACCTAAAAAATGGTACTAGATGCAACCTTGTTTAACTCTCAGCATTTTAAGGTATATATCATGGATAAAATGGAGCAATCCGAGGAAAGGAGTCGCGCCCTACACTCCTCCTCAGTACTGAAACGGAAAACTTCGGGTCACCCTCAATTACAGTCGACAACTTTTATTTCATACGATTCAGTTTAGCATAAGTACACAATTTAATTGTCAAAAACATTTCATTTTCTAGTTATTCATTTAAGTCAAATAGTTCTTTTTGAAACAATTCAGCTTACGCAGTTTAATTGCCAAAACAGGTCTAATTCAAACAATTCAGTTCAGCATAAAATTAGTTCCATTCAAACAATTCGTTTTAGCATAAATACGCAATTTAAATGTCGAAAAAGTTCTATTTCAAGCAATTCTGTTTAGCATAAGTACGCAGTTTAATTCTTTTTGGATCATAGATAGGACCCTATCAGTGGCCACCATTCTGGACCAGAGTGGACCTGGAACAGGGCAATTGTTTGGATTCGGTTAAGATGGGGCAAGATTCGGTTAAGATGCTATTTAACATTAGTAAATCTATTATTTCAGGTATTCTGACGTAACATAAATGATTTTCCTACAGCTATATGGCTTCAAATAATATTTATAGTAATAATCATAATCCTTAGTAAAAAAAAATTAAACACTTCTATTCATATTTACCGACCCCTCCGCCCGGGCAGGATATGACACAAGGTCAGTTTTTAAGCGGTGTTTAACAGGTTTGAATTCAGAGTTTTCCCTCTCCTAGACTAGTTGCCTCATCAAGGCTGAAGAACAGAGTCTGACCTACTATTTACCCATAGCTGGAGGGAGAATAATTGGATTCATACCTTTCCCAAGGGTATTAGTGCTATGTGAAATGCAATTAGCCTCGTCCAGGATTCGAACACGTGACGCCTCTAACAGGTCAATGCCAATTTGAGAGTGATTGCACTGAATGGATTGAACCTGCAACCAGTAGATGACTGTCTCCTTAGAAGCAATACCGACTGCAGGCGAGAAACAATATAATAATACTTAACACTTGTACCCGGTTATGGCTAACGTAATCACAGCAGGTGACCCCCGTGAATTCAATAAAGGACGTAGTTAGAAATTCCGTGAAGGTTCCCCAATTCGACAAACACCTGAAGAAGGCCAGAGGAGAGATCTGCCGAAATGTTTTGGAAATAACAATAAAGATGCAGACAATAGTCCGAAAACCCTTACTGATAAAAATCATCAAGCTTCATTTAAAAATTTAAGACAACTAAACTGCATCTTGTTAGGAAATCTTCCGTTTCTTAAGCAGCAGTCAGTCTGTTTCGATACAGCACTGAGGTAGATCCTCCGGGGTCAATCTAAAATGCTGCTAAGTGAAGTTCTTTTGTTGAAAGTGGAAGACACTTTTAGTTTCTATCATTCGCAGCAAACGAGAAATAGGTGGTGATTTACTTGAAAGAGCCCGGAATTTTTATTGATCCATTCTGGAATCCACATATACAGAATTGGTTTCGGGGGGTTGCTTCATTGTTTCTCTTTGATTTTTCATCATTGTTCTACCTCATCTTTCAAACAGTGCCGGCCATTTTCTCCAATACAAACTGCTATAACCAAAATGCGGTCAATAAAAAGACAATGCCAACGGCCATTATCAGGATTTGTCAACAGTAAAACAAATGGTGTTTTTCGTTTGGACAGACATATTTCTCTCTCTCTCTCTCTCTCTCTCTCTCTCTCTCTCTCTCTCTCTCTATGTATGTATGCATGTGTTCATGTCTGTGTATATCCAGATGGCAATCACTTCAAGTCTTTTAGTCTGTATCTATAACATGGTCAATAAAAGACATTGCCGGTGGCCACTATCAGCAATCGTCAACATTAAAACAAAAAGGGTTCCTGGTTCTCTCTCTGTCTCTGCCTCTGTCTCTCTCTGTCTCTCTCTAACTCAATATGTATTTAGAGAGAAGGATAAGAGAAAGATATATATATATATATATATATATATATATTTTTCATTTCGTTCTCTCTCTCTTTATCTCTCTCTCTTTATTTTTTATCTCAATCTAACCGTATCTCTTTTCCTTCTCTTTCTTTCTATCATTCTTTCTCCGTCTCTTTGTTTCTCTCTCTATTGATCTATCTCTTTTCCTTCCCATTCTCTTTTTCTCTCTCTCCCCCCTCTCTCTCTCTCTCTCTCTATATATATATATATATATATATATATATATCTTTCCATTCTCTCTTTCTTTTTCTCTTTCTCTCTTTCTCTCTTTATCTTTATTTATCTTTTTTCTTTTTTTCTTTCTAACAATCAGTCTATTCCTTCTGTCGGTCTGTTTGTCTGTCTCTTTCTTTTTCTGTCTTCATCTATCTCTTTCTTTCTTTCTTTCTTTCTTTCTTTCTTTCTTCGTCTCTTTGTTTCTCTCTCTATCAATCTATCGCTTTTCCTTCTCCTTCTCTCTCCCTCTCTCTTTTTCTTTTTCTCTCTCTCCACACACACACACACACACACACACACATATATATATATATATATATATCCATTCTCTTCTTCTTTCTCACTCTCTCTTTCTCTCTCTATCTTTAATTATCTCTTTAACTTCTTTCTTTCTTTCTTTCTTTCTTTCTAACAATCAGTCTTTTCCTTCCGTCTCTCTGTCTCTCTGTCTCTCTTTTTCTCTTTCTATCTTCATCTATCTCTTTTCCTTCTTTCCTTGCTTCTTTCTTTCTTTTTTTTTTCTTTCTAGCAATCAGTCTTTTCCCTCTGTCTGTCTGTCTGTCTGTTTGTCTCTCTCTCTCTCTCTGTCTCTCTCTATCTCTCTTTCTCTTTCTATCTTCATCTATCTCTTTTCCTTCTTTCCTTGCTTCTTTCTTTCTTTCTTTCTTTCTTTCTTTCTTTCTTTCTTTCTAGCAATCAGTCTTTTCCCTCTGTCTGTCTGTCTGTCTGTCTGTTTGTCTCTGTCTCTCTCTGTCTCTCTGTCTCTATCTCTCTTTCTCTTTCTATCTTCATCTATTTCTTTTCCTTCTTTTTTTGCTTCTCTCTTTCTGTCTTTCTTTCTTTCTAGCAATCAGTCTTTTCCCTCTGTCTGTCTGTCTGTCTGTCTGTCTGTTTGTCTCTCTCTCTCTCTCTCTCTCTCTCTCTCTCTCTCTCTCTCTCTCTCTTTCTCTTTCTATCTTCATCTATCTCTTTTCCTTCTTTCCTTGCTTCTTTCTTTCTTTCTTTCTTTCAAGCAATCAGTCTTTTCCCTCTGTCTGTCTGTCTGTCTGTCTGTCTCTCTCTCTCTCTCTCTCTCTCTCTCTCTCTCTCTATCTCTCTATTTCTCTTTCTATCTTCATCTATTTCTTTTCCTTCTTTCCTTGCTTCTCTCTTTCTGTCTTTCTTTCTTTCTAGCAATCAATCTTTTCCTTCTGTCTGTTGTCTGTCTCTATCACTCCTTTGTATTTGCTCTTTCTTTCTGTGTGCTCGTGTACGTCAAGCCTGCAAACTGTCTCAGTTTATATGTAGTTGCTCCTTTCTCCTAATATCAATTTAGATATTGTCCTCTACGTAAATTATTCACATTAGACTTGTTATTTGGATCTATAATTGTTTAGTAAAGAATCATTATAAGCAGCTTGATTGGTTTGCTTTGGGTTGTTGGGTTTTATGGCATATCAACCTTTGTTGACTACTTAACGCCAAATCCACCCCTATGTAAATAATCTGTTCTATTTAAAACAATTCCGTTTAGCATAAGTACAGTTTAATTGTCAAAAACATTTCCATTTCAAACTATTCAAGCAGTTATATGTAACAATTCAGTTAAGTGTAGATACAGTTTCAATGTCAAAAAACAGTTCTATTTCAAATAATTCAGTTAAGCATAAGCACGCAGTTTAAATGTAAGTACGGTTTAATTGTGAAAAACATTTCTATTTCAAGCTATTCAGTTTACTCAAACAATTCAGTTTAGCATAAGTATGCTGTTAGTTCTATTTAACCCATATATAGGGCCCTATCAGATGCTACCACGCCGGGCCAGAGTGGACCTGGGAGCAATGGCAATGAAGGGGTACTCCGAATTCCCCAAAGCTCCAGCACTGCTGGAACCTAACCATCAGATTGTTTACTGTCATATTCAGGACACTCGTTAGGGGCGGGGTATTACCCATCTGCAGAGGTGCAGTCAGTGTATTCTACAGCCCCAGCTGACTGGGCAATAAGCAACTTGAAACAATATTTACAAATTATAGGTGTTAGATAAGAATACTTGAAACCATATACTTGTCCAAATTATTATTGTTTGATAAAAATACTCGATCACATATATAAGTAAGTAAAGTCATGGGCGACGCGAAGGCTCTCTTTTCAATAGCTACTACACCAAGGTGTCGGGGAGGGCGCTACTCCTTTCTCTGGATTGCTCCACTTTTACCCTTGATACGAACCTTATATTTCTGAGTGTTAAGCAAAGAGGTATCAAGTACCATTTTTAAAGTCTTTGGCATGACGCGACTTGTGATTGAACCCATGTTCCCCGGACCATTGACGAACACTCTACCCACTATACCAATGAGCCGGTGTGTATAAAGTATTACAATCAGATAAAATACTTAAAACTCTGCAGGGTGGAGTTCCTGTGGTGCAGTGGCTAATGTACTGGACTGCAAAATTAGAGTAAGCAAGCTCGAAATCCCATCATGCGATGTGGTGCCTTCAATAAGTTTCCAGACTTTTTTTGTACAGGCATTTAAAATTGTCGAAGACTCTTGAAAATTCAGTATATTCTTACTATCCATCTTATGAGACGACTGGCCAATTTTTAGGATTTCAGGTTCAAATGAACAGCTACAGCAGCAATTGGAATACACCCTACTAAAGCCTGATTGTCACCGCTGGTGAATTTCAAAAATGCAATCTGCTCGTGAGGATACTTTAGAAGAACGATATGCAATAAAATTCTGTTTTAAACTTGGAAAAAATGCCATGCGATGAAAGCTGGATCTACTGCTCGGACCCAGAGACCAAGAGACAGACTTCCCAGTGGAAGCATGCTGACACTCCCAGACCCAAAAGGCCAGACAGAGCAAATCCACCCTCAAACTTTTGATGATCCCCTTTTTTGACAGCACTAGAATGATCTACAGTCACTGGGTTCATACTGGACAGAGTCAACAAGGAATACTATGTTGAGGTTTTAAGGGAGTTCAAGAAGAGATTCCGTCGAAAGAGGCCAGCACTCTTTAAATCGGGTCAGTTGCATTTCCACCAGGACAATGCACCAGTCTACAACTCCATCCCTGTCACCGACTATTCGACCAGGATGGGCATCAAGACAGTTCCTCAGCCTCCCTATAGTCCAGACGTTGGTCCCTGAGACTTTTGGTTATTCCCAAAGCTCAGAGGCTGTGGTTATGAGACAATTGATGAAAGAGGCTGCGAGGAAGGTCATTGGCACGCTCACACAAGAGGATTTCGCTGGGGCCTTCCAGAAGTTGTTGGAACAAGTACATTGCAGCCGGAGGAGATTACTTCGAAGGGGACCAGAGTTTCATGTGTGTACTATCAATAAAAGTTCCCAAAAGAAAAAAGTCTGGAAACCTTTTTAATGATCCTCGTATTACGTTCCTTTTCGTATAAATACCGCGAGAAAAACGAAACCAAATTAAAAACTATATAACTTTATGCAAATTATTGGGGTCAAATGGGAATAATTGCTCTAATGGTTATTGTCGTTGGAAATTCGCACTGTGACCCAAGTTCAAATCCTAGTCCAGGCTGTTTACATTTCTTATAGCGCTAATACCCTGGGCAAAATTATGAAGTCAACTATTCTATCTTCTCCTATTGTTAATAGTAGGGCAGACTGTGCTCTTTAATCTTGGTATAGCTACCGGTCTTCGAGAAGAAAAACTCTGAATGTAAACCTGTAAAACGTCGCTCATAACATTGACCTTGTGTCATGCCGTGCACGTGCAGAGGGGCAGGGTAAATAAATACTCTATCACAAAATACCATTTAAGAAATAATTGCACAAAAAAAATTATTTGTTTTTTTATCGGGTTATTTAATGCCAAATCCATCCTTTTAGAGGGACAGTAGTGGTAGTATGAGGATAAGGGGGTATTTGTCCGAAAGTGAAAGTAATAGCGCAACTGGAGGTCGAACTCGCGTACTACGATTCCGCAGTCCAGCGCTTTAACCATTACACCCCCACCACAATGTGAATATGAATGTAAACGAATGCGATTCCTTAGCTTCTAAGTATAAAATGACCGTAGACGGGTAGACATGCCATTAAAATCAATCAATTTAATGTGAGTGTGTGTGTGTGCAGTGTTTTGTTTGTTTTGTTTTTTTGTTTTGGGTTTTTTTTTCATTTATTTATTTTTCTTAATTTTCGGTTTATACAAACAAAAGACTAAAAAGTACAAAAAAAAAAAGAATCTATTTTACGTAGGTTTTATTTAATTTTATTTAATTCCTTCTACAAAACAGCATTCTTATCAAGCGGCATTGCGACCAATGTTCCACTAAAACGGAAATCCACAGTATTACCCATAATTCCAAAAATTACAATATTTTCAATGTCTTCATATAACAGCCGATACTGTAATGTTATATAAGCCAAATCGCAAAACAATATTTGGTCGTCATGAAAGACAATATTAAAAGCTTTTAGGATGTGATATATCTGTATTTCTCATCTTCCCGATTATTCGAACAAAGCTCAATGGAAATGCGTTCTCGAGCAAATTCAGAAAACGCCTGGAATTAAATCGCTGCCTGAACAGGAACCATTGTTTGGATTTATTTGCAAGCTCTTGATTTTTATTCCTTTCAAGGAGATAAATATGATGGAATTTTAATAAAGAATTCCTGGAGATTCCCGGAATCTTGCAGTTCGTCCCTCGGGGCAATTTCTTTTGCCGAGGGAAGAAAACTGCTTAGGATTGCTTTTATTTCTGGAGTTTTCGTTGATTTTCAGATTTATTTTCAACTTGAATGTCATTAATGAAATTACGAAGAGACAGAAAGAGAGGAGGATATATATATATATATATATATATATACGCACACACACACACACACATATATATATATATATATATATATATATATCGAATGCCTCCGTACAAGCCGAATGCGATTCAAGATCAGTTTTGAATCGGAGTTTAACAGGTTTGAATTCAAAGCTTTCTTTCTCCTTGACTGGTTACCATACCAAGGTTAAAGAGTCCAGTCTGCCCTACAACTTATCTATAGCAGGAACGAGATTAGTTGACTGCATACATTTCCTAGATTTTTATGTATGTGTGGTAGGGTAGCAAATGTAGGTCCACCAGGCTGTCACAGAAGTGAATAAACGAAACAAAATAGAAATAAAGGATAAGTTGAATAAGATATTAACCAAAAGAAAATGAGAAAGAAAGTAAAAAAATGTTGTCAAGGAAACCATTTAAGATATTATCATCATCATTATAATTATTACTTTACTCCAAGCGAGTCAGCTAGTGGTATTTAACTAGTATCTAAGTGACAGCAAGTCTTCTTATACCTCCATAATTCTTCACAGTTGAGCATTGGTCATTTTCGCTTTGATATAATTGGTACTAGCGTGTTGTTCACACCAGCGTTATGTTGTATACTCATATGCTGATGCATGCATAAACGCAACGACACAATTAAGACGACGTTCTTTAGAAAAATATTCCTCTCATTTTATTTGAAAGGTTGTGTGTGAGAAGGAGTTGGAGACCGAACAGAACTGCAACATATTGACCCTCACTCTATTCGCCATAACCGTATGTTGTGCATATACCATTTGTTCGTATGGTCAAATTAAAATTTCTTGCTCCTCTCCCAGTGGATCACCTCGCCCATCCAGTCGTGTCTAGTCTTAAATTCTTTCTGTGCTAATTTGCTGCATTCGCTTATTATGTGATTGATCATTTCGTCTCTATCACAACATAACCTACATTTGCTATTTTGTTGCGTCTTATCTATTTTCGCTTTGATATAATTGGTTCTTATGGCTTTGTTTTGTAATGCTATTAGAAGAGATTCAGTTTTTCTCTTAAGGTTTCCTTTTCTTAGCCACATCTAGGTTTTCTCGTGTGAGATGTTGCTTATTATCCGTTTAAACGTCCATGGATTTGTTTTTCTTCCCATTTTTGATTTCTAGTTATTGTCGTTCTGTTGGTGTTCGTGTTGTCAGTATCGTCTGTGGTGGCTGCAATCAGCCCTTATTATTATTATTATTATTATTATTATTATTTACTCTTTCAAGAGTTTTTCACATCAGTGTTAGCTGATGGTCTCTCACTAGATATTGAGTGACAGCAAAGTCTCTTCAAGTCTCGAGGACTCTTCTCAGTATTATGTCCGTCTTCAACAATGCTGTCGTTTGGATGGTCTCCACTCGGCCGCCAACTTCCAAATCCTCCAGGCCCTTTAACAATCCTTTAGTTACTGTACCAAAAGCAACAATCACAATTGGTACAATCGTCACTTTCGTGTTCCCTAGTTTTCTCAATTCTCTAGCAAGGTCGAGGTACTTATCCTCCTTTTCACATACTTTCAGTTTTATTCAGTGGTCAGCCGAGACAGCAAAGTCGACAACTTTGCAATATTTACCCTTCGAGAGTTCTTCACACCAGCATTACCTAATAGTTTCCGATTGGGGTTTGAGTTACAGCTAGTCTCCTCAAGTCTCTAGGACTATTATTATTATTATTAAGAGGTTGCGCACTCAGTACAATGGTCATTATTTTTGGAAGTGGACTTATTAAACTAATTTCAAATCATGGGTTAATCTGCGTTTTACTTTGCTCAAATGGCCATGGGAAAGGTATATTTCTCCCTCCAGCTATTGGTAAATAGTACGGCACAATGGGCTATTTAATCTTGGTAAGTAACCATGTACCCTACCCATGATACGGATATTTGAAACGTACATCTAATGTTCATAACATATATACATAGAACAGGAATCCCGAAACACGAAAAACACTTCTTAGTTCAGGTACGAAACTTTTTATTACCTTTGAGTTCAAAGGTTCTTCGACATAAGGAGAGAGATACACATTCTTTCATATCTGGCTTTTCCATCTGCCCCGCCAACACGTGTGTCACCCGTCACAAGGCCACTGGCCTGGCTTCGGCGAGCAAGCGAAAGTCAACCGTCTTCTTCCGACGCAGGACTCAACTCAACTGACTTTTTTTTTCAAATCCCCCCAAATCCTCCGCGCACGCTTCCGATGAATGACGTCATTCACATCCCCTGGTCTTGGGATTTTTATTTTGTCATCTGTGAACGACACATCCTCCCCGCGCGTGCGTTAACACCTCCTCTCAAGTTTGCACCGAACTAACCCATGTGCTTAGCCGAAACGTTCTCAGCCTAACTAAACCCAAAGGTAAGATATATAAAACGAAATCTCTCGGTCATTATATTACAACCAGTCTAGGAGAAAGTAAACCCTAAATTCAAACCAGCAGCATTTGTCAAGGCTCCTTCCTAATTACACCATGTTAGAGATGTTACATTAAGAGGAAATAAGTGTCGCCTAGTAACACGCACGTTGCTCAAAGAATCACCGTGAAGAGAGAATCGTCAGAAAAACTCGGATGTACTTTAAACATCCCCGAAAATGAACATGGTCGTAACTATGGTCACTCTTCCTTTATGCAAGATTTCATTGTTTGGATGACAACGAAGTCCGGGTTATGAAATGTACGGTTGAAACATGAGGATAAAATGTTCGTGTTTAAATGACACGTAGCCTGATCGATGGGTAAAAAGATCACCAAGGGAAATATTAACAGCGTTAGTCTTGCATGTCAAACAGCAAGGTGCATTTGCCGATTGCTAAATGGATTCTAATGCATTGGTTTTTGAATCGAAAAACCTTTCAACTGAATTAAATTTGGCATGACTTAGAATTTAAAAAATGAAAGAGGTACTCACTGATGAAGACTTTTGATTGTTAAATTTTGTGTATGTATAAGATAGAGGGTGGAGGTGGATTGAGAAAAAGACATAGATAGTTAGATAGATAGATCTCGTGGTGTAGCTAGATAGATATGAGCTTATTAGATAGATAGATAGATAGATAGATAGATAGATAGATTCCGCAGTGTAGCTAGATAGATATTAGCTGAATTAGATAAGTTGGTTGGTTGGGTTTTAGGTTGTAGGTTATTTAACGCTAAATCCATTTTTATCCAAATAGTCAGTTCTGCTTCAAACAATACAGTTTAGCATGAGTACACAGTTTAATAGTCAAAAACATTTCTATTTCAAACTATTCAGTTTATTCAAACAGTTCTAATTCAGCTAATTTACTTTAGTATAGGTACAGATTTTCTTTACATACAGTAAATGTCAAAACAGTTCAATAAACAATTCAGTTTAGTGTAAGTACAGTTTCAATGTCAAAAACAGTTCCATTTTAAACAATTCAGTTTAGCATAAGCACGCAGTTTAAATGTAAAAACAGTTTATTCGTCAAAAACATTTCTATTTAAGCTATTCAGTTTAGTCAAATAGTTCTAATTCAAACAATTCAGTTTAGCATAACTATGCGGTTAGTTCTATTTAACCCATAGATAGGGTCTTATCAAGTGCTACCACTCCGGGCCAGAGTGGACCTGGGAGCAATGGCAATGAAGGAGAACTCTGCATTCCCCAAAGCTCCAGCATTACTGGAACCTTACCATCAAATTATTTCGTGTCATATACTGGACACTCATTGGGGGGGGTCAAACCCCTCTGCAGAGTCGCAGTTGGTATATTCTTCAGCCCCAGCCAACTGGGCAATGAATTAGATAGATAGATAGATAGATAGATAGATAGATAGATAGATTTAACGAGCAATCTGATGTCCTACATAGATACAAGATGTCTCAATATATATGGGACCCATGTGACTATTAATAACTTTACTACTAATAATGTTGTGTTCTTTTTGTTTCAGATTTGAAAATAGTATACTATAACAACTATTAATCCTTAATGCCTTGGTCAAGAGAAGAAAATATTTTGCGTCACTACTTATTTGGAGACGAAATCATTCAAAACTGTCTCAAAATAGATACACCCCATTAATTTGATAATGATTTATTACTGAAACAAGAAACTAAAAAGAAAGATTGTATGTCCTGGAAGCTGATATAATAACAACAAAAAAAATTGATGTCTCTCGCTCAAAGGATGCTTTTTTGACACGACGTGTCATATATATATATATATATATATATATATATATATATATATATATATATATATATATATATATATATAATGGGTGGAATAAAAAAATTTGACGATGTGAAAATGTATACATATATATAAAGAAACACTGTCTAAAAAACAAAAAAAAAATGAAATGGGTTTTCACTAATAAATCTATTTCGCTTATGAAAACTCTTCAGTTGGATTTTAAAATATATATATATATATATATATTTGAAATCCATTTCACGAGTTTTTTAAACAGTGTTTCTTTATATATATGTATACATTTTCATATCGTCAAATTTTTTCTAGCCCTCCCCATATATATATATATATATATATATATATATATTGATCGTAAATTTTTGAACAAAGAGAATTGGTATTTTTCTAAAAAAAAAAAATCACTAGTGTAATTGTTATCGTCCGAGAAAATGGACACGGCGACCCGAGTTCAAATCATGGCCGAGGCTATCTATATTTTATATAACGCTAATACACTTAGAAAGTCAGCCAGTCGGGTGGGACTGTAGAATACACCGACTGCATCTCTACAGAGGGGTAAGACCCCCCCAAAAAATGTTCGAGATATGGCATTAAAAAATTTTATAGTGAGGATCCAGTAATGCTCAAGCTTTAGGGAATGCAGAGTACTCCGTCATTGCCATTGATTTCTGGTCTACTCTGACCCGGAGTGGCAGCCCCTGATAGGGTCCTACGTGTCAAATAAAACTAAACTGTGTATTTATTCTATACTGAATTGTTTGAAATAAGATTTATTTGATATTTAACTGTGTGTAAACAAAAATCATACTAAACTGAATCGTTTAAAATTGAACTGTTTATGAGTATAAAAATGGATTTGGCATTAAATAACCTTCAAAGGTTGATACGCCATAAAATTGAAACAATCAAACTAACCTAAGATATGAATCCAGCTGTTCTCCCTCAAACTATGAGTAAATAGTAGAGCAATGTGGGTTCTTTAAACTCAGTATGGTAACCAGTCTAGGAGAAAAAAACTCTGAATTCAAACCTGGAAAACTCCGATTAAAAAATTGACTTTATGTAGCATCTTACTCGTGCAGAGGTTTTGAGTATATATATACATATATATATATATATATATATATATATATATATATATGTGTGTGAGTGTGTTTGTGTGTGTGTGTGTGTGTGTGTGTATTAGTATTACTTATAAATACAGTGTGCGACAGAAATACCGACCTCATTCTAAATTGACATCTCAATGGTGCAACAGAAATTTGGCAAAAATGTTCATATTCTGACCATTTTTATTTTATTTCAAATAGGATCAGTTATCACCCTG